>OY101442.1:7821314-7878814 GCA_956483585.1 Gymnocheta viridis | reverse complement strand
GACTTACAGTTAAAAATAGCTTTGCCTTACTGGTGGCTCAAGCCCATAAAATAACAACAACAAATAACACTTACGATCATTCATACGACTGCCAACACTTATTCGAAATACGTACTCAAATTATATGTTATTTGTTTTAGTCAATACTTCTTTCTGCTCAATTGTTTTGCATTTAATGATCATTATTGCACATAATAGCCAATGATCTACAACAATCATCATCATCATGATCATCAGCATCGTTATCGTCATCACATTCATTATTATCATGATAATGATAATTTCTTACGTTTTTACTAAACGGCAAACAGACTTGGTAGGAAAAAAAAGCTTTCGCAAAATAACAAATCGAATTTATGAATTGAATTGTATACAATTGTATTCAATTGTGGCTGTTGGTCTGCTTCTTTTTTTCTGCTTCTTCTTCTAGCTGCTTTTGTTGTTATTATTGTTGTTGTTGCCTTCTAGTTTGTTTATATTAATCATTAACATATTGTAATTATTACTATTCTTTAAATAAAAAACAAGTAGATAGATACATCTAAAATCTCATCTAACAGCTTTAACGATAAGGAAAATAACAACAGCAAAAACAACAACATTACAATAACAAACAAAAAATTCACCAAAAAAATCAAATGCCAAAGACCGACCGACCGACCTGTCAGTCAGCCTATTACAATATTTTGCACAAACAATCAAATTTAAATGTGTGAGAATGAGTCAAAATACACTCAACACTCTCCCACACATACACACACAAATATCTGCTTACATAAAAATATTCGTACAACATGACTTCAAATTTCAAATGTAAAAACAATGGAATGTAAACAAGAAAAATAATTGATAGCAAAAACAAATGTAAGAAGAAGAAGCACGTAATTGATTTATAAGTCTGCTAATTTTACTAATGACATTTAAGGAAATGAAAAATTTGCAAATTCCTGAAATATGTATGAATTCATTTGTATGTTTATAAATATATTCTGGATTAAATATTATCCATGTAGAACAATCGAAGGGTTTTCTACAAAAAATTTCAGTTATCGATAAGTTTTCTATAGAAAACAAATTCATTTACAGTATTTTCTATTGAAAAGTAAAGTTATCGAGCAATATTCTTTTGAAGAGTGAAGTGATCGAGCATTATTCTGTTTAAAAGTAAAGTTGTTGCTAACTTTTCTGTTGAAGAGTCAAGTGATCGAGTACCTTTTTGCCGAAAAGTAAAGTTATAGAGGACTGTTCTGTTGAAGAGTAAAGTTATCGGTAATATTCCTGTTGAAAAGTAAAGTTATCGTTATCGTTAAAAGTAAAGTTATTGAGGACTTTTCTGTTGTAAAGTAAAGTTATCGAGGACTGTTCTGTTGAAGAGTAAATTTATCGGTAATACTCCTGTTGAAAAGTAAAGTTATCGTTATCTTTAAAAGTAAAGTTATTGAGGACTTTTCTTTTGCAAAGAAAGTTATCGAAGACTTTTCTGCTGAAAAGTAATGTTATCGTTAAGCTTCCTGTTAAAGAGTAAAGTTATCAGTAACTTTTCTGTAGAAAACTAAATCTATCAATACATTTTCTATTGAAAGTTAAAATTATCTAACTTTTTGCAAAAAACAATAAAGTAAATTTTTTTTAATAAACAAAATTAAAATGCAGCAAAAAAACTAAAAAATACCATTTCAGGAAAGCAAAATTAACAAACAAACAAACCACTATTTTCCCAATTGAAATGAAATCGTTAATTTATAATTTTTATTTCTTTTTGTGCAATCCATTCGAGCTTAGTTGCCTCTGATACATGTAATCAGCAACCAAAAGTCTTCGATAACTGGCTTTTTCCAAATAAATAGAAAAAAAAAAAAAAACAAATTAAATAAACTGCCAACTTAGTTTTTGTTAGTTGAACTAACTTAAGAAAATACACAGAAAAAAATTTTTTTTTAAATAAATACAAAATTTAACTTGACTAGAAGCAGTTGTTTGACACAGAATTGTTTGTGTAACGCAAAGATACACAAAAACAGTTACTAATCGCATGTACATGTGTATCTTTTGGATACATTTTACTTTGAAACCTGAAAAAATAATTCAAAGCTGTTAAAGAAAACCAACAAAAAAAAATAATAATAATAAACCAACAACAGCAGACGCAAAAATTATTAAAACAACAAATACTTATAATCTCATGTTATTTTTACAAATTTAATTTCTGTTTAAATATTTAATTTATTGTACACATCGACAAATACACTGAAACTTGTTCATGTCCACACAAAAGTGTTCATTCAAAAGTATATTTTGTATATTTTCAATGTTTATTTAAACAATTAATTTTTTAAGTAAACCTTAATATTTGTGTGTACATATTTATATAATACACAGTATACAAATATTAAGTTAATATAAAAAGATACAAATGTAGTTGTATCTTTTTTTGTGCACTTAGTTACAAATTTTCAAAAAAAAAACAAAATCTCTAATCAATGACTGACGTTCAAAAAAAATATTTGTTAATATTAAAAAAAAGATGTGTAAGTACATATTCTAAGTTCAAATAGGAATTTCTGTTTAGTCATCAGCAAATGCAAATTTCTATTACGCCTTCTGATTTTTAGCAGTTTTAATTCACGGACAATTGAGTTCAATGTGAAATGGAATGACATTCAAATCGAACTTAAACAATTTTAGTAATTCCCTAAAACTCATGGTTCAAAGTATGAGATGGCAGGCGGACATTCCGTTTTACACAAAATTATGTGACTCATGTGAATTCTACAAGATTCTAATAGAATTTCTGAAATCCTCTTTTAATGTGAAAACGTTTTTGAAAAATTCAAATTATCGATAACTTTTCTTTTAATAAATTTAGCCTTCGATAACTTTCCTATTTAAAAAATATTATAATAACTTTTATATTAAATTATAAGTTTATCGATAACATTGACATTACAAAGTCAAGTTATCGGTAAATATTTCTCTTAAAAAGACAAGTTATCGATAACTTATTTATTCAAAAGTTAAGCTATCGGTAACTTGGTTTTAAAAGTTACCAATAATGTTTCTAATAACAATTAAAGTTATCGATATCATTTTCATAAACCGTAAAGTTATCGATAACTTTTAAAATAACTTTAAAAAATTAAAAAACGTATATTAAAATATAAATTTAGCGATAAACTTTTTATTACTCAGTCAAGTTATCGATAAATGTTTCTTTTAAAAAGTCAAGTCATCGATAATTTACTCAAAATTTAAGCAAGTTACCCATACTTGTTTTTACATATTAACTTAATGTTTCTAATAATAAGTAAAGTTATCGCTATCGTTTTCATAAACAGTAAAGTTATCGATACCTTTTCTATTGAAAAGTAGAGCCATCGCTAACATTTCCATTAACACTTTAACTTTTCTATTAAATACTTAAGTTATCGATTATTTTTCTATCAAAAGATAAAACTATTGGTAAGTTTTCTTTATAAGTAAAGTTATAAATCTTTATCAAACAGTAACGATAACATTGCAATTTAAAAATACAGCTATCGGCAACATTTGTATTAAAAAGTAAATTTATGTGTTTTCTTTAAAATAATAAAGCTATCGATATCCTTTTATAAAAAAGTAAGGTTATCGATAAGTTTTTTTATAATTTTTCTAGGAAAATTAAGGTAATGATGTTTTTTTATTAAGCAATAAATTAATCGATAACTGCATTATTAAATATTAAAGTTATCGATACCGGGATTATAGAAAATTAAAGTTATCGAAAAATGTTACCTTATGTACTAAGCACTAATGTTATCGATAATCGATATCGTGATTATTGAAAATTGAAGTTATCGATAAATCTTACCTTGATTACTAAGCACTAAAGTTATCGACACCGAGATTTTTGAAAATTAAAGCTATCGATAACTTTAACAAAAGTGATTTTTTTTTTATTTTTTTAATTATTAGAATAATCGATAACTCTTAGGGAGAATTAAAATTCTTTCCATGGAAAGTGCTATTCGAAGGGCGTTTGTTTCTGAATAAGTAATATAAAAAATTCAAGGTTATTTTGAAAGTAGCCCAAAAGTGTTGCCAGTTGCTTAAACAAACTGCTTGGTAGTTCTCAATAATAAAGTTTTAAATTTTCTTAAAATAAGAAAGAACTATTGAAGAAAGAATGAGTCATAATGTGCTGGAATTTCACAATATGTGTTTTTTAACGATTTATCTATGTTCGTAAAAAATTTTAATACTTTTAGATTTTAAGTTTTAATAAAATTACACTAGTTAATTAGCGACATCATGAAACTAGTTTTATATTAAGTGGAGGCAATAAAATAAATATGCTTTCAAAAACTCTAGACGATTTAAAATATTTATCTTTGCATTAATTACTTTTCAATCAATCATCCAAAAAGTTAAGCTTCCAGTTTGACTTTATTTAAAACACATTTTTTCAGCTATAAAATGTACAAAAACCCATAATATTCTTTTTAAATGTAATAAAATTTAAACTTGTTTGGTAGTTTGTTTTTTTTGGAACAGACCATGAAAAGGGTTAACATTGCTTAAACTGCAATTACTTAAGACAGGTGAAGGTGCAACAAATAAAATATTAATGAGCCTTCAAAAAGAAATAGTAACTGGACCAGAATCAGCCACATAAGTAGTTCTTTTTGGATCCATAACATATTTTTTTCAAGGTTATTGTCCCATACATATTTAATACATTATACGAGTATTTTTAAACCTTTAAACTATTTTTTTAAGTAAATAATTTGCACACACAAAAAAACTATTTTGCAAAATCAAATTTACTTTAGCGTTCAGGTCACATCAACATTTGAGTGTCAACAGTTTTGTTTATAAAAAATTTTTTAAATTTTTTTTTTACATATTTATTTATTTTTAGGCTTTTGTGTAGTGAAATCAATTAACGCTCTTCAATAAAAAGATAAATAAAATCTACAAAAAACTAATGCGTTTTTTTCCACATTGTCAATAAAAATTTAAAAGTTTTTAGAAGTGCTATTCTATGAAAAAGTGGAGAAGTAATAATTTATTTTATATAGAAAATCCTTTTTAGAACTTGACATTAAAAAAAGAAATACGAGTAATATAAAAAATATGTTGACGAATTATTGGGTACAATAATGGCAGAGATGAAGCCCCAGAAGATAAAAAAATTATTTAAATATTTGATTAAATTATAAAACTGTATAATAATTCAAACAATCCTTCAGAAAACTTATAAAAAAAATACTTTTCTATAGAAATCTTTTGTCTTTCCAACGGAAAATTGATGGATAACTTTGTCGTTCTGTATGTAGTAACCAATAATATTGATATTTCTACATTATTAAAAAAAAGTTACATGCTCAATAGTAAACAGATATTAGGCTTACGATATCAAAGTTATCAATAACTAAAGTTTTAAAAGTGCAATTCTTTAAAAGGTTGTCATTAAATTAATTTTTCCCTAGAAGAAATTTATTTATTTAAGGTACGGTCACACTTGGCAAACATTTGGCCAAAAAAAAAAGTAGCCATTACTTTTACTTAAAGTTATTGTGATTTAACTTGGTTTGTATATCACAAACTGAAGTCAATTATGCATGTTGCAAGTAAAATACATATTTTTATATTATTTTTAATAAATGCGAACATGTATTTAAAAAAATTTTGGAATTAAAGAAAATGCAAATTTAGCTTGTTTGTTGATCACGTTTTTTTCGGCAAATATTTGGTAAGTGTGACCGTACCTTTAGTTTTTTATAATATCGAATACTTTATTTTACTAGAGATTAGTTATCGATAACTTTATTTTTCCACAGAAAAGCAATCGATAACTTCCCTTTTCCATCGAAGACTTTCATTTTCTACAAAAATATTATCGATAACTTTTTACTGCTTAAAAGTTTTCGATAGCTTAATTTTTATTGCAGAAAATTTATCGATAACTTTATTTTTTATAGAAAAGTTGTAGATAACTTTATTTTTACTGCAGAATAAGTATCGATAGCTTTATATTTTACCGAAAAGTTATCGATAACTTTTTTTCAACAGCAAATTAGTAGAAAACTTCACTTTTCCGCTGAAAAACTTTTGAGGATACAATTTCCAACAAAAGTAGTATGGATAACATGTTTCCTGTATAAAAGTTTTGGATGACTTAATTGTTACTATAGAAAAGTTATCGTTAATTTTATTTTTTACATAAAAGTTATCGATAACTAAATTTTTCTGCAGTTATTGATAGCTTTAGTTTTCTATAGAAAAGCCATCGATAACTTCACTTTTTCCATAAAAGCTATCGGCGGCTTTAATTTTCTGCAAAAATGATATCAATAACCTTTTTATTGCATAAAAGTTTTCGATAACTTAAATTTTATTGCAGAAAAGTTATCAAGAACTTTATTTTGAATCGAAGCTATCGAAAACTTTATTTTTTAACAGAAAAGTAATCTTTAATATCAATTCCAACAGAATTTCTATAGTCAATTTTAAGTTTAATAACTTAATTTTTTAAAGAAAATCTATCGACCACTTAAATTGTTTGCATAAAAGTTATCGATAACTTATTTTCCTAAAAAAAATTGTAGAAAATTTATTGGGGAATTGACTTTTTTTTACTTCTCTACAAAAATCTGGGATCGTAAAAAATATTTTCTTTGTTAATGTTTTTCTTTTGAAAAATTTACGATATTATAATTGTTCCACCAAAAATTTACGATATTAAAATTTTTCCACAAAAAAATTACGGAATTTTTGCGACTTATGATTCATTCTCTCATGTAAAAACAAATATGCGATGTTGATATTTTTAAGCCATCAATTTATCGTAACAACATCAGTTGCTGAAACAAGCTCTTCATCAACGTTCATTCTATTTATTTAAAATGCTTTCGACGTAAATACGTTTTAATCGTTATTGTAATTTTTTTTTGTCAAGTCATAAATTGTTCGAATATATAAAAAGTAGAGATTGTTTATATTCTTTTTTTACTTTTGCAATTTATTTGATTTTGTTTTTTGTTTTAATTTGTTTTAATTTACAAATGAACATTTATGTGGCTGTTATTGTTTTACTTAATCTTTTTGTATCAATCCATCACGTAGTGCATATAATGGCGTGTCTGGTCTGTTCATTAAGTCTGTCTGAGTTAAACACATTTTAAAAATTTTGTGTGTTTCAAAGAAATGTGTCGTTCGGTACAAACAGCAGTGTGATTAAAAATGGATCTCTCTAAGCCAGGCTGTGAGTTTTGTTGACATTGAAACTAAAGAATTGAACTTGCAAGACATTCTTTGGAATTATGTTTTTTTTATTTCATCATTTTTAACTTAATTTTGTGGACATGAGCTGCATAGTTTATATCGTTTTAGTGTTTTTGATGTGTGTGACTTCGCTTTTTTTAAGAATTTATTACAATTGTGTACGATCCGATCTTTGAAATTGTTCTGTTGTAAAATAAACACATACATAAATGAATCACTATTGTTAAAGAAAACATCTTTAAGAAATAAAAACTTGCTCAACAAGTAAAACTATGAAGAAGCTGTAGGGCAACAATTTTTTTTTAATTTAAAAATTACATTAAATGTTTAAATTAATTAGTATTTCCTATGGCCGAAGCAACCATATTCTAGTAATTAAATATTAAGCATTTACATAAATATATACGATAATACAAAAAAACAAAAAACCATTCTAAATAAACAACTTGAAACTTATTAGTTCTCTTTTGTTTACAAAGTACGTTAAGAAAATTTCTCATTTCTTTGCAAAAGCAAATTGGACAAACACATACGCACCCTTTGTTTATTTTTTAATTTGAAACTGATACATGCATGCATGTGTAACAAGTATCCATGTTTTGGTATTAACTTTAAACGCTTATAGCTCCCAAAATACTGAACTGATTTTGACAAAATATAGATAGGATACATTTGTGTATAAATATCTTCCAAATGATTCAAGTTTTGTCAAAATCTGTTGTATTAAATGTTTGCCTATTAATTACATACATATTTGAATAAATTTTCTGTAATAACGAGAGTTTGATTTATTTATAGAAAAACTTTCTTATATCTGATTGTTGTGGTCAAATTTTTAATATAGTTTACTTCAATTCAATATCCATATCACTGAAAACCAATTTTTAATATCGCAAATATATTGTGGAAACAAAAAAAATTTGGTATTGAAAATAATTGTATTAAAGAAACAAACAATTAATATCGTAAAAAATTAATATTGTAAAACAAATTAATTTCGAAAACTTACGAAAACTCTGTTGGGCAACAATTTTTATAAAAATCACATTGAATGCTTAATACAATAATTGAAAAAAATGTTTGTTATAACGATTTATATTCTCGATACAATACAAAAATTTGGCATTGAAAATTAACCATCGTAGAATAACACAGGTAGTGTCGAAGCTACAACAACGCTACTTTTAGGTTCGAAGCTGTCAAAAAGCACAAAACAAAAATGGCAAAATGTTTGCATTTTCTGTTCTATAAAGAATTTTGTTTCTTTTCCTTTTCTTATTTGCATTTGAAACAAATATTAAAGTGCGCTTTTTTAGTATTGTGGGTATGAATTACATAATCAAGTTTTGACAGACCCGAACCAAAAAAAAGTCTGCTAACGCCTCGGCACTACCTGTATTGCTCTACCATGGTATTAACCAAGAAAAAGTAATATCGTAAACAAAGCCAATATTGTAAAACAAATTAATTTAATGAAATTTTGTAATATCGTGAAAAATAATATCGTAAAATTTTAAAATATTAATTTTTTTGTTTTGTATTATAAATTGCAAAATAATATTCGCATTAGAAATGGTATCGTGAGGGACTTTGCACTCACTCTCATGAAAGCTTACAGTAAAAAAAATGTTCATCATGCAGGCTCACCTTAAACAATTTTCATCATGCACGCTCAGGCACGACCTTATATATTTGCCTCACTTACATGCAGGCTCACGTGAGTGGAAAAAAATTAGTCACAATCACGAAAACTTATGCGGAAAAAAGCTTTAAAATACTTTAAAAAGAATTTAAAAATTATCTTTTATATTACTAATAGGCAAAAACGTTTTTTGAGATCCCTTTTACAGCCGTAATACTGAATTGATTTCGGAAAGATTTATATGTTTTCAATGGGGATTTTAGATAGATGTGCACAATCTTAATTTTATTTAAATCGGTTTAGTATTTTGGAAGCTATAAGCGTTTGAAGTTGCTACTAACACATGCACACTTATTACACATGCATGTATCAGCTTCAACCAATTCGGCTTTTCATAGAAATAAGACAGCGTCTTAAGTTGTGTATTTAGAATGTTTTTTGTTTTTGTATTTTATCGTATGTATTTGTGTAAAAGTTTAATATTTATTTCTAAAATGCGGTCGATTGAGTCAACCGCTGGATATACTAGTATGAAAAAATCACAAAACAACCATGCCAAAAATCTACTCATGCACACTCACTCACGCTTAATTTGGTTATACGTGATCACGCATGATTCATCTCTAATTTGCACACATACACACATGTTTACCACTTACATACATATCGTCATATGATTTAGAAAAAGCCCTAAATTACAAAAAATTCAAAATCGTTTTCTTGATTGATTACAATGCACCAATTCAAAATACATGTACTTGTAATTGTACTAATTACTTAATAAGAAATAAGCTTAAACCGAAAAAAACTTTAAAAATTTGTTTAATTTTCTATTATGAAAAATTAACCAAATTTTTAAAAGTGTTTTGCTTGTCCTGCAATTTTTTTCAATGTAACTTTTATGAATTCATATGACGATATGCATGTACTCGTATGAATATAAAACTCTTAATGTTGTTTCTTCATAAGTTTATGTTAAATCCTATTCTCAGGACTTTTATTTATTTAGAGATACATTTTTGCTTGCATGGCTTTCAATCAGTCAGTTCGTCAGTCAGTCTTCCTATTAAATTTCATAACTACATGATCGTTTTAAAAATTATTTCTCAAGTTTAATGACTCCTTTTATTTAGAATCTAAGATAAATCCAATTCCTATTTCATGTTATTCCCCTCAAATCGTAGAAATATTTTTAGTGTTAAATTTGCGACGAAACGATTTTGTCATTATTTTATTTGCATGTTGCAAGTAAAATACATAAGAATACCTGTTGTTGTTGGTGTTTAAACACTTTTCAGACACTTGTGGAATATTAATTCTGTGATAAATTATTTAAGACCGCAAAAGTGACAAATAGCAAAAATTTACCTTAACAAACAGTCAAATACAACTAAAGTGATTTAGAGAATTATCTATGAGGAATGAGCTGGAAACATTTTCACAGAAAAACCAGATAAAGTTAAACTGGATCGATCAGCTAGGGTAATGTGAATTTTCTTGGCCAGATTTTGTTGTAAACATTGTCTATTGAGCTTAACAATCTTTAGAGATAGAATGCGAAAGATATTTTAGTTGACGTTGAAACTCATATCCGCCATCAAATGATTGGTTAGAACAAAGTTTTACTTGCTATAACTAAACTTAATAACTTTTATTGTCTTGTTTACATAAGAACTGTATTATTTAGTTTTCCTTTCGCATCCGCAGAAGTTGTTGAGAAATAACACACTTTTTTCCGACCACATTTTATTTTTTATTCAGAAAGTCACCGAATCATCCAAGTGCCCTCGTACCTAAAAGACGCGATATTTTTTGGACAATACTCACATTGAGATGATGCACAGTCCTCATCAAATCTGCAACGCTTCCAGTCTCTTCAAATTTCTTTATAATCTTGGGAATCCCTTGCTCCATGGTGGGCAGGTTTGAACCACGTAAACAGACTTATTACAAATATATAAATTTTAACTTTTTTTACGTGTTCTACGGTTGTTAAACGATCCATATTCGTAAATAGCAAACCTCTCACTAAATAAATGACACTTCAGATGACAGATATTTAACAGCTGATAAACCTGGCAGACCGGCGGTTTTGAAACCACTAATTGGATTAATGTTTTAATATATTTCAAAATTGTATTATGGGTTGAGCAGAAATTTAGAAATAGCTAAAAAGAAGCCACGAATCTAAAACGTAAATTTCGAAACTAAAAGCTAAAAAAGGCTAAACTGGCATCACTGATGAACTGTCCGATACCATGAAATTCGTACCACATTATCTCTATAATTAGCAGCGATTATCTTTATAACATTTCAAGAAATACAAGTAACTGATTTAATAGCCTGCCTGTTCGCTATTAAAAAAAATAATTTGGAGAAACATTACAACATACGCTAATTACGCACCAAAGGATCGTTCGATATGATCGAAAAATCAAACTGCAAAACTCCAAAATCTGTTTCCAGTGTTACTGAAAAATATAAATTAAAGCTTAAATTTGAATTTGTTATTGCGTGCGTGACTTGATTGTTGAAATTTTAAGGATTTATTATTTTATCAGGAGAAAAAAAAATAATATTTAACTAACGATCTGTTAAAAACGACAATAAAAGTGTTTGTTTTTAAACAATATTTATTATAATTTGATTATATCTTAGTTTATTGCTTTATTTATGTTTGTGAATCTTTTTATCAGTTCTTTGGCCTCTCGTATTTTCAGAGGCACATCTTACTCACTCACGCCTTGTTTGCTTAAACAAATTTAGAAATGGAATTTTTTAAGTCGGGAACTTTCGCTTTGTGCGCATTTTACAAACATTGCAAAAAAATAAAATAAAAAACATAAAATTAATTGAGTAATTTATATAGACTGCGCAATTAAATAATATACAATTAATTCATTTATTTTATTGACTATAAATTGACAATTTACATTTTTATTAGATCTTGACTAGATTTGGTAAGAAAATTAATAAAAATTAACAATACTGTGTTCCATTTAAATGACAAAATGGACGACAGTTAAACAAAACATTTACAAAAACGAGGAGTTCTTCGTTGTTGTTTATCGCCCAATTAAACTTGAATGCTAATTGTTGTTATGAGAACACAAATTGAGAGCGTAAATTGGCTGAGTATTTACAAATTCTTACAGCAGAAATTGTTGCTGTTAAAATTTTGGAAAACAAAAACAAAATCATGTGATTTAAAAGGTAAACAAACTGAAGTAAGAAAAAAGTGTACAATTTGTGAAAAAATTATTTAAAAATTTACATGAGTAATAAAATACTCGTAAATAAAAATAAATAGCGAATAATTATTTTTAAACTATTTGTTGGTTAAACAAATAGGTAATGTATGTATGTATGCGTGTAAACACATACATACATATGTACTATGTACATATATGCCTTTTAAAAGGAAATAAATGTTGTAAAAACCATTTACAACTTTCTTTTCTTTGTGTTATTTTAATTCTTAGGAGTTGTGAAAGTGCCAAGTATATGATTACTTAAGGTACGGTCACACTTGCCAAATATTTGCCGAAGAAAACGTGACTAACAGACAAGAAAAATTTGCATATTCTTTAATTCCAATATTTTTTTAAATATGGGTTCGCATTTATTAAAAATAATATAAAAATAGCATTTGCGGCATAATAGACTTCATTTTGTGATATAAAAACCTAGTTGAATCACACTAACCCTAAGCAAAAGTAGTGGTTACGTTTTTTTGGACAAATGTTTGCCAACTGTGCCCGTATCGTTAGTACTGCACTTGTTTCTAAGATTAAACAATAGCATAAACAAATAATCACACACTTTTGAATAAATTTAATCAGACACGAATTAGCAAAATCAAATAAAATAAAAATAAACACATAGAAAAGATTACAGAAAACAATTTATTAATATTTTCTTTAAATGTTCGTGCTATAATAAATATTGCATTTTATACCAACAAGAAAAAGGGTTGATTAGTCAAAACTTTAAATATATTTCAACACTACATTTATTTTTAATCAGCTGTTTCCTTAAAGAAAGAAAGGTGGTATTTGGTACAAAGCCAATTGTACTCGTTAAGCTCGTTTTGTTTTGCCATTCGTAATTATAAACACGAAGTTAGAAGATGCATATCAGACATTTATTTCAATTCTTTGCTTCTTTGTGAAAATATATACGAAAATTATTTCAAACAGATTTCTCTGTGTGAACATTAACGCATCTTCAAAAGGGAATTGAAAAGAAGTTGAGCAGCAAAAGTTAAAGTGTGTGAACCGGGACTTACTAGTTTTTAAAAATCTTTCGTTCGCGTACTTTTTTGGGCAAAAGCTTTTTTGAGATTAAATTTTTCAGTTTACTCAGCATTTTACTGCAAAAGTGAACAAACGGACCTAATAACATGTAGTAGTAAAAAATACATGAGAAAAAGAAACGGGGAAAAACAATGCTTTTTTTTTTGCTTTCGAATTTTTGCGTTTTGTTTTAAGCAGATACAATTGTTGTAAAATGTGTACTATTGTTTATAAATTTTGTAACTGTAAACTAAAAAACACTTAAAACGCAACAAAACAAATTGACAAAAAACATAAAAATCATACATACTTACATATGTACATAAGCATGTAAGTATGTACATACAACATTCTGATGCGATTTAAGAATATAATTTTTATTGTCGAATAGTTTTTTTGACCACTGCAGCTAATCCCCAGAGCTATGTACATACATACATACTTACATATGTATATACTTACATACTTATGTAAGTCGAGTTCAGACTATATTTTGCTAATAATTTCAATAAAAGTCATTGTTTAACGGAAATGTTTATTTCATTCTTGTTGGGTGCCATATAGAGCAATTTGTTTACTAATTAGAATTCCAATACTGTTATGAACACAAAGTTTCTCTATAGTGCTATTGTTTTTACCACAGCTGTGTGTATGTAAGTATGTTGATATTCGAAATTTTTCCTGGTATTTAATTGAATTTAAATAAATTACAAAATGAAATTTGCAAATAATTAGACAAATAAAAATTAGTTCGGAATTAAAATAAAATTAATTGCACAAAAAATAGTAGACAATTTCAAATTAAATATGTAGATTCATTAACGAACGATTTAGATAAAAAAAATACATACTTATGTACATATGTATGTAAATGTGTACATAGAAACATAACAATTAAGTATGTACTATAATAGAAATTTTCTAATTGCAACTGACGGCAGCCGTTAATGCACACTAACAACATAGAAAAACTCTTGCTTTAAGTACATACACATGTATGTATGAAAATTTTAAAAAATCCCTTATTAAAGAAAAACGTTGAATTGAGAGAAAAGTTTCAAAGAATAATGACGACTTGCCATAAATTGGTCGTACTTCTTTTCCACATGCAAAGTTTATGTATGTATGTATGTACTTTGCAAAGTCTTGAGTTTGAAGGTGAGAAGAGAAAGAAGAATGGGGATGAGTACATACTTTGATGTAGTCGCAAAGTTGTTTTCTCATGGTCATCCAAAAAAAAAGAACACAAAATTTGTCAAAGTAAACTCTCCGTGGGGCAAAGGCATCTTTATAATATGGACACTATGCATTTAAATTTTTATTATAAAATTAATTAAAAACTAAACCCACCTCCTACTTATTAAGCAAAATATTAATCGTTTCTCAAACACTCAGCTCTGATTCTAAAGTTACAAACTTAATTATATATCAATGCATTTTAATAATTATTCAGTATATAATAATAAATCTTAAAAACTTAGTATTACGTCGATGAAAAAGTTCCGTTGTAGGCAAATTACACAATTATTATTCATTAGAGTTCAAACAAGTTAATATTAGAATTAAAAAATTATTTTAATTGAGTTGTGTCGGGTCAATTCAAAACACTTAATATTAAAAAGTTAATTAATACTTATGAATTGTATACTAATTTGGTGTACTATTCTATTGGCTAGCTCATGAAGGATATTTGACAGAACCTTTGTACCTTAATTTCCGAGGAAATATTATGCATCACATTCAGGACATACACAAATGCCAAATAACCTAGACGACTAATCTGAATAACCCAGAAGTACTCCAATCTATTGAATATTAATTTAAAATTCATTACTCGAAATTTTTAGCTAAAAAACATACTTTTCTTTATTTTCAGAGGTTTGTGTCTTAACTAAATTCTAGTAAACACAACGCACAGCACTTTACTATTGCCAGCTTTAACAAATTTACTTAATTTTGCTTAATTTGTTCTGGCAATATTTTAATGAGTAACAGGGAAAAAAAGCATTTTCGTTAGGACTACCAGTCTTTTTAAGCCTTAAACCTAATTTTCTAATTATCATGCGCAAAACTCTCTTAAATAGCGCTTTTCGGCTTTTTCGGTACTATTAAATGTTATTTAACCACAACTCTTTTAGTTTTCCAGTATATTTACTACCAATTATTCAAATATATTTTAAAGAATCTTACATATATTGTATGAGTTTTCTAGAGAAAAAAATAATATTGCACATTACTCTTTGCATACATCTGATGCAGGTGTGCACAGAAATCAAGACGCAGCATATATGCACTCTAAAAGTTTTAATAACGATACTCAAGAGAGTGCAAGATAGAGAGTCTTATCGGAAGCCAAAAATATTTGCAAAATAAAAGTAAGTTGTAAAAAAACGCAGACTATTGTAACGGAATTCATTAAGTCATCGAAACGCATTCCTACACAAGTTTTGTACTGTCGGGGAAACGTTATCCCTATTGTATCTAGGTATAACTTTAGATATAAAACTTTAATATAAACAACATTTCAATTATATCTGTGATAAAACCATACAGCGCGTGGTCTTCACCCCATATTTAATATTAGACCTAAGCTAAACTTAAAAACAATATATTGCAATATAATATGTGTATTTGATTAAATTTGACCTACAAATGTTCAAAACAAAAAATATAAAAATAATATATAAACGTTTCCCTAGATTCACTACCGAGTTACATATTTCGCAATAGGTTTAAATATAAAAATATAAACGCGTTTGCGAATGATTTGAAGCTTTCATTTAATGAAAACTGCAGATTTTCTAATTTTGAACAATTAACTGCAGTGATTGTTTTAATAACATTTCTAAAGTTTGCAAGAAGTTTTTGTGATAAGTTTTCAATAAGACAGAGTTATTAATAGTTTCGTCAGAACGAATCAAGAATAATTTTTACGACAAAATATGTCTACATGTATAATATTTAAAAAAAACTGAGTGTTTTCAAGAGACATTTTTTAAAGAAGTATTTGTAAACCATTTTACGTTCTTTATTTCCAATTATTTTAAAATCGTAAATTAAACCATTGAAAAACGCACAAATAACATCACTTACACTGAACATACGCCATTCAAACAAATATTGATTTGTGTAATAGGGTGAAAAAAACAAAAGAAGAAAAAAGGAATATTTTGCGAAAAAGTGAACATTTTATGGATTTTCATCACAAAGTATAATAAAAAGTTTATATAAATATAATAAACAACAAAGTGCAATATTTTTTAAATTCCCTACAACCTTAAATTATTCCCAAAAACTACAAAGAAAAATGGACGTAATAAATAAATTCTATTCCACGGTGCACACCACTGTCTCCCAGTTGTCCGGAGTTTTGCCAGGCAACAACGTAACCCGTGAATATGAAGTTTTAGAACAAACATGCACAGCTGGTGGAGGATTACTGTGGAAAGTGTATAACGGTTTTAAGAAAACAACAAAGCAGGAAGTTTCTGTGTTTGTGTTTGAAAAAAAATCTTTGGAACGCTGGTCCAAAGAAGACCGTGAAGCCATCTTGGAATCTATGCGTAGGGGCGTGCAGCAACTAACGAAAATACGCCATCCTCATGTCTTAACCGTGCAACATCCTCTTGAAGAAAGTCGTGATTCATTGGCTTTTGCAACAGAACCTGTTTTTGCCTCACTGGCCAATGTAGTGGGCGATCAAGTTAGGGCGGAGAAAAAACTTTACGATGTTGAAATACGCCATGGCTTGTTGCAACTTTTCGATGGCTTGCAGTTTCTACACAGCGATGCCAAAATAGTACATCGGAATATTTGTGCTGAGACTATTGTTATTAATAAAAATCGTTCTTGGAAATTGTTTGGTTTTGATTTCTGTGTAGCCAATCAACCGCAACCGGATGGTAAACCCTATTGGCCTTGCAAGGAGTATTCAACTTCTATGCACATGTTGGCTCAACCTGCTTTGGAATATTGTGCGCCGGAAATTGCCTTAAATAATATCAATTCAACTGATAGTGACCTCTTTGCTTTGGGTGTTCTAATATTTACCATTTATGCGGGTAAACCTATGAAAATATTTGGCAACGATTATAGTGCCTTTAGACGTTATGCCAACGAACTGAATCAACGTAAATATCCTCCCATGAATGTGGTGCCCGGCGAACTGATCGAAAGCTTAAAGGCTTTATTACATCCCAGTCCACACTTAAGAACAAAACTGCATGAATTAAAGGAGGTAAATTAAACTTAAAAATAAATGTTTAAAACTGATTTCTGTTGCAATATGTTTTTCAAAACTAAAAATCAGAATTTCGCGTTCGCCTAAAGTTTTATTTGACATCAAAGAAAGGGATATATTACTTATTTATTTATTATTTTATCTGCACTTTTTACCATAAATTTCATCTGATTGTTTCTTTTTAATTTGTAATAAAAATATTTTAAAGAAAGATTTTATTTAAATTTTTCATTTCAAAATTGAGCTTCTAATTCTGTAAAGTTTGCACAATATTTTGTTTAGAAAATTCGCACAATAATTTTGTTATTTTTTTATTTTAAGGTCACCTACTTCCATGATGTTGGCGTCAAGACTCTCAGTTACTTGGACTCACTTTATCAGTGGGATAATTTACAAAAATCTAAATTTTATAAAGGTCTACCACAGATTATACCCACTCTACCGCATCGTGTCAATCTTCACTCTATACTACCTTATCTAGTAAAGGAATTTGTCAATTCACCTATGATACCCTTTGTATTGCCCAATGTTTTACTTATTGCTGAAATGAGTAGCCAAAAAGAATACTGTGACCATATCCTGCCCCACCTTAAACCAATCTTTAAACTCACCGATCCCATACAAATTCTACTAATTTTTATGCAAAAAATGGATTTACTCTTGAAATTAACACCAGCCGATGAAGTAAAACTGCATGTACTTCCTTTAGTTTATCGTTCGTTAGAATGCGATATGCCCCAAATACAAGAATTGTGTCTAAATGTTTTGCCCACATTTTCCACGTTGATCGATTATAATGCGATGAAAAACGCCGTGATACCAAGAATTAAGAAATTATGTTTGACGAGTACAAATGTGTCGGTAAAAGTCAATTCTTTGATATCGATTGGTAAACTTTTGGAAAATCTAGACAAGTGGCTGGTATTGGATGAGATATTACCGTTCCTACAGCAGATACAAAGTCGTGAACCGGCTATTGTTATGGCCATAATAGGTAAGATTTGCTTTTAAATTTTTATCAAATAACAAGATGACGTTTTATTTTATTTTGCTCTTTAAAAAAAAGGTATTTACAGAATTGCAATGACCAATACGAAATTGGGCATTACAAAAGATGTCATGGCTCATAAATGTATACCTTTCTTGATACCTTTAAGTGTGGAAAATGGTTTAACTATTGCTCAATTTAATACTATTGTAGCTCTAATAAAGGAAATGTTTTCTCGTGTGGAAAAAGAACAGCGAGAAAAATTGGAACAGTTGTCTACCATAAATAGAGAAAATAAGTTTGTATTTTAATTACTAATCTTAGGAACATGTAATAATTTTGAATTTTATTGTTCAGACCTAAAGATGCATCTGAGATTTTGGCGAGTGAATTGGAAAAATCTTCTGTTAAGGGTAGTAATGGTGATGACATGTTCTCTGGTTTCTCTATCAGTCAGTCATCGAATAATAAATCTCAATCTACCGTGGCGACAGCTAATAATTTACATTTAAATAAATCTAAAGATCAATTAAAGTAAGTGAAAATATGCTGGAAAAAAGTTCGCAATTGCTATAAATTTATTTCTAATGAAAATATTCAAATTTTTCATCTAAAATGTGTACGAAATTTGTTTGCTGCAAAAGTAATTCAACAAAATGTTTAACATTATAATTTTCTAGTTTTAGCAACAAAGCTTTAAGTATGATTTATTTTTCACGTGACACGATAAACTTTGTTCTATTTTTAGGATCTCCCACAGTTCCACTACCAAACCAGACATTTTAACATCTCTTATGACTTCAAATATCTCCAATATGTCAAATGGCACGAATATCTCCAATCAATCTAACAATCTACATAATCCTTACAATTCCAACAGTAATGACAACAATTGGCATCAGACAACGAATGCCTGGCATAGTGCCAATCCATTGGTAATGAATCATCAATTACCACCGCCGGTAACATCAACAACGACTGCTAATAATGCCACGACAACCAACAACAATTTCTCTTCACTTGATGATTTAGATCCTTTTGGTAACTCGAAACAAAAACAGCAACACAAAAACGCAAACACACAAGCCAATACCTATACGTTGCAAAAACCCACTGTAGATTACATTTATCCGGTGGGTTATCAACAAATGAAATCGAATGCAAAAACCCCCTTAATGGGCAACAGTTCTACGACTATGAGTATGAATTCTCTAATGAATTCCAACTCAAGTATGGCACCTTTAATGCCACAAACATCATCAACGAATGCTCAACAATCTCATGATTCTAATAATCTAAATACCTTGAGTCAACAAGACATTTTGAGTTTTTTAAATTAAGCAAAAAGAAATTTAAAAAAATACTACATGAACATTAATGGTTGGTTAAACATAAAACTTCTTGTGATTTATCCTTTTATAAAAAAAGAAACACAAAAAAAATAGAAAACTTAAAAAAAAACAAATTGTGTCAAAGAAAATAGCATTCCCCTAAGAATATTTTATCTACTGTATTTAGCATATTTATTGTGTGATGTTTTTTGTTTTAATAGTTTTTAATGTGTGCTGCGGTGTAAGATATCTTACAACTGCATAAGAGAAATCTAGTATAAAATTTTGTTTATGAATAATTTGTTCAATAACTTATTCTTATACAAAATTTCAATATATTTCTCTTTATTAATATCATTGTAAGAAAATGATTAATAATAAGAGTGTGTGTTTTATATGTTTTTAAAAACTTAATTAATTTATAAAAGTATGTAACTAAACAAGGTTTATTTGTTAATAAACTATTTTGCTATTATTCCATTCAATAGTAACAAAAAAAGCCAAATAAACTTTAAAACTATATCGTAAATTATTATATTAATCTATATCATTATACCATGATAAAAACAAGTGAAACGTTTTATTCAACAATTTTTGTAGCGTAGTTAAAATAAATTAATAAATTGTATATTTTAATCGAAAAAAAAAATAAATAAAAATTATTTAAGAAAATATGTAATTCAATCTCAAAATCATCTTTATTCCTGGCACCGTTCAACTTTTAATTTATTCATCAATCAACAATCAAACATTTTGCCATCAATCAACATTTCAGTTCATGCATTCTCACCAATCAACAGCACCTTTCTTTGCAATTATGTGGGTGAGTGAATTGTTTTCATTATTTTTATAAATCAAAATCAATACGAAAATTTAGAATACGAAAAAAATATCACTTCTAAAGTCTACTAATGCTGATCGGGTTCCTTGTAATTGCATCAATGCGAACCGATCTTGCTTTCAATAAATCCCATGCAAAAAATACAACGCGAAGGCTGACGAAGTCATCTGTAGCGGCAGAGAAATTATGTATTCCATTCTCGTGTTTAATTATGCTTCAGGAACCCTGGCACCGCCAAAAAGAAACATTCAGCGTATTTATCGAATTCATTACGGAATTCCAAATGCGAATGGGTTCATGAAAACGTAACGAAGTTGCTTTGTTCGTAAAGTATTTATTTTCATTCGAAAATAAAAACATGGTTTACAAAGCTGCCTGTCAAGAAAAATTGTCCAACATTTTCTTCGTCTCGAGGACAAACGGATTTATCAAGCGGTTTAGCTGAGAAAGTGTTTACGCTCATGTACATGAACGAACATTCAGATTGAAAATTGGTTGCTCTTCATTTTCGAATGCTACTGCAAAATAAAGTTTGATGTTCATATTCATTTTGGAATAATATACAAAAACGTTTTTTTTCTGTACAAAAACGAATAAAGCAATCTAATTTTTGTCTCTTCAAACACGAATAGAACGAAATACAACAAAAATTAAACATTCGTATTCATGAATCTGAATGATAAATGAGTAAATAATTGGTACTCCGGCGTAAAGTGTTACCGAAAAAGTAAAAGTTAAAAACAACAGTAAATATTTTTTACCAAAAAAAAATATTTCTAAAATACTGTTTTTGATTTAATTTTGCGGCAAATTTTCAATTCTTTCGGAGTGAGATTTTTGGGTTTCTTGAAAGTGAAATTATGATTTTCTGTGGACTTAAAAAATACACCTTTAGTGCATTTTGAAAAATGTCTTCTAATATCGACTGTTCGGATAATTTTAAATATTTTTCGGAACAACTTCCACAATTTTGGGAATTTCCTATTTATTTGGTAAAATTCTATATTTGTGGTGGATGTATGTAATTGTGTTGAATTTGAATTTTCTAAGAATTTTGATTTTTTACAGAGTAATTTCTACTTTTTACGAGTTTTTTATTTTTATAGTGAAATTAATGGTGGATATGCTATTATGTTCTTAAGGTACTTTTATCAAAAATGTGCTATATTACGAAGTTTCGGATAATTTTCAATCATTTCGAAGTAATTTAGATTTTTTTTGCGAGCTTGTGTTTTTTTTTTCATTGAGGTTATGGGATTCTGGTGAATTTAAAGCACTTTTGGTATACATATTTTAGAATACGCATGCACATACAACCAAACCATTTCGAGGGAATTTATAATTTGTTTAAGGTCTTGGCTGTGAATTAATCCCTTAATGAATATTCTAACTTTTATCTCAAACATGCACGCCTATGAGTTCTATAATTTGCCTTAAATGTATCTATATATAAATAGGCAAAGACAAATTTTTAGATCCCTTTTTCTCCTTTGTTTGCCAACCGATTTTCTTCATTCTTTTACCAAATGGTAGACACTGTCGAGCATTAGTGACCCGTCTATATATTATTTAAATGCTTTGGTATTAAACGAATAAAAGGCTCATATAGTTGGCACCACTACAAATGCTAAAAATACACACGTGCACGCATTCACTCATGTAAGTGTTGGTTCAAGTAAATACATAAGCAAAGCAATGAGAGTGTGTAAGAGTTCCTATGGATATGAGTAATAATTTTTTTATAAATATGCGTGTTTGTATGATGAGTTTATTGTTTTTTCATGGGGAAGGGAATAAGTAATTATGTAGTTTTTTCTCTTTAAATGAATGCTATTAAAATGGGTATATATAATTACTTATGCAAAAGCATTAAGTTACCTTTTATTTCTATGCTTCATTGTTTTAAAATGAAAACTCAAAATTATAAATTTTCTTATATTTTTTCATTTATTTTTTCGTGTTATTGCCATCATTTGCTTTAAGTATTTTTCTAATTTTTAAATTTGCTATTATGTATATGAAACACTAATTCCAGTAAAACCAACCGCATAACCGACATGACGCCAAGAATTGATATTAAGAGCTCATTCTGTGTAGTTATCATAATTTTTTTTACTGGAAATATTTTTCATAAAATTTAGTGTTTCTCAAATATTTGTGGCGTGTTTAAAGTAGGGCATTTCAAAAGGCATACGATTTAAAATTTTGTATTATTTGAGATATTCTGCCAATTTAATTTCAACAAGTTTTGTTTGTTGAGGTTCGAGATAGTCTATATACATACATTCATTTCATTGGCGCTTAAGCCAAATAAGCCTACTATACTTTAACTTTTGTAATTTTTGAGATTCTCGTTTGTTTTTTTAAAGTTGTTGTATTGCCTAAGAGGCTTGAAACTTTTAAAAAATATCGTTTAAGATCTAATCATGATTTGCCATAAGCACCAATGAAATGCTTCTACATATATAGACTACGTTATTATATATATTTTTTCTCTTTTTTAAGTGAACTTATTTAATATTTTTTAGTGGCCTAACCTGGTGCGGCACCAAGCCCTTCATATTTCTTGTGTTAAACAAAATTATTACTAATAAACAAAAAAACTATTACATTATATAAAAAGAAGATGCAAGTTAAACTCACATACATCCCTTGCAATGCTTTTTAAATTTAAAACAATTTAAAAATGCATAAATATGAAATATTTGTTTTTACTCTTTGTTAATGAGGGTGTCTTAAAATTTATATAATTTAATATCAATTTTATCTGGAGTATTATCAAAGCTTAAATATCCTAATAACTACAAACATAAAAGCGGAATTTATTCAAATAAATTATGTTATTATTATTTTGGAAGATTTAGGGAAATCCTGCATGAAGATAAACTTCTTAGACTTGTGTAAGAAAAAAAATATTTTATAATTAAAATCAACATAAATTCTTTTGTTTAAATTAACTATTTACAAAAAAGCGTGTGTATGTGTTTTGTGTGGTTAATGTTCCTAATATTAATATGTAATATAAAATACTAAGAGGTATATTTAATTTAAGTCAATTGTTTTGGTTTCAAAGAAATTAATAGACACATACATTTATCTCCAGCAATAGTAATCTTCAAATGTTATTTTACAGCATTTTAAAAACAATCTGAAATGTTCAACCGAATGTTTAATGTTGGAGCTCGTCAAAATACTACGATCGTTGATTAATGGTCACCGTTCAGTAAAATTGTCGCCGAGCATCAAACGTTGCATACATGTTTGCATATTTATTATTAAATCTCAAAAATTTACACTGTTTCTTTCTATTCCAACGCTCACGAAATACTCGAGAAAAAAATTTGTCAAATAAAAGATATTAATTCTTCTATGCTACTTCCATTTTTAGACAATTTAGAACTCCAGTCACGAAGTAATGACGTCAAAATTCTATTCCAAATTAACGAGACTTTACTGTATTTTATGTATGTACATTTCTTTTCTTTAAAACCGCAAACCGACTTTTAAGCCTAATCAACAATCATATTAAAAATACATAATAAATGAATAATCTTTAATCATCTCTCCCAATCTTTAAATATTAGTGTTTTCTTTTAAGCTTATGTCTGCACTAAAATATGCGTAAATAAACTATGTATACGTCTACCTTTTTCGGTATAAACCAAAGAATTCAAACCATCTGTATGAAAACGTAAAGCTCCCGAACGCAAAAGTTCCACACGATTCTCATTTTTCTGCTCAGGTTTATGGCGTAGCATAGTGTACTCATTTAAATGCGGTGCAAACCGGCAAATGTTTATATGGCGTGACTTTAAACGTTCAAATAGATCATCATCTTCACCACCCCAACCATCATACATATTTGACATGCCATTTATTGTGCGAAATTGTTGGGTTCTTATCGAAACAGCGCCACCAAAAAGACCACGATACGGTAAATGAAAACGCCACATATCCAAGGCAGCGCACATGTGGCGAGGTAAATCGGTACAGGCGTACAAACTGCCCAAATTTAAAGGCAACAAATCAACATCATGCAACACTAAGCACGGAAACTCATGTTCTGCTGCTATTATTGAGCCAATATTGAACAATTTTGCTCTATTAAATGGCTTCTGGTCATATTGCTCTATAAGAAATATTCTATAGTGTACATTTTGATGTCTCAAATAATTGTGCATGTAAATTAAAAAAGTATGCAACTGTTCTTCACGCTGCCTATAAGGCACTATTATGGCTATGCTATATTTTGCTCTACACTGTTCGGGATAATATTCACCACCAGTCAGTATTTCTTCTGCATTTAGCAACTCTTCCCGATAGTGTGGCGTAAACATATAAGTGTTTTCTCGAAGTATTTCTTCATATTGACACTCCTCCATGTGTTGTTGTGATATATTTGTAGTTACTTGTGACACCAAGGCATCCGGTATGTCCTCCTCATCCAGGTACTCATAGTGCGAAGCAAATCGATGCGGTAACACAGCATAGATTAACAATATCGTGCAGGTTATTTTGGCAATTAATTCAGCTAGGTTATATTTTCTTTGGAATATTTTCATGTTCATCTTTTCAATCTCTGTCTTTTTATGTTGTCTGCTAATATATTTCTGGTTGCTACTATTTTAATATGGATTTTTTCATTTTTTACTAAAATTTATAAGTGCTTAATTATGCATTTTTGTCTAAAATAGATTATATACTTTTTTATTTGTACAAAATTTTTGTTCGTGCTAATTGTGACCTTTAGAAGTCACCGTACAAGTAGTGTATAAATGAAAAAGTCAAAACAAACTGGTGGGTTAGAACGTCATAATGCAGCAAAAGAGACAGCTGTTCAGTAATGCTAACGGACCCTCACACACACGAGAACAATTTTTAAGCGCACAATTTTGTTATGTTCATAGCACACGGTATGATTATTCGTGTGACATGAAATATATACATACGTGTACACAGCTTGGTTTTTGTGAAATAGTTTTTTTTGTTTCATTTGTCTTTAAGCGTACACATTTCAAAACTGTGTTTGGCTTTGTGCTGCTAATGTGGGATTTTAGTCGGTTGATACAACGCTGTCATATTATACCAGCACAATTGTACTTGTGTATGAGGGATCAAGTCTGTGGTCATATGAAAAAGTAGGTTATGTCGACATAAGGACAATTGAGTTATTACATTGGGAGCTTTGTAGAAGTCTAGGCGCTTAAATTAATTTTATCCGTTTTATGAAATCTTAATTTTTTACCATATTATGTGCATTTACTTTATAGATTAATTCTTTTCAAACAACATTGCATTGGTCAAAACATCTTATATCCACATGATTTTGTTTACATATTCCCATCTTCCCTAAATATGTAGATTATTTTCAAACAACTTATGTTTAAATAATTTTTTTTACTGAAATATAATTCATGCACAAAGTAATCTTATGTTTACTAAAAACTATATACAATTTCATCGTATTTATTTCAACAGAAGCGCTTAAGTTAACTTAAGGTCCATTAAAACGCCAATCATAGTATCGAAAAAGATCTTAAGTAGAAAAGATGGCAAATCTTCTTTATTTACCAATAGTTTTCCAAAAGGTGTACATTTGTTCTCTAATAAACTTGTGAAAAATATTTACCGTTACTTATTTTAAATAAAAAACAATTGAAATAAAAATTATACTGAATTGGTGATATTTCAAAACATGAATTTTTGACTTAAGCTGTTATTCCATATGAACAGAGAATTAAATCTGGAGTTGCGTTTGTGTGTGTTGTCAAATATAGTTGAGTCCATTTTAAACAAAATATAGGAACTTTATAAAAGTTAGGATATTGATATTTGGTAATGCAACCAATATTCGTATTCGCCAATTCTTAATATTCATATTGTAATCTAGTTTACCAACGCACCTAGAAATATAAAAAAATTACATATTACAAAAAATAAAATTACATGATAGGAAATTGAAAAAGTAAGAAGAAAATTTCAAAGGGAAAAGTCTCGGAAACGGCCAGTTTTCAAGCTATGGACATCTGAAGTTTTCATATGTATGCAATTTTCCCATACTGAAAATGCTTGAAAACCTGTTTTTAATGCATTTACGTTATTATTAAATTTATTATCCGAGACAGGTCTCGATATCTTTTTTCAAAGAATTCAAAAAGTTTTATTTGTTGAGGGTTTTTATTTTAACGTTATTATTTTCGAATTTGGTTAATTTGGAAAATAAAATTTTATAAATTTTACAACTTGTTTGTTGTTGTTTTTAGTTTTTTTTAATAAAATTTAGATTTTTTTATTAGTTTTTTTTTAAATGTTGAAGGAATTTACATTAGTAACGATTGTACCTTGATAAATTTTAATTTCGGTTTGTTTCCTTTTTTTAGTTTTGATTTTTGTGTTGGCTCACACCCGTTGTAATTTATTCAGAATCACGAAACTTCCGAGGTAAATTTTATAAATTTAATGGAAAAATATTTACATATTTTACCATCAAATTTGTGTTCAAAAATTAACGAATTAGTTTTCAGTAATTTTTAGTCATTTGAATTTGTCAATTCAAAACAATTTTTTTTAATGAAAATGTCTGAAATTAATGAAAATTCAAATGAGCGGTAACCATCTCTAGCATACACCCATAGTTTACATTTATTAAAAATATCTCTCCAGATAAGATAACAAAGATAATAATAGACGATATTAAATTAAGCAAATAAAAGTATTTATTGTTGTACCCAACAGCACCTACAAAATATGTATTTATGTTCATATGTATGCAATACTACTACTTGTACTAATACGTGTATGTATGTACATACGTACCAGTAGTTAGTTACTTTTAAAAAACAATTTGCATTTTAGTTTTAAAAAAATATCACTTTAATACGGAAGTGCTACAAACTTAAGCAGCAACATTTAAACAACTATTTTTTTTGATAAACCTTTTAAATAAATAAAGAAAAATATGAAAAAGAAAAGATGTATTGCGGCTACACTAATAGCCTTTACATTAGCAGCTATTGCAGAAGCTCAAGTAATATGTAAGGGAATTAAAACACTTATAAAATTTTATAACAGCAAACGAATATTTTCTTCGTTACAGTGAAGACTTGTTCTCGTGATAATCTCTTTACTTGTCCACAATATTCTCTGTGCACTCAGATATCTAACGATGAGAATGAAGACCTCAAATGTATTTGTATTGAAAGTTTTCAATTAAATCCAAATTGGTTTGAATATGAAAATCTTAATAGTTCTATGCTACTACTACAGGAACATTATTGCCTTGCGTCTGATAAAGCTTCCCGAGCAGGGGAAAATAAAATAATGATTTATATGCGCTCACCCGCTAGAAAGGAACATTTAGTCTTTGGCATATTAATGGTTTTATTGGCCGCCACTCTGGCTACTGCTGTTCTGTATGGCCTTAAGGTTTTAAGACTCATAAAGAGAACAAAATCTCTTTATCATAAATTAAGATATAAAAGGCGAATTACAACGCCTCTGCAAGAAATGGATGAATTGGATTTAAATAGACGTTACGAAATCCAAACATTATGAAGAGCAGTGTGACCATTTTGTCATTTTTCCAGCGAAAATTAGCAGTTTTAGTTTTGATTATTTCAGTTATTTATTTATTTATTATACATTCATACGTTACAATTACTAATTTAGCGTTAAAATTTCAATAGTAGGTAAGATTTGTAGGGCTGCTTAATCTAAAACTTAAATCCGAACATTCATTTGAAAAAAAACCTATTTCATTTTGCAAAAAACCATCACATTTTTTGTCATTTTTGTTCCGATTCTTGCCTTTTATACAACCGATAATCGATATAGATATCGGCATTCAGTTGTAAACAGAGAGTCTCAGTTGGCAGCCTAGGATTTTTTTCTTCAGATAGGTAGATTTAATATTTTAGCTTTTTAGGATGTGGTCACACTGATGAAGAGATGTACATATCGATTGCTTAGTATATGTTGCGTCTTAACGAAACAATATTTGGCGACAGATGAATCATCAATTAATAATAATAAACATTAAAAAAATAATAGTTACATTCTGTATCCATTCCAATATAAAATTCAATCTTCTAGACTTTTCTTTTGTGTCTGCCTTCTTCAAGAATACGTTAACGAATAAAATTTCAAAGTTTAAAGTGATTATTTTGCGATAGTGTAGTTACATGGTTTTAAGTTTTATATGACGATATATTAAATGTTCTCGGATTTTTATTAAAAATATAAAAAACGTATCTCGACTTTTTTCAAGACGGCGTTTTTTATATTTTTTACTGTATTTTGGAGCATCAACGGCTTCGTTTTCTAAGCAAAAGTCGCTTTAGTAGCCTTTCGGAGCTGTCGAACATGAAACTTAAAAGTATTATTTCCTTCATCGGGAGCAGTGGATGGTTCTCTCGCTGACTGGCCCCTCCTACACGGAATGCACCTCTATCTTCTCTAGGCTATTATCTTCATGAAACTTCATCCTTGAGTACCCTGCTCTATACTCCTTATTCAACTTCAAGCTCTCTTTACTGTCTTCTTTTTCTTTCTTTTCCTCAGGTTAGCACAAATCATTTTTTACATAAACACTTTCTTACCTTCACAGGCAACCTGTCAACCTAATCTAACCTGTATTTTGGAAGTGTAACGAGAAAATATTAAACACACGGCTGAGATATGCCTTTTCTTTATTAAGCCAACGATATGTACATATGAATGGATGTACATTTAATAGAACTAATAATATTTAATTATTTACTTTATGCAACTAACTAGTCGTATGTATTGTGGGTGAAAGCACAAGTAAAGAGGGCGTTAAATAAAAACTGGTTTCATATTTATTACAATTTATTAATGCATGTTTTGAACAATCATTATCAGTGTTCAGTATCAGTTTCTTTTCAGAAATGGCTGCAAACAAATTTTATTGAATAAAGGTTGGTTTACATTAGACTAAAAAAAATTCATCAAAAATTAAAAAAATCACCGAAAAATATAAAATTTTAAAATTTACCAAATAATTGGAAAAAATAAAATCTTACACAAAAAAACAGAAATTTAGAAATATATAAATATTCAGAAAACCGCTATTTCACAAAAAATCTAACTTTTTTTAATAGCGAAAATACACTACAGAAGAACATTGATTTTCTAACAGAAATAAAAAGCATCGAAGATTCACTAGAAACGGATTTATATTTTTATAAATCCAGAATGAAGTCTAAGGTACACAATGTATTAAAAAATATTTAATTAAATCGAATAATCGAAAATTTAACGAAAATTTTGCAGAAAACACGTTTTGTCAAATTGATTTTCTTCAGGAACATAAATAACTTAAAATTACCGCTGACATAGCAGACCATCACTGGAACTTCCCAATGATTTCAAGCTCAAACAAAGATCTCGAAATTTTTTGAGAATTATATCCCTCGAACCACTTAAACGATTTACTGCTTGTTAATTTTTTTTTTTTTAATTTCCTTTATATTATAAACAAAAACATTTCGTATTTTAATGTCGTTTTCAATATATAAGAGGTTTAATTTTAATATGCAAAAAAAAACGAGTATTTTTAATCATCTTCGAGAAATTACACGGTACACAATTACACCTTACGTACCGTTGTAAGTTTACAGGAGAATTATTAAATTTATTTAATCGAGATTGCCTCGATATCTTTTTTCAAAGATTTTCAAAAAGTTTTGTTTGTTGAGGGTTTTTGGCTAGTCTATATACATGCATTTTTTAAAATTCTCATTGAGTTTTTAAAAGTTTTTGTATAAGATAAGAGTTTTGAAACATTTCAAAATATGGTTTAAGGTCCACGGATGATTTGGCTTTAGCACCAATGAAAAACTAGCTAAAAACCCTCAACAAACAAAAGTTTTTTTTACAGGAGAATGTAAAAAGATAGAAGAAATTGTACAGTTGCGTGTACAACTGCTTTGTACAAACCGATTGTAAAAGCGTTAATTTTTACATTATTGCAATAGATTTTTGTGACGAAGTGTATTTGTATGAAACGTATTCGAATCACTGAAAAAGTAAATTTCGTAAAAATTACGAGTTAGGGCCTTTCTACTTGAGACCATCGATACAAACTTTACCATTTACAATATTTTTTTCGCTAACAGTTTTTATTTAGAATTTAAGAAATATTTTATTCAAGAAATAATATTACATGTTTTCGTAATAAGCTGTAAGTAAAATACCATTTCCATTTGTTGAAATTAAATCAAATCAATTTTTTTTTACAATAAACAAATAAATATAAATAAATAATTATAAATTCAATTCTTTAAGAGCAAAATTTAAAACAAATGGCAAAATTCCCACATCTTCCAAATCCAAAATATTCCGGCGCATTTTATCATTGCGTAAAGTAATTAGCTGAGAAAAATATTTATGAATGAAGATCAGAAACAAAATTATGTAAAAATGTTTATTTTTTGGAAAACAAACCTTTTTAATTTCAAATTTTTGTTGGTCAGTTCTGCAAAAAACTAGAAATACTGCAGCCATATGAGGACGATCCAAACGCAGACAGGTTTCGGCAAACCTTAAGAGATTCAATGAATGCACTACCGGACAACTCTGAAATAAAGTTTATGAAATACAAACATTTTAGTTTAAGATAAATTCTCTGAGGCCATATTTCTTTCATCTTTGTACAAATTTTCACAAGTACGAATAACAAAAATAACTTTTAAAACAAAAACATTATTTTACCTGTAACCTAAACAAACTCTTGTGCAAGAGGTCTTCCTGTGCAAAAGATCTTGTTTGATTGGCATTTTGAAACGGTTCCAACAACACACAATCCCAAGCCAATATTAAACCTTCAGTGTGTAATAATTGCGGTTTACATGACAAGACATCCACTAAAGCGTTCAATTCTTTAACCATTTTCAACATAACCATACGTTTCAATATGCCATTCCATATTTTAGATATGTAAATATCAAAACCTAAACAAATATTGGCCAATATTTGCAAAGTATTGGGATTGTGAGATTTTCGTGACCATATTTTCTTTAGAATATCGATTTTATTGCTATCAGCAAATTTATCTAAACTTGAATTGTAGCCCAGTTTCTTAAGCTCATGCACGCACTTAATACTAATGTATTGCTTCTGGCTAAACATGCTATCAAAGGAGCTGTTGCTGCCATCATAAAGTTTGAAATAGCATTCATACATTTGTAACTGTTTGGAGGTATTGACGGGACTAAGAAAAGGGAAGGAGTTTACTTTTGAAACGAATGCTAATAAAAATAAAACTTATAATTTACCCATCCGCAGGAAATATGTTGGCCACTAAAAATTGCACAGCCACTTCAATGGGCCAGCTATTTATGATGTAATTAGCTCTGTAAGAAACGAACAATGATTAAATATTTCATTAAAAATTTCCCAACGAACAAACTTCTTAAAGTACCTTATGACATTCTCTGCTGCATTATTAAACTCTTCGGCAGTATTTTCCAATAAGTTTTGATCTTCAAATAAGGTTTCATCTAATATGGTGCCATCTGGTGTGTCTACGGTGAATGATAGCCATTTTTGTAGCAACTTAAATTGTATGGGTTCCACATTAAGATTATGCAATTCAGCAATTTCTTTAACCACCGCATTTATATCCAATTTACCACCCTTCAGAATAATATCCAAGTGATACAAATTGTAAATAAGTTCCGAGGGATTCTCTATTAGGCGCATAAGTTTCTCGTCTGTTAAGCCATAAACATAAAGTAAATGTTGGGTTTTGAGTGTGGGATATTTGCGTTTAATTTTCGACAACTGTTCTTGACACTTGGGATCCGTAATGACGTCTTCATTTTTCAAAGCAAATTTATAGCACTCATAAGAAGCTTCCACTTGATCGGCTCCATCCGGGGCATAGTTACACACAAAATATAAAATCATAAAACCTTTAGAGGGATTATGTACATGTTTAACTAAACGTAGGATCTTTAAATGATTTTTTTTTTGGAGAAAAACAAAGTTTCTATTAAGAAAATGTCGAGTTAAAGAAAACATTTAACATACAGATTTCAAGAAAGCATTATTGGTTGGCTGTAAATGCCAAGTCTCTGCATCATCACGATTTTTATACTCTCCTATTGAATTCTTCACCGCCGACATACAAAAATAGTCACAATTGTGCGCTATATCGGTGGATCCTTTCAGCGTCAAATGCATTTGTATGAGTGGGAACCAACTTTCACAGTTGTCTACATTTAGTTCCGTATCTAAAGTATCTTTGAGCGGCTGCTCAACAATGGGTTTGAAGGGCAAACGATAACGTGAGATTTTTGGTAAAACACCGATTTCATTCTGTGACTCAAACCACATATCAGTTTCCAATTGCCCCGGACGATTACGGCGTCTTGTGGTCATTTTATGTTTTAGAAAGTGTAAAATACTCGTCCATATTATCATTTCTTTGGGCAATGCATCGAAATGTAAAAGGATTTCAATAACGCACAAATATAATTCATAGAAATATATGTGAATCTAGAAAAAATAAAATAAAAATTATAATCTAATTGCTGCAAAAGTTCTTGAAAAAACAAAAAACAAACCGACTTCAAAACAGAAGGTCGAACGGATGGATCGATCTAGAAGTAAGTCCTTCCAAATAAAGTTGGATTTTTCCAAATCGTTTCATAAAGAGCGAAGTTTTTGAGTTTTTTTTGTCAATTTAGCATTCTACAAGTTTAATTTTCTCGCAACACTGATAACGATCAAATAAAATAAAGTATGCTTTGAAAAAAATTAGAACAAATACGAATAGCAACCGGAGCAATAACAATGCTTCACTTTATGCATTGCAGTAAAAGTGTCGGTTTTTTATTGTTACGCGTTTTTTCTACCCGCTCATTTATAACGTGCCATAAAGAACATCGTGCTAATAACGATTTTCCGAATAAAAAAAATAAAAAAATAAGTCGTTGAAAAATGAATTTACATTTTTATTTTAAATGTAAATAAATTAAAATAAAATACATGCTGAGTAGAAATTATATGAGTGTTCTGATCCAATAAAAACTTATTATTGGAAAGAGCACAAAAAAATCCTTCGTTAATATGAAATCTTTTTAAATTTAAAAAGAAAATCAGTGGAATTTTTCAAGTTTGTCACAAAACTTGCTCGACTATCACAACCGCTTACAGTTCAAGTCTTTTCTACAAAGAACTACATAAAAATGAATACAACTTGTTTCGAAGTGCGCATTCATCTTGCAAGATCTTTTTTTCTCCTGCAAGTTTTTTCATATTTATATTTTTGTTTATTGCAAAATGATAAAAAAAATAGTCTAAATATATATTTTTCAGCCTCTTAATTTCCCTCTAAAATGTTTGCCACCAAATTCTTTCCTAAATGTATAAAATCCCAAAAATCGACGTCAATTCCGTCTAACACCAAGACAATTATCTATGCTCCATGTCGATAACAATTGACTTCTATTAACAGTATTTTGCATTTCCTAACCCTTAGAGAGAATAAAAAGTTGTCAATAGAAAATAGTACCGTATTGTTGACTACGAGTTAACGATTGCCTATTTTTAGTGTCTAGTTGAGTTGGCGTCGATAAGAAGTTACAGAATATGTGCGCTTATTTCAATAAGTTGTTCCCTTTTCTTTTATTTCTTTAGCTTATTGAAAACTTTCTTATGCAAATCAAAACGAACAACTTGATAAGTAACCGAGTTGTACCAACAGTAGCAGCGTGTATGGCTTCCTTTACAGTACATACAATCTTTTCTTTTCGATTATGAACAATATGTAACAATTGAGGAGAGATTAGTTGTCGAAGTGAGTGTACCTTACAATTGTTATACCTTGATAAATACTCTTTGCTAGAAGTTGTCTCAAACTTCATATTCTCAAAACATTTTTTTAAAAAAGTCGTACAGATTTTTGAAAATGTAATTGAACATAAGATCAGTCAAATACGATTATAATTAAATTCCTTTCTTGTTATTATTATAATTCCTTTTTTGTTGCTGTCGAAAGTATTTCCCTTGGGGGAAAACTACCTGTAGTTAGGTTTAAAATCTTAAATGTAATGTAGTTTACCTCATCTATAAATTGTTTAAGTTTTGAAGTTAATAAATCAATATTTTTGATTTCATTTATATAAGGCTGGCATAGGCTTTTAATATTATGCACAGTGGTAATCATTACAAGTTCCTCATCACCAAAACTATCGGTTTTTATATCGTACTGGATTTCTTGGGCCTGTAAAATGCTCACCACCTAAATGCAAATAAATGGAAGTTAATATTTATATGAAAATAGAGAATTTGAAACAAAAAAAAAACCATGGAGAAACCCCACCTGTGTCACCAACATTTTCTGATAATCTAATTGAAAATCTCTGCTCATGCGCTCCAGCAAATGAACATCCAATTGCTTGTTATGGAATTCCTTCAGTAGTTGTTCTATGCCATCAAGTTCAGCATTAAATCTGCCCTTTATAGAAGGATCTTGTTTGCAAAATTCCAAATAGTAATAATGTTTAATGCGTCTGTAAAATCATTGAAGCAAAATTTAAAAGTTAAAATTTATTTTAAAAAATATCTACTCGTATAAAATAGTGCTCATACTTGTTCCGTATTGCCTCCAGATTGCCGGTTTCTTCATAGTGTACATTATAAATTTCGGATAAAGTTAAGAAATTGAATTTTTGTTGATCCGTTCTTAAATCATTTTCCAATTTTTCCAACAAAACCTTTGAATAGGAATCAGCCATGAGCATAACTAATAATTCTGCCAAATTAAAAAAAGAAAAATTTTATTTTCTTTACTTTTTCTTCTTTAATATAAAAATTATGTACTTATGTATGTATATGTAATAGTTACCCAAAAAGTTTACGTCCTTGTGTGACATTATGTTGCGGAAAACTCTTGGCATATGCATAGATATAAAGTCGCTATTTACTAATTTACATTTGTGCACTTTCTGATAGTACAACAGATATTGCACGACTATATACCAAACATCATGTATTTTATTGTTAATCAAATGTTGCAGTGATGAAAAGAAATCATTATCTATATCAACATCTAACGAACGATCGCCTATTTTTAGAATCATTTCTTTTAGTTTGATAAATAAGTCGTTGCTGGACGACGTCGTCATGACCAGAAGCAATAAAGTGCGTGAAATAAATTTCACAATGTGCAAATGTTCACTGTAGGTGACCTGAAAATACATTTATTTATTTATTTCTTTTCAATATATATTATAGTAAATGAATTTATAAAATATATACAAGAAAAGGCGCCGATAGCCACACCATAAGCGCTCGAATTATTATATACTATATAGTATCAGGTAAAATCAGGTATTAGGTAAAAGCTAAAAATTAGTATATATAATACAATGTTGTCTACAAGGATATATACAAAAGTAAAAAGTACATAATTCATGAATTAAAGTAATAATTTTTCAAAAATAAAAAAGAAATTATAAAAATTCAAGAAATTTAGAAAGGGAAACATTTTTTCCCCATATTTTTTCCCTCTAAGCTAAACATCCTGAACGTTAGACTGTTGTAAACATCTTATTATCCTCTGAAAGTTAATTGATTTCGTACAGTCGAGTATTTCCTCCAGTGGGTAATCCATATTTGAAATCGGGCAAGTTTTTAGTAGATGGGTTATGGTAAGGATTTCATCACAGTTAGTACATATCAGAGGATCAGTTTTTTCAAAGTAGAGCTTGGAGTTGAAAATGCATTTATACACTCGTAGGCGAGCCAGCATAATACATTGTGATCTAGATAAATTTTCATTGTATTTTGGGCTGTTGGTAGCGGGATTTTGTTGTTTCCGAATCATTTTGAAGGGATTGCTTATGGCCTTGGGGAAACATGGAGTAAGTAATACATATTTTAAGGTTCATCTCAATTTTATAAATCCGAATGGACTCGTAAATGCAGTATATTTATGCCACATGTCTGCAAACTATTGCAACACTAAAAAAATGTTGCCGTAGCTGCAGAAATATGTGGCTCCACTAGTAATTTTGTTTGCATAATTCATTATTGTACAATTACTGACTGCATTTATGAATGTATCCCTGTATCATTTTCTTAAGAAATTATTAAAATTTATTTAAAAAAATAATAATAACGCACACGTTTAACTGTAGTGTATTAATTAGAAATTTTCGTTTTTGGACTTTTTGTCAAACAGCGATATGTTTGAATAGTCTATTTTTTTTATCACCTATAGTAAAATTTGTTATTCAGGAATAAGGTACAAAGTTATGAGATTTTACTTAAGTGTACAACACAATTAAATCTAATAATTGAATAAGGAAACTATTAATAATACTGGCTTGAGGAAAATTTGTCACAAAAACCTCTTACAAACTTTGAAAATGTTATAAAGAAATTTGGCAAAACAATCACTAGTAAGATTCTTTTTAACAAAAATTCTCAGTGGTCGTTTACTTAATTTCTTATTGTTTCAAAATTAGACAATCTGCATTTTTCATTAAATGACAGATTGGCAAACGCATTTATCTTTTTGTATTTAAATCTATTTGTGCAGTAAATGATGAAACAGAACAAACTGCAACTTCAGGCTGAACAATATTTGCCATACAGTTTGACATAAAATTATGCCAGAGAATGTGGTCATGAAATTTTTTTTTACAGCGTTTTTTCTGATACTCTCAATTTTAGACACTCATTCTCTCAACAATGTTACCGCGTTTTCATGAAATCACATAAATTTTTCATACGACAAATGCAAACAAAAGAAAATAAAACAATAATAAGAGAGAATTTGATGTTACTGTCGTCGATTTTGTTATGGGCCACCAAGCGATTGTTCCTGAAGTTGCAGACTTGTTCTGTTTCATCATTAAGTCCGTGTTTTGAATAAGCTCTTTCTCAGTTTACATACATCTCGCTCAGACGCTGTGAAGTTAAAAAAATTTTCATTTAAAGACTTTTAAGTCAACATAGCTGATATTCTATTACATTTTCTTATATAGAAATTTTTTGAGAGTAAAAAAATCGGCCAAAATCGAAATGGTGGGGATAAAGTGGATAACAGGGTGGAAGCACAAGACACATTAGATTCAGAACTGAAAACTATGTTTTTAAAATACAAAATACTGGCATTTTTTGTATGTATTTAAAATACAAAATACTCGCACGTCTTGTATTTGAAATACAAAAACAAAATACGTATTTGTATTTTAATACGTATTTCAAATACATGTATTTCAAATATTGCCCAGCCCTGCTTTTATGCATTTAGAAAAAATATTGTTCAACATATCTATGTATGTAACACGAAATTTCTCCCAGTGCATTCACAATGAACACACATTATTAAGCTTGTTCTCTTTGTGAGGACCACTGTTTTAAAACCATCTACAAAATCGAACGGTACACTATTGAACCAAAAGCGTACAGTAAAATCAACGGATAACTTCGTTCCGTTGAATGATTCGTTCAATTTAACCCGTTCGTTCATGAGCTGCACAACTTATATTTATATTTTTGAAATTCTCGTTTGATTTTTTTAAAGTTGTTGTATAAGGCAAGAGGTTTGAAACTTTTCAAAAATATGGTTTAAGGTCTACTGATTAATTGGCATAAGCACCAATGAAATGCATGCATGTACATGTAGATATAGATTAACTCATGCCCCCAACAAACAAAACTTTTTGAAGAACTTTATTTATATATTTTTTTCCTGTTCAAAATCTAAAATAATAAACAAAACACTCACCTTATTTTGCGTCTGCTTCTGAGGCATTGGCAAAACCTCGTCGAACAATGAGACTGAATAACGTTTTTTTGGTTTGATTTCCGGCTTAATATCAAACGAATTATTCACCATGGAAGATAAGTTTAAAGTCGTATCTCCCACCGCTATTTCCGAAGCATCAATTGCCTCACATATCAATTTTGATATTTGTTTTTGTCTTCCCTCATAGAATTTATCTATTTCATTGAATGAATAGGTGCTGCTGGCAATGCGCACATAATTTATCAACTCGACCAGATCAAAATTTGCTGTATTCTCATAGATGGAAGCTCTCACCAAAAGTTCATAGGCCAAAGGAAACGCCAAAGGATCGTTCTCGTTTAGCAAAGCGGCCAAAGTACTTGACTGCGCAGCTTTAGTAAATAGTATCTGCTGGACCAACAATTCCAAGGCCATTTCAATATAATCGTCTTTAGTTTCTTTATTGCAATCGGTAATTTCCATTATGTTGTAGGCAAGAGCACAAGACAGTGTTAAACATTTCATGCGTTGCGACAAACGTTTGACCCCAACCATTTTGCCGAAATTTAAGGCCGACGAAAGTTCACATATTTCGACGATAAAATATTTACAAATATTTTCACCACCTTGGCTGCGTTTAATGATATTCTCTATGCCAGCATCCAAGAATTTAAGACGATTTTCCTTTAATACCAGCTCCGATATGTGGCCGATTTGTAAATTATATTTGTGTCGCAATACAAAACAGTTTTGTATCATTTTTAAACGTTTTTGCGCAATTGTACAGTGAACAGGAGTGATTAGTTTAAAAAATTCCATAATATTGTTTTGTTCTTCTATTGATTCGCTTAAGTTGCCGTTGGAATTTTCTAAAAGATCCTAAAAAGAAATTTACATACACATATTATCTTTGATAGGAAATGTATAGAGGATGCATTGCATTTTTTTTTTTTTTGAGTTTGGGTCAACAATATTATATTCGTGTTGCACAACTACCCAAATTGAACGACTCCAAGAGTAACAAAATAAAGCAATGCGTGCGATTTTAAAATGCAATCGGTACACACCTATTAATTTTATGTTAGAATCACCTAAATGGTTAAATATTAAACAAAGGATTGAATTAAACGCTCTAAAATTTATTCAAAAGACAAATGGAACAGCACCAGAATATCCAAAGGAACAAGTAATATACGTTAGAGAGGCCCAACCGTACCAATTAAAAAACATGGATAATTTTAGGCTGCAAAGGGCACCAAAACAACTGCAATAGAGCGCTCGCTGCTCTACAAAGGACGACAACTTTATAATTCTTTGCCGACCAACGTAAAAGCGGAATATAAGCCAAACAGATTTAAAAGACATATTGTAGAATTTGTAAAAAATAATAAACTAGTAAAAGCGCTAAAGGACTTTTAGTATATGTATTTATATATACGACGCGTAAAAGTAGAATGTTGTTCAACTTTTTACGGCTCACAAGCGTTGCAAACTTTTGTTTTGTAACCTGCTTTATGATAGTACTCTGAACGCGTCGTGTGGACTTTCAGCTTAAGGCCCATTAAAACGCCAATCATAGTATCGAAAAAGAACTTAAGTAGAAAAGATGGCAAATCTTCTTTATTTACCAATACTTTTTCAAAATGTGTACATTTGTTCTCTAATCAAATTGTTAATAACATTTTAGGTTACTTATTTTAAATAAAAAACAATTGTAATAAAAATTACACTGAATTGGTGATATTTCAAAACTTGAATTTTTGACTTAAGCTATTATTCCATACACTGGGTCTTCATGTAGCAATCAGCGTTGCCATTGTTGGTCTTTTCCGACCAAATTTGGTCGGACATTATTCGTTTGGTCGGAGGGTCGGCTAAACCTTATTTTGGTCTTTTTGAGAAAATTCAACTCAACACATTTTAGGAAACTCCGAACATTGGTCACCTCAAAAATTTTAAGGTGCCGGCACAAGTAATGGCATTTTCGTGCTTTTCGGGTATTTTTGTGTCCTTTTTTTCCTCTTCATACGTGCGAAGTTTTGTTAAATACCCGTTTTAAAAAAGCGGGTATTCACAGTGCTTTTTAAAATTTTTCACAGCGCCTTTTGTGTTTTTCTGTAAAACTGGAAAATGTTTTTAGTTACAAAAATTGCATACTTTTTTTAAGCGCAAATATTTAGTTTTTAGCAACCATGACTTTTTTGCAGAGTTTGAAACAACATTCAGCTTGATGAGTTTTTTTTTAGCAATTTTCAACTGCCTTTAAATGTTTGTAGCAAAATAAATTCGAACGAATCTCCAAAAATCTCCAAATTTTATTAGAAGTGTTTTGTGGCCTGATTGCGAAAACGAAAGGGATATTTTTGATAGCAAAATAAACGAAAATGAAACGAAAAGTCGATTGTAATGCTATCATGAATTTCATTCGACTTTGAATTCCCTTTTTTTATCGAATTTGCAGAAATTTGTATACTACACATCGCTCCTTTAATGCAACACGATCATATCTTAAAAACTCAAATCTTTTAAGTTACTTGGTAAAAAGTCTTTCAGTAGCATATGTATGCTTAATCCAAATCAAATGTATAACTACTAAAAAGTCAATATAGCCCTTATATACGTACTTACCTGCTAACATTTTCAGTATTTCACTTTTGATAAATGACTACGGTGGAATAAAGGAGCGATATGTAAATAAAAACATACATATACTTTTAAGTTTTGTCTAAACAAACTATTTTATTTATTTTATTTTTATATTCTTTGTACTTAATGTACATATATGTACCATGTATATTCTTTTGCTCCTGTTTCTGATTTGTTACGTTTTTTTTTTTACTTTTATTAAATGGATTGTGATTTTATTTTAATATTAATAAATTCTGCTTTTTGTCAAGTCCTTTATGTATTTTGAAAAGCAAAAACTTTATATTGTATTTTGGGTATTTACTTTAACTTTTTTATAAATTGCTTAATATTTTTTGGCATAACTAAAATGTTTAAAATATTTTTATGGTGCTTTTTTACCCTTTTTTGAATGTTTTTTTGTGCTTTTTACCCTTTTTGGAATAGCTTACGGTGCTTTTGTTCTTCCTAGATATACCAACACCGCTCATTTCTATGCAAAAACAAATTGGACAAACACATATGCGCATTTGTTTGTTTTTTAAGTGGAAGCTGATACATGCGCGTGCAATAAGTGTGCATGTATTAGTAGCAAGTTTAAACGCTTATAGCTTCCAAAATACTGAACGGATTTATATTAAATTAAGATTGTGCACATCTATGTAAAAAACCTTATAAAAACATATAAATCTTTCCAAAATCCCTTCAGTATTACGGTCGTAAAAGGGATGTAAAAAAAACGAGTTTGCCTATTAATTATATAGAATAAGATAGATAACTTAAACTTACATAAAAAACATCTTTTGTTTTTATTTAATTTTATTTGTTAATTAAAAAGAATGCATTTTGAATTACTCACAGTAAAAAAATCCGTCACTTTTTGGGCATAATTGGAATTTTTATCCGTTTGGAGCGTTTTGAAAAACTCATAGGCAGCTTCTAGTTTGCCACGCTTGACCATTTGATAGCAACAATTAGAATTCGCATTACTGGCAATTTCCGGTGACGCCTTGGTAAGGATCTTAATATCCTCCAGCATATCGGGCAAATCCATTTTAACAATACGAAACATAAATAAATTCAAATTAATATCAGCAGCCGCACTTGTGGGCCAACCATATTTATCTTTCATTATCTTAATAATTTGAATCTCATACTCTGCATTGATTTTCATTGCCAAAGGATGTGTAGAATAACGTAATTTTATCAAAGGAGCTACGGTGTCAGGCCACGGAACAGGAGAGTTCTAAAAATATATAGAATAGTTATATTAAAATACTTGATACTAAATACTTGATGTAAAAGTTTTACCTGCAAAACTAATAAAGCTGATTTTAAGCGATCATCTTCATTGTGCAAAAGTTCTATGCAAGCCACAGATCTCTCTAGCCAGGTAGAAAAGGAATTTCTGCTGCCCACCAATAAAGCTATGTAACGTCTTATTGCCGCTACCGGTGAAGAACCTTTTTCTTGGTAAATGGGATAAAGAAAATCATTGACCAAACTTTTTAGATTATCTAAATGTACGCGCAGTAAAATACACTTGGCCGTGTCATCTATGCTGTCCTTGATTTAAAATTATAAAAAAAACGAAATTGTTTATTTATCTCTTTTGCATTTAATTTAAAATCCCTGTTAAGTCATTGAACTTACTTGCTACTTTAAAATATGTAATATGATATTAAAAAAAAAAATAACTCACTTGCAAATAATTGTCCAGAGTAAATATTAAATTGTAACTTTTCTTTAATACAAACAAATCCTCCAAAGCATTAACTACATCTCTTAGTTTGTTTATATTACGCTCATGTTGGCGTCTTACATCCGAGTGCATAAAATGCATATCTTCAAATATTTCTGTTACTTTAGTGGCAAATTCCAGACCAATTTCGGGCCAATGTTCGGCATATTGTAAAGATCTTATCTTTTGTATGCTCCACTCGGTTATCAAGGGCATAATATTCGGATGGGTATTGCTAACAATGGGCACAAATTGTCTTAGCCATTGCAGTAGATTGAACGGTTTTGTATCGTTGGGTATTAAATTCAATAACTCTCGTAATTTATTTTCTGTGAGTTTGGGCAATAAAGCACTCGAGTGCCTTTTCCAAATCAAACAAGCCAGGGGCATATCTGATTTAAACAATGACGTTATATATTTAATTAAATTCGAATGATAAACAAGTTTTTGCCATTCGCCATTTACTTCATACGGGTCTATGATGGCTAATGTTTTCAGGCGATCTAATTGTTCCATAATTTCAAAAACGTGGTCTTCATCATCCTTTTGCAAATGGTGAGCAAATTTTTCAATTATATATATTGTATATATATATACATATATTTAAAATATTTCTTACCTCTTCATCTAGATGAATTAAAATTTCTTTTAAATACTTTTCCAATATGTTGCGGGTGGGCAAATTAAACAAACGATGTTGCCTAAAGAATTCTTTGTTTTGGATACTTTGTACAAGTTGCATAAGATCTGCGAAATATTTATTTATCAAATCGGGATTGTTCTGAAAAATATAGTAAAAAATTAAGATAAGAAAGAATTTTTATATATTGAAACGATTAATTTTGGCTCAAGTTCAAACCCGAATTTACCCATTTATTTATTCTAATTTTTTTTTTATTTTTATTAGAAAATTTTTTGGATAAATTCATTATTATTTTTTTATTAAGAGAGTACTTTATATAGAACAATTTTTATTATTCATCATACTAGCAGAACGGATCAGTACTGATTTCGAGGTCGCTACACCATCTCATCAGCGTTCTTTGTTCAATTTTACCACTTTTGACGGTGGATACTAGTGATCAGGAATATCAACTATTTAACCGTATTATTTAACAAATTAGGATACGAAAAGTACAAACTTATTCATTTTCACATGTCAAATCAATTTCGGTTAGTACGAAATCCCATCTATGATGAATAACTACTCTATATATTTCAGTCTCTCTTGCTTATTCAGCGCCATTGGCTGCTGAGAAATAAGCGGTACTTAATCATGTTGTTAGGTTTCTGTCATTTGTAGTTGAATTTCTTTTTTAGTATTCAACCAACTATGACAAAGTAAACATGTAGATTTTTGATAAAATTGAACAAAGAACGCTGATGAGATGTGTAGCGACCTCGAAATCAGTACTGATCCGTTCTGCTAGTATGATGAATAATAAAAATTGTTCTATATAAAGTACTCTCTTAATAAAAAAATAATAATGAATTTATCCAAAAAATTTTCTAATAAAAAAAAAAAAAATTAGAATAAATAAATGGGTAAATTCGGGTTTGAACTTGAGCCAAAATTAATCGTTTCAATATATAAAAATATTAATAAAAGTTCGACTAATTACTTATAAACATTAATGATAAGAAAGAATAAGATTTTGATTATAAATAAATTTGCATTAACTAACATAAATTATAGAATTTAGGTTAACTATAGTTAATTAATTGAAAGTGATTTTTAATAAGAAAAGAATACAGAAAAATATAATTTATTCTTGCGACATTAAAGCAGGATGGAATGACATGCTACACCCCAGCGTCAAAGTTCATGTATTTCGTTTATTCCACTTTTTGGGTGGCTGTTAATTGCTAGGAATATGAACTATCCAATCGCCCAGGCATTCATATTTTCGTTATTCTATCATAATTTAAAATGTATGCTCACCTCTCCCAAACTATCCAATTCTATTAAAATCTTTTTGGCTTTAGCTTCATATAAGGGTTGCAAACAAAGCTCAAATTGGGCACCGAAAACCTTAAAAGAATTCACTCATGTTATCAAAGATTGCTGCATTTAAATTAAAATATAAAATGAAATAACTTACCTCTGCCTCCTCTAAATGTCCTTTAGCAATTAGCTTTTTAAAACGTTCACTTGGATGAGTTTCTGAGACAGATAACATTTCCAAAGTGGATGGAAAACCATTTGCATTGCATTGTACAGAACTAAAATAATACAAATTTACAGAACATTTTGGTTGTTGTACCACCCATGAATGCTCCGCTACATCCAGTTCATTGTTGCAATTTAGCTCTAAAGAAATAAATATAAAATATTACTTAGAAAACTACAAAATTTGTCTATACCATCAATTCAAATAATTCAACAACTTTAACGATTTGATGTCAAACACCTGCATCAGAAAACTTGTTTGAAATATATTTTCTTACCTGGATAATTTAAAATTTTTATTGTTCTCTCGTGATCCGACAGTTTCGTTAGAGCTAGAAATTCTATATTTTCATCGCTACATTCCATGATAATTAAGTCGTCTATCAAGACCGCTTGTATTGAAGAAGGATACACCAAAAGTTTGGTAATGGTACACAATTCCAGCAAATGACCCGAATAAGTTAAGATAATACTATAAAATTTTATTAACATTTTTGTTTGCATAGATAAACTGTAATCTAACTAACATGAAATTATCCAGATTAAAAATATTTTTAACGCCTTGAAACCTTTCGGGAATACCAATACGAACAACGTCTTCTTGGGATGATCTCATATAGAGAGCTCGCTCTGTGCCCGCTATTAACAAGGGTTCTTGAACGGGAAGTTCGTCGTTGATAAAGTTAAAACTTTGATTAATCAACAGGGCAGCGGTAACTTCGTTTAGTCCTCTGATCACAAAAAGGCGCGTCAGCGAAACATCATTGTAAAGATTTTCAGCAAAAGACATGTTTTCATTATCGCGTAACGAAACATTCAAATAGGAATCCAAAAAGGACTCATTAATTTCTGACAAACTAAATACAGAAAAGAGAATAAATATGTATGCATATTGCAAGAAATTAAATTCAGCATATCGTTACCTTATTTAAGAAAAGGCATATCTACATTTAAAAAAGATATCTATATCAAAAAAACTGTATATTTGTGCATTTTCAGCATTCATTGGGAGCTTATAGACGTCTAGGCGTTTAAATTTATTTCATCCGTTTTATGAAATTTTAATTTTTGACCATATTATGTGCATTTAGCATAATTCTTTTCAAAACAACATTGCATTGGTCAAAACATCTCATATCCACATAATTTTGTTTACATATTCCCATCTTCCCTAAAGAGATTATTTTCAAAAAACTTGTTTAAATAAGTTTTTTTAATGAAATATGATTCGTGCACACAGTAATCTTATGTTACTAAAAACTACGCATTACATCGTATTTATTTCAACAGAAATGCTTAAGTTAACATAAGGTCCATTAAAACGCCAATCATAGTATCGAAAAAGAGCTTAAGTAGAAAAGATGGCAAATCTTTATTTACCAATACTTTTCCAAAATGTGTACATTTCTTCTCTAATAAACTTGTTAATAACATTTTAGGTTACTTATTTTAAATAAAAAACAATTGATATAAAAATTACACTGAATTGTTGATATTTCAAAACTTGAATTTTTGACATAAGCTATTATTCCATATGAACACAGATATGTATAAGTTTTTATAGTTCTTTCATGAAGTTTTTGTCGAATAATTTACAATTTTATATTTTAGATACGTCTTTTAGAAATTAAGGTAACGATATATAAAACCAGTTTTAGATATTTTTTTGTAGTTTGGAATTCAAATGGCGTAGCTACTATACCGGCAGTATCTAGTATCCTCCAACACCTTCGCACAGGAAGAAGAAATCTTGTTATATTTTTTAGAGTTGACATGGTCTCAACCAAAGTATTACACCCGAATTGAGTTTCTTATAAAGTACTCTACCATGTCATAATTCAAATATGTAGACTATTGAAATGATACACGGTATACGCAGTTTAAAAAAAAATACAAACAAATTTCATAGCAATAAGTAGTGTTTTATGGGTTCCGTCCGCCCCGTTTATTCAATTTTTTTTAATTTTGCTAAACTAAACTTACCGTACATGCTTAGAAAAAATAATTTCCATATAAATATACATACGTAATTTTGGTATTCATAATTTTTGGTATTTTGTTGGTTATTTTTTTAATTATTTTCTAAAATATTGATTTTAGCAAAAAACGTTCTTTAATGTTAATATAGTTGACTGGAAGAGCTAAAATATTGCCATATATCATATTCGTGTAAAATGTTTTTTTTTAAAGATAGTCATATGCATTTGAATAAATGTGGTTGAAGGCCAACTTTGAGAGGCGGACGCACACCCTAAAACACAACTAATCGCTTTGTAATTTATTGTGTTTTTTTACATAAAACTGAATTGATTTGGGAGGAAGAGAATATAAAAAATAAAAAAATTCTCCACACAACTAACGGCCACGCTAATGTACATATCGCTGATTTACTTCAACATCATACCTCTTGAGAATACTTTTTTTATTTTTAAATTGAGATGTGTAAATTAAAAACTAAGCTCGTTTTCTGAAGAAAGCGTTTTTTTTTGTTATAACGTTATCAAAGTAAATGAGGGATATGATATATAGCTACATGGATATACCTTCTAAGTTATAATTGGTTCTCCAATAAGATCTATCATCCAATGAAATGAGTTAATTATTGCTTTCGTAGCATTTAAAAAACTCATCCATATGGTCAGACGAATATTAGAACAAATAAAACATTTAGTACAACTGTCACCGAAATTATAATTATATTTGAAAATACATATCACAAACAAAGATTGCATGAGGATACAGATGTCCGAAAATGATTACTTAATAATGCGAGAGACGCAAAAAGTTCGAATTCAAAACAGCAACGCAATGCACTTAAGAAATAATTACATTCAAAATCCTCACCTATACACACTGCCGTTTGTACAAGTCAAACAAAAATTGTTTCCGACTTGTTGGATTCCCGCAAAGGTCTTCTTTCCTCCAATAATATTAACATCAGTTTGCTTAATAGTTTGACAAAATAGCGGTATTCCTTTAATGAAAACTCCGTGAATTTCGCCATTATTCAGACCACAAATAATAAGGTTTCCCGTTTGAGATATGGCCAAGACGTCAATGTTGGTATTAAAGGACAATACGCTGCATTTGGCAATCATTTCGTCTTCCAATAAAAATAAAGACTTATCAATGGATATAACCATTTTGTTGTTTTGTACGGAAGCCTGAACCTGGGGATATTGTGTTACCTGTGTATATAGAATCGTTTAATACAAATATTTCCTAATATAATACATTGTACATATATACCACATCATCGCTAGTTATACGAAAAATACCCCTTGAAGAGAAAGCATTTGATATGGTTTCATCTTCCAAAGGAGATTGTTCAAAATTATTCCACATTATTGTTTGTAAATAGGGCTGAATTATTTTTTCACTAGTTCGCAAAATAGTCGATTCAATTGTTGGCGCTTTTCTTTAATTTTATTGTTCTTCTTGTTGGAGTTTGTCATTCACGTTGAATTGCATAATGGCTCTACACAAGCAAAAAATTGTATCGTTGGCTCTTGCCCGTACATAACTCTCTATTTACATCAGAGAGCTGCAACAAATTTTAAACTCGATTATACTGGACCATGTACTTTGTTATAATGATACCGGAATTTTTCAGCAAAAACGAGTGATAGTAAGCAACTTTATGCAGTTCACGTTTGAATATGAATGCTTCCTGCTTGCTTGTTTATTTTTTTAATTATGTAAATATTCAAAGAATATATTCTGAAATATCAGGCATGACCGCCTAATAATCGCTTCCTATACGTATGTTATATTTTTTGTAAGCAAACATACATACATATTGAAGCTGAATTGTTATGTATCTAGCATCCGCTTTATTAAGTAACAACCTACATATATGTATATGTTCACTAGCATTACCTTCCGTCTACACACCAAATAACTAATGATGATTGGTACGTGGAGACGTAGGGCTAACATTACTTTAATGAAAGGTATAGACGGCTGCCGTATTCATATAACATGTCTAAAACAAGTTATTTTATTGCTATCCTTTTTTAAGCTATGTCCATACTTTTCATTCCAACAATAATGTTCCGAACCCTTTAGTATGCTAACAATCATTAGTGAGTGTTAGTTTAAAAATATAGTCACAGGGTAGACCCTGTGATATAGTGGATATTAAAACACCGGGTTTTTGTGAAAATCGTGCACAACTTTTGTTTATTATTATTATATAGTTTAAAAGATCATCTAATTTTATGTAAATATACCATTAAACATGACTTCAATTATTAAATTACATACTGTTTCGGGAGCAATGGATGAAACACCACCCTGTTACATACTCCAAATCGACGACGTCAAAATAATGTTAGACTGTGGTTGGGATGAAAAGTTTGATGCAAACTTTATCAAGGAAGTAAAAAGGTGGGTTATTTTTCGTGTTTTGCCCAATTAAAATAACTTTTAGCATTTTATATTAGACATGTGCACACAATTGATGCTGTTTTATTATCCCACCCAGACATTTATCATTTGGGTGCTCTGCCTTACCTAGTGGGAAAGTTGGGTTTGAACTGCCCCATTTATTCTACAATCCCAGTGCATAAAATGGGACAAATGTTTATGTACGACCTGTATATGTCACATTTTAATATGTATGATTTTGATTTGTTTTCATTGGATGATGTGGATGCAGCTTTTGATAAAATCATACAGCTGAAGTACAACCAGACGGTTTCTTTGAAGGGAAAAGGTTATGGTATAGCAATCACACCGTTACCTGCTGGCCATATGATTGGTGGCACAATATGGAAAATCTTAAAAGTGGGTGAAGAAGATATTGTCTATGCTACCGATTTCAATCACAAAAAAGAACGCCATTTGAATGGCTGCGAATTGGAGAGGTTACAGAGACCTTCGCTACTTATAACTGATGCATTTAATGCCTTATATCAACAGGCTAGACGTAGGGCTCGCGATGAAAAGCTTATGACCAACATTTTACAAACTTTACGCGGCAATGGTAATGTGCTAATAGCAGTAGACACTGCTGGGCGTGTGTTAGAATTGGCACATATGTTGGACCAGCTTTGGAAAAATAAAGAGTCTGGTTTGATGGCCTACTCCCTCGCTTTGCTTAATAATTTTTCATACAATGTCATAGAGTTTGCTAAATCTCAAATTGAATGGATGAGCGATAAACTTATGAAAAGCTTTGAAGGTGCTCGCAACAATCCATTTCAATTTAAGCATATGCAACTATGTCACAGTCTTGCTGAGCTGGCTCAATTGCCGGGGCCAAAGGTAGTATTAGCCAGTGAGCAAGACATGGAAAGCGGATTTTCTAGAGATTTATTCGTACAATGGGCTGGAAATCCCAACAATAGTATAATATTTACTTCAAGGTAAGCTTCATAGTAAAATAGTTTGAGATACCAATTTCTCAATAACTCCTCCGACATTTAGAACATCCCAGGGCACGTTGGCCATGGATTTAGTTGAAAATCATATGGTTGGACGAAAAATGGAAATTGATGTTAGACGTCGCGTTGAATTAGAAGGTGCCGAACTTGAGGAATATTTGCGTATACAGGGTGAAAAAGTAAATAGACTTATAGTTAAACAAGATGCTGAAGAAGAAAGCAGTTCCGATTCAGATGATGACATTGAAATGAGTATTATAACGGGAAAACATGATATAGTAATAAGGCCAGAGGGAAGACAACATACAGGTTTCTTTAAATCTAATAAAAGGCATCATGTAATGTTTCCCTTTCATGAAGACAAAATTAAATGTGATGAATATGGAGAAATAATAAATTTAGATGAATATCGTATAGCCGATGTGGCGTATGATTATCCCATGGATGACAATAAAGAAAATTTGAAGAAGGAAGATATAAAAGGCGAAAAGTCGAAAACAGATGACGGTGAGTAAGACAATTAAATTTGGATTCTGGTATAAGAATAAAAAATCTGTTTTTAGACGTGCAACTGTTGGAAAAGCCAACTAAATGTATTAGCCAACGCAAAACTTTAGAAATAAATGCACAAATTCAACGTATTGACTTTGAGGGCCGTTCTGATGGCGAATCTATGCTGAAAATTTTATCTCAGTTAAGGCCACGTCGTGTGATAGTAGTTCATGGTACTGAGGAAGCTACACAGACAGTGGCTAAGCATTGTGAACAGAATATAGGGGCCAGAGTCTTTACACCTCGCAAAGGAGAAGTAATTAAAAAAATTATTTCAATGACATTTAATTTTCAATGTTCAATTTTTAGACCATTGATGCCACAACTGAAACTCATATCTATCAAGTACGTCTTACTGAAGGCTTGGTAGCTCAACTACAATTCCAGAAGGGAAAAGATGCCGAAGTAGCATGGATTGACGCTCGCATTGGTGTTCGAACTCAAAAAATTGATGCGACCAATGCAACAGAAAGTAACAGCGGGGACAATGAGGTTATGGAAACAGCCAGCAATGATGAAAAAACGCTCACTTTGGAATCATTAGAAAATGATGAAATTCCAGTCCACAATTCAGTTTTGATTAACGAGCTAAAGCTTTCGGACTTTAAACAGACTCTTATGCGCAACAATATCAATTCCGAATTTTCGGGTGGCGTCTTATGGTGTTGTAATGGTTCATTAGCTTTAAGACGCATAGACACGGGCAAAGTTACCATGGAAGGGTATTTGTCTGATGAATACTACAAAATACGTGAGCTATTGTATGAACAATATGCTATTGTGTAAAAAAAATAGAATTGAAAAAGCGGCAGGTGTTTCTGATACCATTACTTTTTTTTAATTAAATGCTATTTATCAAAAATATTTAAATGTTAATTTTTCCTCTCAATAATGAAAATTTTTTACACAAAATTTCAAGTTTTTATAGTTCAATCATAATTTTAAATTTATATTTCAATCGTGATTTTTAGTATATTTATTTATCCATAAATTGTAACATAGGATCCTCATCCCTGGTACGCTTTCGTTTCCATTCTTCTATTTCTTCTTCTGTAGGTGCTTTAACATCATACATACTATTGTAGGAACGCTTTCTATCGTCCAAAATCTCAGATACACTTTTGGTATCTCTATCTGATGACTTCGCTTTATATTTCTCCTCCAAACGTTTCTTTTCCTTGCTAAGTTTTTTCTCTTTTTTCTTCAATTTCTTTGCCCTTTTCTTTTCCCGTTTTTTCATTTTCTTTTTAAGTTTTTTACTCTCAATTGCTGTTTTTTGTAGGTCAGCTTCATCCTCAGAAGATGATGAGGACGAAGAACTAGAAGATGATTTAGCGTCCTCTTCTTTTTTGGACATACTTTTATCTTTTTCCGGGGATACTCTTGAGCTTGTAGAATCCATAGTAGATTCTTCCTCATTATTCCTTCCTGTAGTTAAATCAGAAACTGGGTTTGGCATTTTAAATTCACGAATTGTTTCAGGATCCTTCATGCTCAAACAATAAGAGTTCCTTATAAATGATTTGCAACATTTAAAACCCCAGCGTCCGCCATTCCAATAACTGCCCCACACAGTAGTATGATTATTTATATATACATTTTCCTCATAAATACTACGTGCCTTAGGTTTTTCCATACCTTTAATTACCTTGCCGCTGCGAGAGTATTCTATATATTCCTCGGTTTGTGCCAGTAACAAGGATTTTGGAGGAGCTTCTAAGTGTTCAACTCCACCATATTTCTCGACAATATGTTCCTTTGTCTAAAATGACACAATTAGAAAAAAACAAAAATTTCTTCAACTTTTAAGAACTTACACTTGATTTAAATTGATCTTTCTTTTTGTCATATTCCTTTTGTAGCAGCTCTAACTTTGTGGGTTCGGCCAACAAATGTACATCTACACCTTTGCCATGAGCTTCCCAGGCAAATAATTGAGCTTGAGAATGTTTTGTGGTATCACCACTAAACCGCACAAAATTTTCTCCGGCAAATTCAGCTCTGAAAAAATAAAAATTGTAATCTACCTTTTATGTTTGATAAAATACTTACTCTTCCTCCGCGGTATGAGGATTTGGATTGTCACGCATAGATCTAGTTTTAGGATCATAGTACGCAGAATTTGGATCAAGATTTCTTAGATATTTGGCAGTATCTTCTCTTATACGCAAATTACGTACAGTAATACGCTGTTTAGAATCAACTTTAGTACCAGGCATATCAACTTCATCTACATATTTATCTTCGTTATTATCATCGTCAGATATTTCAGCGTCAGGGTCTAAAAATTATTCAAATTTTATATATTTATTCCAATAATTCACACAATATTGTATGAATAAAAACCTACTGCTTTTTAATTTTTCGGCCTTTAGTTGCCTCTTGGCTTCTTCAACTTTTTCAAACTCTTCTATAATCTCCCTGTGGTTTGCTGGATCGTAGGAGCTCCAACGATCTCTTTTCTCATCATAGTTTACTGAATTATCCTTTACAATATGCTCATCGTGCACGACAATAGATTCTGCAAATTTAGCTATGATTTTACGTGGTCTTTCCAGACAATCTTTCCTTTTGTGTGTCATTGCTCCACAATTTTCACAAGCGCCTTTGCGGAATTTCGTTACTAAGCGAGTGGTATCAACCCCTTTAGGAATCATGTGCTCCAATTGGCCTTTATCTTCATCACGCTGTGGCCTTTGATGTTTCAATGTAGGTCCTTGAGCGCCATAATACCAAGGAGCATTCGAAATATATTGCGGTATGTGAGGATTAATATCACGACCTTCTTCATCTACAGCAGCTGGTGCAGTTCCTGCTTTACGTGCCTCCTCTAGCTCTTTGGCTTTTCTCCAATCTTCACGTGACTTTTTCTTTGGTTCTTCCTCTTCGACTTCATCTTTACTGTGTATTATTTGTGAAACAGGTGTACGCACTGTTTGAGAACTCATTTTTATTAGCGTTATAAAAAAATTAGAATAAATTTCTTTAAACGTACTTTTTCACAATAAAAACAAATGCTTGTTCTTGGTGGAAGCACACATTCATTAACCATTGATGACTTTAGTACCAAATATGCAAGAGTACATGATAGAGTTTAGACGACGACTTATAATGTGTTTAGTCGCAGTTAACAAATGCAAGTGTTATTTATTAGTTTTTAAGCGAAAGCGACAACTTTGTGTACTCATGAAACATTTAGCATAAAAAGAAAATATTTCAAAGAAGATAATTTTAAATTGGGACACAGAGATCCTCAGTTTGTTTGTGGGGTAGAAAACTAAATTTTAAACAATGTAACTAACATAGAGATCTCATTATTACAAACATAACTATATCGCACTTTAAAATACTATCAAACACTATCATGCTTTTTTTGGCAGGCTTTCCTGGCTAAACATTTGATAAAAATAGTTTTAATATACATAATTATATCGGATATAGTTTTCTGTAAAAAAAACTAAAGAAAGTAACGCTACTTGTAGATCATTTAGCTAAAGTATTTAAAATTTTTTCAAAATAAATTAATTTATGGCTTTATTTCAGTACTCCGACAAAAATCGGTACATTGCGCTTAGTTAATAAATATAAATTTAATTTTTGGCGAACAAAAACTCTAAAAGTATTCAGTTTTATAAAACTGTATAAATAGTACTAGTTTTTGCATCCCTGTGAGTAAATTCAATTATAATCATCAGTCTTCTTTTTTCAATTTTTTCTGTAGTTTTATATTGGCGTGAAAAAGCAAGGATAATTTAAAAAATATCTAATTGAGAAATATAAAAATGTTTTTAAATAAACTGCAATTAATTTTGCTTAGCTGTAATAGCTAAACCAAATAAATAATTGTTTACAAAAAAGTCTAAAAGAATTTAAACTCCCCAATAACAATCAAACGCAATAATAATTCGAAGACAAAAGAACCCCGTAAAAAAACGAAAAAACAACAAAAGACAGCAAAAAAATTGCAAAACGAATGAGAAAATTAATGTTTTTTTTAAAGAATTTTTATAATATATAGACTGAAAAGAAGTTTAGTTGGTAAAAATTTGCGAAAACCGCAAACTATTTGCTAATTTAAGTAAGTTAAAATGAAAATGCAATTTGTTTGTTTCTTTACAATATAAATGATAAATGGGAAAGACAAGCCATTAAAAAATTTCACTACCAACGTTTTGTTTTTATTTGTATCTTCGGTTCTTCTCATTGTTATTTTGAATGAAAATAAACTCCCCCTTCAGAATAGCTTTTCGCAAATCAATCGCAGTGATTGAGTGTGTATTGAATAACTATAAATATTTAAATTTCTGAAGAAGGTTTATGTTGGATAAGTTGGACTATATATTTGGTGCTACTGATGTTTGTAAATCGTGTTTTTCTAAATGGTGGTCTTACTGTGGCATTTAACCTTGTGTGTTGTGGTTGTTATAATAATGAAGGTTGTTTTTAAATCAGGACTTCGATTAGTGTAAAATAACAAAAAATAATAATGTAAACCTGTATGGTGACAAATCGGTATGTGCATATAAGGCTGTTATATATTTTCAAGATTTTTCTATTTAATAATTATAAAGAAAAGGTTTGTTAAGAAAATAAATATCTGTTGCATGTAAAGTTCATTGAAAATACCTCAACTTTCTTAACAATAGAATGATCGTTTAACGTTTAAGCGCACTTCAATATATATTGTAGCGCTTCTAGTGTACAAATCAAGCCTTCAAAACGTTCCGCTTGGGAATTTGCTTTGCTGAAATTTTGTAACTTACCGGGCTTGGTTATCTATTTATTCCCGATAACCTATGAGTCTAAAAGTACGGAAAATACTATAATCATGATGAAAAGAAACGACCAATCGGCAGAAAGAATATGTTTTCATAGTCGAAAGTGATTCTCTTCAAGGCAACCGAGAACTGACTTTCAATCAACAAACTATTATTTGAATTTAAATAGTTAAATTTAAATTTAAATAGCCTTAGTGTCCATTGCTTTTCTATATACAGTGTCTAACAGTGTAGTTAAAGAATTGAAATATAAACAGAAAAGAAAGAAACTAGATATTTTAAATTAAGTTAAGTTTATTTGAGACTTCAAAAATAAATATTACAAAGGAAATAATTAAAAATAGTTTTTCAAATACTTTTGCTTGTTGAGGGTGTTTTAGCTATACATGCATTTCATTGCCGCTAATGCCAAATCATCAGTAGAACTTATACCATATATTTGAAAAGTTTCAAACCTCTTATACAAAAACTTTTTAAAAAACCAATGAGAATGAAATGCATGTAGTATATAGACTACCTAAAAGCCCTCAAAATCTTTGAAAAAATATATCGAGGCAATCTCGATTAGTAAATTTCAAAAATTATTGAAAATAGTATTACAAAGTAAACTTAAAGTGCTCAGCCAATTAAAAGCCTTTAGATTATCATTAATGTTCTGAATTAAAATATTGTCCAGTGTTTGCAAAGAATTATTGAATCTTTTCATTAGATCAAATGCATAAGATGCAAAAGAAAAGTATATTTAGAAAAGCTATTTTAAAATAAATAGATTAAAAAAGTTTTGAATTCAACTACATTTTCCTGAAAACGAAACGAATATGTTCACCTTCTTGGGTATTCTTTTCAAACGAATAACCGATTTTAGTCAATTAGAAATAGATTCAACCAATTTCTTTCAGGTAATTTTGTTTGTAAATGGAATGTTTTTTATTTCCATTTCAAGTTTCTGCCACAAACTTTCTACATATTATATTCAAGTCCGGCGATTGAGTTAAAGTTCTGATCACACTGGGACAATCATATAACAGCCGTTCTTTAACAACTCTAGCCGTGTGTTTTGGATCATTTATTCATTTATTTATACATTCCAGTACATAAGAAGTCTGTTAGATTAACAAAAATGTCTATTCATTATGTAACACAAGGTAGCGCAAAATTAATCATCCAATTTTGTTGTTGAATAACTTTTTTCTAAGTAAAACAAAATTATTTTGTGTGGTGGAAATCTTTATTTGGACGTGTACAATTATTTCTGTTAATTTGAGAATATGATATCAGCCAAGTGGATGCCGTCAGTGTTGATACACATGTGCCTATTTTATCGCATTTTCCATTTTCCGCAAGATTTCCGCTTGTCCAATATTCTCATTAAGGGCTGCGAGTGTCTGGGGCTTGTTGTCATAAAGGCGCAAGTGGACTAATTTCACTGTGAGTCACTGTATCAAACGTATTCTGTTCTGCACATCGTTTCGAGCGATTTCTGAAAAGTAAATAAATTTTTTTTCAACTCATTAGTTTAGTTATAAAACTACAAAATAGACTGAACGAAATTTAAATATTGTTGGAATTAGTTATTCTTTAATCGATTCAATTTACTGAACTGGTCCGGTAGACATAAAATTTTACACAGATATCAATGAAGTATTACTACAAAAAGAACAACTTTAAGAATCGAAATGCATGCGTAGTTCAAATTTAAATATTCACATTATCTTTTGATCATAGTAAAATAAATTTATTGTAAAAGATTTTATAAAATCGCAACCGAGTAAATCAAAACAAATTAAATGTAAACAAACAGAATAAAAAACAAATATGTACATGCATACATACATATATGCATACATCTATAAAGAACACGTTTCATTACGTTCATAAAATTA
>OY101442.1:6798814-7158814 GCA_956483585.1 Gymnocheta viridis | reverse complement strand
TTGTTTTTTATGCGTACAATGAATGACTGACCGCCACAACAACAACCAATTAAAAAAAAAGTTATAAATAGTTTATACTTGTTGTTAACAATTGCACTTTTTTTTCATAACGTGCACTTTGACTGCTAAATGCATCAAAAGTTTTTGCTTTATTTTTAGCAGAAACAAAATATTGAAAGTTTTTTTTTTAAATAGTATGGACAAAATATGGAGATATGTACGAGTATATATACAGTATAACCTCAAAAGTCCGAACATATATAGTTTCAGTTTTTGACTGGATTACTAAATCCGTCTGTGCTATAGTTTAGCAAATTTAAAAATTAAAAAATATATAAAAAACACAAAGAAACTAAAAGTGATTAACAAAATTTATTGTTTGAAATATGAGTTAATTTTTGTTTGAATACACACAACAAAACTCGAATGTTTGCATCGGTATTGATTTAATTTTATTCTAAATGCGATGGTGCATATCGTCCAACAATAACAGAGCTTTCCATTGCTTATTGGCACTAGACAGCGATTGCTTCACATCCTCAGTTCTGATAAATACCTTCTTGGGTCATTCTTAACCACAAACGTGGACATTCAATAATTTTTAATTGATTTATAAGCATCAGAAAGTTCAATGTTTTAAAATTACGAGAAGCTGCATTTTATGAAAACTACTTGCGCTTGCGCAGGACATGAACGTGGCTCCATATTTTGACATTTTTCTACCAGAAGAAAAATTTTCAAAACTGTAAATTCATGTTGTTGTTGGAGAGCCCCTTTAGAATAGCAGAGATTAATTAGCATTATACAAATATTTTATCTTTACACATTCCCATCTCTTTCACATAGAGATGGTATCGTAAGCAACTTTTCACTCACGCTTATGCGTGGAAAAGTAACTTTTACGAAAAGTACTTTTTGGAAGGGTAATTTTTACAAAAAGTACTTTTTGGAAAAGTAATTTCTACGAAATGTTCTTCTGAAAAAGTAATTTTTACGAAAAGTATTTTTTGAAAAAGTAATTTTTACTAAAAGTACTTTTGGAATAAGTAACTTTCACGAAAAGTAATTTTGAAAAAGTAATTTTTATGAAAAGTACTTTTTGAAAAAGTAATTTTTACGAAAAGTAATTTTGAAAAGTTACTTTAAAAAAGTAATTTTTATGAAAAGTACTCTTTGAAAAAGTAATTTTTACGAAAAGTACGTTTTGGAAAAGTAATTTTTACGAAAAGTACTTCTTGAAAAAGTAATTTTTACAAAGAGAATACTTGTTATAAAAGGCATTTTTTATTTATGCCACTTTTAATTTCAGTTCTTTTTTCATAAAATGTACTTTTTGTAAACTTATGTGATTGATGTTCATAGAATCCAAGGAATCGAATTGAGTGAATATTTTCTACTCAAGTCGATTGCTTGGATTCTATGAACAGCATATTAATTTCAATAAAAAGTACATTTTATTAAGAGCACCATTTTCATTAGCAAAATAGTTTTTTTAGAAAGCTTTTTTTATATAAATTTTATTACTTAAAATTACCTTCAAATTGCTTATCAAAATCTCCGTACGTTTGTGACCTTAATTTGTATTCTGTAATAAAATCTCCCGAAATCTAAAAAAAATTACTTCTTTATTTAGACCAACCAAAACCAGTCACGGGTTTCTACTAACGAACAATTAAAAATATATTTTTTTATTACAAAAATAACAAATTACATGATTGATTTCTTGCCAAAATGTTGATTTTGCCAAAGAACAGAACAATTGAAAGCAAAATTAAACAGATTTGTTGGCCAACTTTTACTTTCTTTGTTTTATTTCGTGCCTTTGCAGTCACTAAAAGGTTAAAAAACTGTAAACAATTTAGGAAGTTTCTTTGTTAAGGAAATGACTCTGCAAAAAAAAAGGAAATAGTTTTGCACTGTTGTGTTGTAGCAAACAATGCAAAAACTATTTGGTTAGTTTGCTTTATATATTTTTTTAATTAAATTTTCTTATTGTGAGGATTTTTATTTAGAGAAAATGCCCTTTTTACTGTTTCAAAGTGATTGGTTTTTCTAAAGGTGACCCAATTAAAGTCATTTGGGAATATGTGCAACAATAAATAAATTATTTAACTTTTCATGAATTTGTTAACTAAAAATAAATATTTATAAAAAAACAATTTTTGCTTATGCAAGTTCATTTGGAAAAGCTTTCAAAGTTCTGTCAATTTTAGTTTGAATTTCAAGTTAAATAAACAACCTGGATGCATTCATTGATTACTTATGACATAAAATTTTCTTTATAAACGAGTATAAAATTTTTTTTTCTAGCAAAATTTTGTAATTTTAACGAATTTTAATAATTTTTTGTTGGCATTTTTAATGATTTATTTGCACACGTTTAAAATTTAATTTCTTTGACCCAATTTATTTGCATTTGCGACAGGTTCAAGAGCTAACATGACGTATAAAATAAAAAAATAAATAAATAAAAATTCTTAAATATGAATGCGATGATAATTAAACGTTTCAACTGAATTTTATTTTTCAATTTGCAAGCAAAAAAAATTTGATTGAAACTGCATCACAATTCAAATAAAATTTTTACGAATTTTCTCCATGAGTTTGTGAGAATTGAAAGTATATTTTTAGAACTACTTTTTTACTTCATGGTTTATGATAAACACAAATTTACAAGGAAATTTCTTTCAATTAATATATGTATTGAAATTTTTACGATATTAGAATTTTTTATGAAAAATAATTTTGAATCGAAATTTACGATATTATACACTTATACACTTAAAAACTATAGCAAAAATTGCATTGCACCAGAAGTTTTTGATGGAAGATTTTACGATATAAAATTTTTTACATAAAATTTTACGATATTAAATTTTTTAACGGAACATTTTTTTTTTGCATTTTTGTTAATTTTAAAAAATTTTCGGATATTGACAAAATTTGCGGTATGAAATTTTACTGCAACCTTTTTAAATCGCGACTTTTTTGTTTTTTACCGTAAGTTTTACAGGGGGCAAATTATCGCATTCGATATCGAACGAAATTCCATACAAAATTTTTTGAATTTCTATGGAAATTTCGTTCGGTATCGAATACCGTAATTTGCCCCCTGCATTAAAATTATCTTTCGATTTTACGCATAAAAATTTTATTCTGCATTTACATTATTTTTTCGAACATTTTACGATATTTATATATTCTTATCGAACTTTTATCAACACAAAACTTTCTACTAGAGGTTTTAAAAATACTTTTTTTTAATTTTATAATTTAAAAATTTATTTATACGAATTTTTCTAAATTGCTTAAACAATATTTCTTGGAACATTTTACCAAACCCATCTTTTCTTTTCGAAAAATTTCTGTTAAAAATTTATGATGAACTTTAAAATTTTCTACTATTACACTTTTTTAAACACTTTACGATATTAGTATTTTCTTATCGAATCTATTAACACAATGTTTTCTACACTAAAATTATTATTTTTTAAGTTTACGATCTCAAATTCTATTTTTGAAATTTTCTAAAAATTTCATGATGTTAAAATTTTTCCATAAAAATCTTATATTATGCAATTAAGAATCAAAAATTTTCTAGTATTAAAATCCATCATTTTACGATATTAAATTTTTCAATATAAAAATTTCTATTAAAAATTTGTGGTTTCGAAGCAATTTCCTCAAAACTTTTATAACTTAAAAATTATTCTTTGAAAAATTTTATAATTTTCAAAAACTTTCTTATTGCAATTTTTACGATATTAATATTTTAAATAGAAAAAATTCCAAGTTATTAAAATATTCTAAAAAATACATTTTCTCTTTTGTTTACTGAACATTATTTGTAATATTAAAACTTTGTCTGACGATATTAAAAATTAAGCTTTTACGACATTAAATTTCTTATTATAAATTTTACGATTTTTTACGATATTCTGCAAAATAATCAAAAATATGCGATATTCTAAATGGGAGCTTAAACTTCTTTTCACAAAGTTTGAAGATATTAAGCTTTTACAAAAGTTTTGCGATTGTAAAATTTAATCACGTATTGAATTTATTAAAATAGTAATATGTAAACTTTATTAAATCTAATTTTTTTAAACGATAATTTTGTGGTAATAATTATTTTTTGTATTGAAGATTTCGCGAAAAAAAAGATCGCATTAAAAGTTTTATTGCATAATTGGAAAATTTCTTTGAAAAAGTTTAAGATATCAAAATATTCTTTGATTTATATATTCTTTATTATTAATTTTAAGATTGATTTTATGAAAAAAATAGTTAAAGTAATTGAAAAACCTGTTACATAAACATTTCCGCCATCAGTGCTTAGTTACAGAATTTTTTACAATATTAAATCTGTGATACAATAATTTCCCCTATCAAATTTTAGTTACAGAATTTTTTACGATATTATTTTTCTACGATATTAAATTTTTACGATATTAAAATTTTATGATATGAACCGATGTTAAAGTTTTTTTTTTAACAATTTTACGTTAAGTTTTATTTTTCAATATATAAATTTATTTACTAGAATTTTTACATTTGAACTTTTTAAGAACTTTTAAGAAATAAACAGCATAATAGTTATTTTGAACGTCAAATTTATCAGTACAAAAATATGACAAAAATAGTATAAAATAAAAATAACAACATTTAATTACAAAATAATTTTCCAAATTAAATTTTTACGGTATTAAATTTTTACGACATTAAAATTTTACGATTTGAAAGTTAAAGTTTCAGAATAGAAGGTATTTTTTTAAATATACATATAAAAAAATCCTTACGAAATGTTTTAGATTTGAAAAAACATTAATAGTTAGAAAAAAATTTTACGATACTCGTATCTAAATTTTTAAAATAAAATTTTTGAAATTTTTCTCTAGGAAAATATTTGTATACATTTCACTGAAACATTTTTACTGCAGTATAGAAAAATTAACGAAATTAATATTTTTTACCAGTTTTATGATATTTTAAAAAAAAAGTTTTTTTATGTTATTATTTTGTAAAAGTTTTATAAATTTTAAAGCTTTAAATTGAAAAACTTCAAGTGTCAATAGAAGTTTTGAATTTGGATTAATTCATTTTTATTTTTCAAGACTCATTCAATTCAAAAAAAAATATATTCTTTTAAATTAATATTTAAATTAAATATTTAATATGAAAAATCCATTAATTATTTCATGCTTAATCAATCTAATTTTTATTGTAAATTGATTGGTTGGCTTTTAACAAATATTTTTTTTAAGATAATAAATTTTAATGATTTTCAAATGAATTAACGATTTCCTTTAAAATTTATTATAAGAACGAAATTGTATGAATATTTTATTTTTTAATTTTTTTTAACTATAAAAGAAAAGTGAAAATAAACAGAAAATTTATTTTTAAAATGGTTATGAAAACCTCAATTAATATTGAAAATATTTATGTATTTGAATTTTTGATTCAGCGAAAGAATGAAATAGTGAAAGAACACAATAGTGCGTGGGTGTGGGTGGGTTGTACGAGATTATGAAAATAATAACATGACAAGAACACATTTAGAATAAAAATATGTATTGTTTTTTTTAATTAGCTACAAAAAAATTAAAACGGATGTTGAAAACAATGAACGATTTTATTTTTGATTAACTTCGAGCCAAAATAGTGAATTAATAAACAATCTAAAGACAAACAGACAACTGTCGAGAGTATGCATTTCACAGATATTATTGTATTGTGTTTTTTATTGAAAACAAAAAAACAACGCGATTAATACTTGTTTGAATATTTCAATTACTCTCAGCAAAGTGGAAATAAAAAGGGTTATTTTTTAAACGTTTGGTTTCTTTTAATATAAAGAAAACGCATACAAAATGGTGGTCGTACATATTTGAGTCAAATAAAATCAAAGTTCGCATTTCACTTTTGCATGGCAATTTTCCCAATTACAATAAGAACCGCTGGCGACAAGCCACAATTGCAAAAAATAACTGCGACGAATTAACACTAGAGACTAATTACAATTGAAACTATAAAAATTGTCGACAAGGATCTTAAATATATTTCGTATGCAACACAATATGTCCACATACTTGTGACATAATGTCGGAAGAATAGAATAAATTTTGTTAATATTTTTATAAATTATCGTTGCCATATGTTTATATTCCAGTTGGCAAATTATTGCAAAATAACTGTGATTTTTCAAGCAGAGACAGATATACAGGTAATTTGTGTAGAGAAAGAGGGAGAGAGCCTCGTCGTTTGACGAAACATTTATTTTCTTCCTAGATTTAGGGGTGAATATTCTTAGAGGGCAAACACTTTAAATTAGAGGTTTCTTGGGGAATTTCCCTGCTGGTATGTCTCCACAATAACAAAGTACTACCATATTTTACAGCTGATAAAAAACGTTTTAAGCTATTGCATAGCTTTTAACGCGGGCTTTGAGAGCGGCGGCCGAATCAAGATATTCCATAACGAAAATAAAACCTAACACTAAGTTTGTTTGTTAAGTCTTTTGTTTTTTTAAGTATTTGAATCGCCCAGCGTATGTTTATCAAAATAGATAATAACCGCGTACGGGTATTCACAAGTTTTTACTCTTTTTACTAGATTTTAATGAGTTCTGATTCACACAAAGTAAAGTAAAAGAGCAAAAAAATTGACACAAAACACAATAGTTTTAGAAATATTTTATCTAAAAAAATTATGTAAGAAACTAAAAAAAAATTTTTTAACGTTTCAAAACTTTTTACCTAGGAAAATCAATTTAAGCCATGTCGAATCGTTTAAATATTTAAACCATTTCTATATCAGTTAAGCAATTTTAAGCCACTTTCAAATCGTTTGGGGCAATTTAAACTATTTTACGTTATTTTAAATATTTGCATGTTTTTGAAAAGCTTTTACTGTAATTTAGAATAATTTGGATACGATTTAAAGCTGTTTGATCTGTTAACTTGGAACCAACTCCAAGGCATTTTACAAATATTTTAAAAATTTAATCTATTGGTTGTCATTTAAATGTATTTAAGTATGTAATTTTTAAACCGTTCCAACAATTTTGAATCATATCAGACTGATTTCCGCCAACTTACCGTCGTTTCATAGTTTTTTTGTTGGGTCTGAGCAGTTTTTTAAATTGACTTTAAACTACTAGTATGTATTTTAAACTACAAACAATTCTTTAAACAATTTCAAACCATATACATAAATCTGGTTTGGGGTAATTTAAGTTAATTTACGTTATTTTAAAAACGTTTATGTGTTTGAACAGCTTTTCAGCTTTTAATGTGCTTAAGTAATTTTTAACCCATTTAATTTTAAAAGATATAAGACTGACTGACGGGTTTGCGACAACTTTAACCACTTTACGTTTTTTAACAATTTTTTCGGTCTCTACAGTTTTTAACCCTTTTTAATCAATTTTATGCAATGTCGAATGCTTTAAACTATTTTTAATTCAGTTAAGCAATTTTAACCACATACATACGACTCGTTTGTGGAAATTTAAGCCACTTGGTGTTATTTTCATCGGTCTGAACAGTTTTTATTTAACTCTTTCAAGGCAATTCATTATGGTTTTAACATAAGTATTTTAAGCCGCCTTGAATCGTTTCAGATGATTAAAATTGAAGTGGTTTTATTTTGTTCAACTTAAAAACTTAAAAGCGAGCGAAGTTAATTTGCTTGAAAAACATTTTTTTTGCGGAAGAAAATGATATTTCCCTGGCCACACCGGTTTTAATTCGTCGACCTCCCTTCTGATGTGGTTTATTGACAGCGGTTCCATTTGCATGCTGATGGATTGGTAAACGTATTCAAACTTCAAACATGTCATGTATCACAATGAAACTGTCAATAATTCTTTAGTGAAAAGCCAAACAGTAAAAAATCACTTGTGTTTTCAAACACACACACACACACACACACTTGCTTAATAACCGTAATAAGTATGAGTGCGTGTGTGTATGCAGTTGCCATTTGCTTTTCCTTTGCACTAGAATTGTAGAGAGTGAGGAAGAGAGAATGAGTAAGATAACGGTTCGTAACCATTAAAAATTTTGCGCATATTTTAAGGCTTTTGCGTTCATGTGCAGGTGTGTTGGTGTAGGTGCTGTTATTCGTGCGTTTGTGTGAAAGTGCTTACAAGTGATCATTTTATTTATTTTTGCTTTTAAAATCTTTAAACAAATAAATTGATGAAAAAGCTTTTGCCAACAGAAAAATACAAACAAAAAAACGTTTTAAATGTATTGGTTTGTTTATAATGGTGTTAATGTATTGGTGAACATGTATGTATTTTAAAGTAGCTTTTAAAAATGAAAAGCGAATGATATTGGTGAAGCAAATTTTTGATATCAGCAGTTTGAAAAAATTCTTCGTTGAGGATACAACGCTATTATTTTAGGGAGTAATTAAAAGTAAGAAAAAATAAAAAATTCAATAAAATAAATTTTTTTAAACTAAGAAAATAAATGAACCGTTAAAAGGAATTTCAGACAAGTTAAAAAAGTAAAGTAAATAAGAAAGATTTTTGTAAAAAAAAAATACAAAACAGTGACTCAAAAAATTTGCCAAATAAATTGAAATTCATGAACAAAATGCAAAATAGATAAAATCAAAAACAATGTTAAAGTGCTTGTAAACAATAATTAAATCGAAAATATAAATAAGAAACATAAAATAGTTAAAAAGAAATTATAAAGAAAATAATTTTTTAATAAAATCAAGAAATAAAACACATACCAAACAAAAACTTATATAATTTATGGGAAACGATAACGAAAATTGTTTGTTCTATAAAATCTATTTCAAGTGTCATATTTTTTCTTCAACTGCAAATATGGATATAAACAAAATATAAATTCAAATGACTAAAAGCAAATGATTGAATTTATAAAAATAGACCTTTGAAAAATTTTGAATATAAAGAAAGAAAAAAATGAATTCTATAAAAATAAATACAAAATAAATTATAAAACTGCAAAAATTAAAACATTCATTCATGACAAAAATAGATAAAATTATAAAACAAAATTTGAATATTTATAAATTTTATTCAAAGCAAAATTTTTGAAATATTGAGAATAAATTTGGCAATTTCGAAAACTGTTATTCTTATGTAGTTAACTGTAATCAAATTTAAAATTTTTTGGAAGCTATAATTTTTTAGAATCTTGTGATAAAATGACAAAATTCAATTGCACAGTTGAAATACAAATATCTATTGAAATTCTTTTATATCAGCAGCTTTTTTTATAAAGTGATAGAAAATTTAAATGCGAAAATTTCAAAATCACCAAATATCAAAATTATTAAACAATAAATTTTTTTCTCCGAATTATATAAGTTTAATATTTAAATAATGTGATTTTTGGAAATAAAATTTCTTAGAAATTCAAAATCGCAAAACTAGAAAAATATTGGAAGAACTACTGATTTTTAAAAAAAAAAAATTTATATATAAAATTCAAAAGCCCTTCTTAAATTTTAGATACAACAATAATAGCCAAAATAATAATCACTTTGGATTAAAAACTACTAACAACCAATTTGTTCGAAAAATAATCATTTTAAATAAAAATAAAGTAATTTTTTTAATAAATTATTTAGAACGAGCAAAAATGCAAACAAAGTTTAAAAACTTAGAATTTATAAAAGCTTAGAACTTCCAAATTCCGAACTATTGCAAAATGTATGGGGAAATAATTATTTTTAAATAATACAAATTAGGAAAAAATAAAAATTTCAATGTTCGAAAATTTTCGAAAATCAATTGGAGCTCTTTTTGAATTCAGACTTAGAGTGAATTTATTTTACTTTTAACTAATTGATTAATTAGTTGATAGCAGGAGCGAAACTTCCTTAAAAACAAAATTTAGCTTTGAAAAAATATAATTCGAAATTTGAAAATTACTATTAAGAAAGCTTTAAAATTATAGTCGTATGTGTATTTATTTATATGTTTATATTTTTTATTTTTGATATTTTTCGCCAATTCGAATTTTGAAAACAAAATTCAAGAATAGTTTTGAAAGGAAATTTTATTTGAATAAACATAATGCTAAATTATTTAAATTTATTTAATTTAAAGCTTTAAGCTCAAAGTTCGAAAATAATGTTACTGACGAAAATTTTGAAGAAAACTATTTAAAGTCTTAACACTTAATATAAAATGACATCTTTAACATTTAATTAATAATTTTACTTCCGAATTTTTGTTCATATAAAATTTTATTAAAAAATTATTGAGAAAAAAATATCTTATATATTTTTTGCGCTACAAATTCATATTAAAAAATATATGTTGTTAATTTTTCCAACTAAAATAATTGGCTAAAAATTAAAACAGCAATTTATTCAAAGTTTGAAATAATTCAAGGCAGTTTTCAAAATGATCTAAAAACTTCAAAAGTTACCAAAACTCTCATAAATTTTTTGTACTCAATTTTTGTATTTATTTTACAATTAAAGTCATTTTCTTTCTTCAAATATTTAAAGTTTTTTAACTTAAATGCTATTTTTCGAAATCAATAATAAATACCGAACAATTCTGAAATAAATCATGCATTAAAAAAAACTGATAACGTGTGAAACTAAAAACAAAAAAGTTCTAAATATTTGTTTGTTTCTATCTTTTCGATTCAAACTGCTCAAGGACATTTAAAAATATCTGAAATTTTTAGCTGAAGCTAGTGAAAAACCAAGCAGAAAAAGAAAAACTAATAAAAAAAATAAAAAATAAGAGAAAACTCAAATACACAATTTCAGACATTTCTTTTTCATATTTGTGCTAAAAAAGAACACTGTCGCACACACACATGCACACACACACACACACACACCCGACACAACACCAAACCTCCTCCTATAAATACATGCAAGCACACATACTTGCAGCCGCAAATATCACAATTTCGAAATTAAAAATTTTTTCATACACTCAAGAAATTGCGTCAGTTGTCGTTGTGTCATCGCAAAAGATCGATCGATCGTGAGGAATACAATTTTTGGTGGATTTTCTTTAAATTTAAATTTTTTTCTTAAACGGCTCGTGTGAGTTTTATCAAAAAAAATATAAAAGAAATTCGTTAAGAGTGATTAACATGCAACAATTTTTTCTTAAAGGAAACACATTTTCTTCGTCTATAGAGAATTTATTTTTAGTGACATGATCTTGTCGTGTATTTAAGTATTTGAAAACTAAAATAAAAAAATAATTACAAATTGGAACACACAAAAAATTTAAGTGTATATTTTTTTAGTTAAATAAAGAAGAAAAAAGAAAAGTTTGGAATGAAAAGAAAGTATTTATTGTAACAAAACATCAATGGATTAGAAACTAAATCATTAAGAAATAATGAACTTTGTTCACAATAAAATTATATAGAAATTCTGGCACTATTGCCGATCAGAGAAACCGGTAGGAAATTAAGAAAACTAGGAAAAACTCATGTATGTACTTGACATAAAATGCGAAGTACTTAAGCTTTTCGTTTACAAAAAAAAAGTTGTCCAACTTCCGAAAAATTATGTTGTGATTTTTTTTTGATATCAACATTTGTAAACTTTTAGAAACGTTATATCAAGTTACATTACCTAAAAGTCCAAAATTTTCAATACTCATTCATTTTTGTTCGAAAGAGCTTTTACTTATGCTATTTAATATTTCTGTTAAGGCCAAGAAACATAATTTCTATTAAGTGGGAGAAATGTATAAAAGCTTCTCTGATTCTCTTCTTCATTTCTGATTTTTTCATTAAAGCTTTTATTTTCTTAAGAACAATTTGCAAGTTATTCATTTCATATATTTTTGAGCTTTATCAAAACTATTTTACTTGTTTCAAAAAGTAATATTCAATGTTTTTTCTCAGCTTTTCCAAAACTATATATTAAAAAATATATATGTTCATATAATTTAATTGTTTGTATAAATTTGAGTTCAAAGTTTGTACCAAAATCTCCCTAAAACCATTTAAATTTATTTAAATTTTTTCATTAAAAACTCAAATTTTTGAAATCGTCTGTGGTTTATTTTTGTTTATAATGAAAAAAGTTTTATGAAATTTTATACAGCGTAGTTTTAAGCTTTTTGAACTAGAATTATATATTTTTCATCATAAGAACTTTAAGAATATACATCGTTTATAGTTCGATAATATTTAAAAAAAAGTCAGAAAAAATACAAAAACTACATAAAGATGTTTAAGTAAAAAGCACTCGGAAATAACAAACTCTATTCTGAGTTTAAAGTTTCAAATTATTTTAGCTGCATATTTTTTGCCAGATTGAATGCTCTTTCTTCCTCAGAAAGCTTTTATCTAAAAAGGATTTTATTGTTCTTTTTTTCTTTTGCAAAACAAAAAAAAAACAGCAATTTTAGGTTGCACAGGCCGCCGAATGCAAGCAACCGGCCCACTTGGGTCCAGGAAAAATAGCGCCCTTTGTGATGAACAGCAATTTTATTTCCATCAAATAAAGCTTTGAATGCTAATTTTTCAACAATGTTCAATAAAAACATTTTCCATATTTATAATATTTTTATCAAGAACGCTTTAGCTTTTTTTCAAGTTAAAAATGTTTTTCAAAGAAGCTATCTTATGCAGATTTCCCTAAAGCTTTTTTATTTAAAGATATATAGCAAGAAAGCTTACAGCTTTTTGTGTTTTTTATTATTATAAAACAAAAAATAACGGCCATGTTATTTCCATAAACATTTTTACACATTTTCCATAAAAACAATTTATAACATTTTTAACAAGAATAGTTTAGCTTTTTTTCATGTTAAAAATGTTTCTTAAAAAGGATATGTTATGAAGATTTCCATAAAGCTTTCTTATTTAAAGATTGATAGCAAGATAGCTTAAAGCTTTTAGTGATATTTTTTCTTTCAAAAAAGCTCTTTCAGCATTCCAATCTATGATTGTTTAAGTAAAAAAGAACTATAAAGAAGTCGTATTTGAACTTCTCCACAAGAAAAAGTTGTTAATTTTTATTTCTAAAAACCTTTTAATTAAAACCGTTTCATTGTAACAACTTTTTGATAAATTTTTTAATTCAAAATTTAATTTCAATAGAATTAGAAATTGTGAGTAAGAGTTTCAAAGAGCTTTTTTTGTTGAGTAGCTGAGAGCATTTTCATTCTAAAAACAAAATAAATCCTCATACGGACTTAAACTTGAGTTTCAACGGAACACTCTTCCGCAAAATAAGAGAAAATGATTTCTAAATCGACAAAGGACATGCAGCAGGTAGCGAAAAATGTTTTAATCTAATTTTGTTCCCGAATCCTGATGCAGCAAATTATAGGAATATCATCATTGGTCATATTTTAAATTCTTTTAGAAAATTGTTATGAACATGAAACGCTTAATGCGCTGTTCATAGAATCCAAGCAATAGAATTGAGTGAACAGTTTGTATGAAAACCACTCAGTTATTCTCCACTCAATTCGATTGCTTGGCCTCTATGATCAACACATTTAGCAACATTGTATCCTTTTTAGCAGAGTTAAAAATAACAGCCTGTTCATGGAACACGTCAAAAATAAAACGAAATTGGGCGACACGTCAACGACTACGTAACAAATTGGATTTGTGTAACACATTTTCAATTATTCGTTGTATGAATTTTTATTTAAATTGCCTAATTATATTTTTCCACAGCGAATAATTTATTCTATTCGTTTTTCGTTCAGCTGTTTGACATTTTAAAACGCGATACAAAGACCAAAAAATGTGCCAGTTGTAACGTGTTTTGTTTACAAAATTGACATTCGAGTTGCATGAACTTAAACAGGAAAAACGTTGATATTTTTACTCGTTATTTTAGTTAATTGTGTTCGATGAACAGGTTGTTAGAGAAAAAGCTCATGTTTCGGGCGAATCAGTACTTTTTGTGTGCGAGTTATAATTTTTAATGGTTTTCAATAAACTTTAAAGTTGAAAGGATATGTTAGCCAAAAATGTGTAAGAGACAAATAAGGATCGAATAAAATGCTTGAATTGTATATAACAAATACACAACAACAAAAGAAACTTTAATAAGTCGCCATTTACTTCTTAAAATCAAGTGATTTGATCTTTTGTGACTTAATTTAATATTTTCTTGCAAATTCTTCTTAAACAGAGTAATAAAAATTTGTGTTTTTTTTGTTTTCCAGCGAACGAGTCCTTAATTAAACGAAATTTCTACGCTTAAATTACACACAACAAACAACCGATCAAGATGTTTAAGTCCCATTTGGAAATGATTGGTCGCAACGAGACCCCCAGCAAGAAAGCCAAGTTCTGGCAGTCGTACATCAGATCCTTGAAGGGTGAGTAGAAACTTATAGAGCTTTTGAGGCCAACATTTACACATTAAGATTTAATTTCATAAGTTAATTCAGACCCAACCCGTCGTGGTGGATTTCAGATACACGAACAAGGGGGTTGGGTCATAATGACCACCTCATTAAACTCGAGGTTTCTATTCTATTTATGAACAAATATATTAGATTGAATTTAACTTTATTTTATTTCCTTAATAAAGTTAAATTCACTCTAATATATTTTTTCATAAATATAACAAAAGCCTTGAGTTTATTTATTTTTATTTTTAAACAAAAAAAAAATTTCACATTAAAAAATTAACAAAGTAGGCTTCTTGTAGCTTAAATATAATAAAAAGTGATGGGTAATTTTGACCCATCCAAAACAACCCCTACCACGACGGCTTAAGAATTTCTATTTTGCAACTTTGTTGTTTTGAATATTCCAGTATTAGAATTTTGTAGATTATTCATGTCGAAATTAACAGTCTTCAGTTAACTAATAAACGCCGGCTTAACAAATGACATATTGTATATGAGAAGTCATTAGTTAAGCCACAGCGATTAGTTAACTAAAGACTGTCGGTTTTATTCATAAACGTTTACTAAAGTTAATGTGTGCAGAAAACCCGCGTTTTCCATATAAATCGCCGTCTAGACTTGCAATTTTTGTTGCAGCAATTCTTGAGTTTATTGGTGCGTTAGCTGAGAAGATTGGGGAGGGGTACACAGTTTCATGGGCTCCAAGACAAATTTAAAAAAAAATCCATGAAATTTTTTGAATTATTAAAAATAAAAATTAAAAAAAATCATTAAATTTGTTGAATTATTGAATTTAAAAACACATACTGACTTCTTTTTTAAAATTTATTTCGTTACACTTTTTTAAAATAGTGCGATTAACCTTTAAAAATAAGTCCCCGTTCAGACTTGCAATTTTTGTTGCAGAGATTGTTGAGTTTATTGCTGTGACAGCTGAGAGGATTGGGGAGCGGTTCAGAGTTTTATGTGCTCTGCAATTCTCTTTTGCTTTAAAATTTGAACTTGTTTATTTGAAGTTGGCTGCAGGTGTATTTGACGTTTAAATTTATTTTATCTTAATTTAATTTATTTTAATTTATTTTGTTTTAATTTATTTTATTTTAATTTATTTTATTTTAATTTATTTTATTTCATTTTATTTTAATTAATTTATATTATTTTATTTTAATTTATTTTGATTTATTTTAATTTAAATTAATTTATCTCACTTTATTTTATTTTTTCATTTTATTTTAATTTATTTTATTATATTTTATTTTATTTTAATTTATTTTATTTCATTTTAATTTATTTTATTTTAATTTATTTTATTTCATTTTATTTTAATTTTTTTATTTTAATTTATTTTAGTTTTTTTAATTTATTTTAATTTTTTTTATTTCTTCAGTTGTATGAAAACAAACTTTTGTATGAAATGGAGTTTTACTGCCTGGCCCACGATGTCGAACGACAACGTTCTTTTGTGAAATTACATTTAAAACAAAAACAACTTCTAAAATTTTGTTTTTGTTTTAAATGCAATTTCACAAAAGAACGATAACGTTCGACATCTTGGGCCACTCAGATTTTTTCAAAATGTTCGACATTAACTCGGCATTAACTTCAAATCTTCTCTTATTCTTGTTTGATTTTCTTTTTTTTTCATTTTTCGTATGAAACGTGTGTGAGATTTCATGACAACACGGTAACATTGTTGAGAGAATGAGTGTCTAAAATTGAGAGCATAAGTCAAATCGCAGTAAAAATAAAATATATTATATTTCACGACCGCAATCTCCGGCAAAATTTGATGTCAATTTGTTATGACGGAGTTCACACAAGACAATTTTTGAGCCCAACTTTTAATTTAATTTTATGGAAAAATTCATTCAGCTCCTGTTCTGTGTTTCATCATTAATGCAATTTCAAAGCAGAATTTAAAAGAAAATTGCAGCAACAAAAACTGCCAGTCTGGACGGGGACGAAAAATCCTACAATAAACTTGCAAAACTTTTTTTTATGAATAAGGCCGTGCAATTATAAGCCTCAATATATTTATACGTATTCTTTTTTTATTTTGATAAACTCTATTGATACAATTTAAATGGGAGCGCGTCTGTGTGTGTGTATTTTCACGAAAAATATTTCAGTACAGTGTTCTCAAACGGTCTTGATTAACAATAAAGTAAATTTATAATTTGGCAAAAAGCCAACATTTTGTATGACTCGAGAAAAAAAAATTAAACGTTTCAATTTCAAATATGCGAGTTGGAAAAAAAAGAAACATTCCAAAAATAAAGAGACAAAAAAAGAAAGAAATGCAAATTTCAGATAATGACGTATTTAAGTGAAAATTATGCAGAGATAATTTCTGAGAATTTAAAAAAAAGAACAAATAATAATTAATGAAATTTGTATAGGAAAAAATATCTATTATATGATAATTCGTACACAGACTTTGTTAAACGAAATGTAAGCAGCCTTGTCAACTTTTTATAACCAAAACGCGCCATACACCTTCTCAAAACGCGCTAAAATGCGCTAAATCATGGCGTTAACAGATATTCATAGCCAAAACGCGCCATTACCAAACGCGCCAAGTTAAATTTTGATGAAAGTCGATGCATATATTAGAAAAAAATCTAATATTTATTGAAACATATTTGTTTTTAAACTCATTCAGGTACATAAAGTAGATACTTACAACTATTAACAACATATAGGAAGCTTAAAACGACAGCAAAACTTAAAATATTATTTTGGTATGTCAATAAATAATTTAATGCTTTAAACATTAAATAAAATTATAGGTGGTAACGTTACAAAGATTAAATCAAATAGCTCAGTTTTGTTTTATTCAATCTTAAACTTTTAGGGAATTATTCATTAAAATTATTAAATGTTTATTAAAGGTTTATGAAACAGTTTTATTGCATAACTTTTATCTCGGGCTTTGAGAGCGGCGACCGAATCAAGAAATTCCGTAACGAAAAAACCTAACACTAAGTTTGCTTCTTAAGTCTTTTTTTTTTCTTCAATCACGTGAGCGTGCATTAATGTATGTATAAAACAATTGAGCGTGAGTGGGCGTGAGTGAACATAAGTGGGCGTGAGTGAAAAACTATGCTAAAAATTACTAATGGGCACACACTCACGCTCACAGTTCATAATCTTAATTCGTAGGTTTTTAAACGATATTAACTTCTAATTTATTCAATCAAAGAAAAAAATTGTTTTCTTATCGGTCACCACGCTCAAAAAGCTGAATTAATATCAAAGAAAAAACTTGAATTAATATCAAAGAAAAAAAAATACGGCATAAATAAAAAGTAAATAAATAATTATAATTGCATAAGTTGATAAAAAATGCTATGCAATACCTTTCCCGCGGCAGTCCCTGAGTGTCACACGTCTTTTATTTTTTTAACTTGGACCAGCACTCAGGGGATGACGCCTGCACATGCAATGCATTGTGCCGAAACTAGGAAAATCGGAGGGAGGATAAAAAGGGAGTAGTGTTTGCGGACGTACGATTTGAACCTTCCCACACTGACAGTAACAGGAATGACCTCTGCAGGAAGTTTATTCGTCATGCGAACTTTTCGGCTAATGTCACATATTTGGCAATAGGGCCCGAAAGGACTAAAAACTAAAAAATATATTTGTATTTGGACCACCCTGTGCATGTAGTACACATAGTGACAAATATTTTTTTCTTTTTGCCTTTTTTTGCTTAATAGTACAAAAATACCGCAAATAGTTCAAATGCTCGTACGTCATTTTTTTACATCAAAAACATTTGTAATTTTATTTTTGTTTGTTTTAAAATTTCGTTGATTTTTAAAAATAGAAAAATCCTAAAAAATGCATTAAATAGTCACCCAATTTTATGTTGTCTGCCTATTTATTTAATAGCTGTTGTGGTTGTTGGTGTTGTTGCTGCTGTTGCTACAGAAAATAAAACACAGCGTTTAGAAATATTCTGGGGTAGCGTCTAGTTTTAAATTAAGAACACAACTGAAATTTTGTTGTAACGTAAATAAAATAAAAACCATGCACACAGAATTAAATTAAGAGGGTGAGAGAGAGAGAGTGGCAGAGAGAGATAGAGAGAGAAGACTATTAATTAATTTTTTCTTGACATTTAATATTGATGATTTTTTTGTTGTTCTTCTTTTCTCTTCCATTTAGGATCTGAGGATATCCGTGCCCATGAGACTCCAAGAGCATCTCGCCCTTACAGCTCATACTTGGATGCCCCTGCCACATACAGGAGCATCTTTGATGAGCCTGCAACCGCTAACGAGCGTGTACAGTCTCATGGCTACAGATATTTGCCAGTCAGCAGAGACACTTATGGCTACTCACCACGTGCCATCTATGATCATCACTACAGCAGAACAAGTAAGTTTACGTTTTCATTTTTATTTTCGTTTTTTTATTTTATTGAACATTTAAAACCATTTCCAAGCTTTTAAAATTAATGCTTACATTTTTCTTAAAATCCTCTAAAACTACAGCTTTCACGCTTACTATTCACCTGATAAAAGTATCATTAAACATTTGAATCGAAAGACATTATTTTGTTTTCGTTTTACATTAAACATTCAAGTTAGTTGTTTGGCTGAAAATGTCAAGCTTTTTTGGTTATTTTTCTTTTTTAACTTAGTTTTAACGCAAAGTTTTAAAATTAAAAAAAAAAACAAAACTTTCAATTAAGTCTTCTCACAAGTGGAGATGGGATCGTGAGTAACTTTTCAGTCACGCTCATGAACGCTCGCGTTACAAAAATTTTAGTCATGCACGCTCATGCGCGATCTTATATTTTTGGCTTACTCGTATGTTTACGCACGCTCACGTGAGTGGAAATAAAGAAGTCACAATCACGAAAACTCACGCTCACGAAAGAATTAGTTTAAATTAATAGTTAAAATTGAATTGAAAAAATTACAATAAAGCACAAAAATCACGCAACAATCACGCTAAAAATCGGCTCATGCACGCTCACTCACGGTCGCTTGTTTTTTGTTCACGTTCATGAAGGCACACACAATTGAAACAAAAGCCTAATCGCGATCATGCATGATCACGTATGAGTCACGCTAATGACGTGAGCGTGAGTGTCCATCTCTACTCACAAGTCAAATTTTATAGTGAAGTCCTTGAGATTTAAAAATTTTTTTCTTGTGTACTTTTACATCAAGAAAACCCAACGAATCTTTAGTTATAAAACATGTTTGGTGTTAAAAGGCACGTATTTTAATAAAAGCTTTTAAATCTTTTTAAATGGATATAATTGGCAAAAAACGTATATAGTATTTTATTTATATACGAAAAACGCAAAGACGAATAAGATCCAAAGGACGTTGTTTTCATTTAAATACCATAGAAAAATTTAAAGCAATTATAGTGCAGATTGAAGCTTTGAAAGCTTAATGAGTAGAGTTGTTCGCCATACAATTTTTGGAATTTTAATTAGTTTTAATAAAATATTAAGAGAAAGACAAGTTATTGAAAATCGTTAAGCATCAAAACTTGAATTATAAAATTTAAATTATAAAATAATAAACATTTAATTTAAAGCTTTAAAATTATTTTTTGATTTATTAGCAGTACAACAAGAAGCTTAAGTAAAATTCTAAAAAAATAACAATAAAGAATTTGAATTCAATTCAACTCAATTTGAAAGAATTTGAAAACTAAAAGCCTCTCTCAAAAAAAACATCTGCTCTCGCACGCGCACGAATTTACCTAAAACTTGCACAAAAGATTTTCTCAGAAGAAATTTTTATATTAAAACAAGGTTTGGTGGGACAATGTTCCTATTTGAAAAAAAACGTAATAAATCTGTATCTTTGAAACTTGCGATCCGATTACAAAACGATGTATGTGAAAAACATAGAAGAGGATCTAAGCTTTAAGAATTTGGAAATTTGAAGCACCCTGTTGAAACACACGGTGGCCAGCAGGTTGTGAAAGTTGACTGCCTCGGGCATGAAAAAAAACGTTTTTCGCCTCATGGCTTTTACAAATATTTTTTATGCTTTTTGTAAAGCTTATTGATAGATAAAGAAAATACCTTGGCGGTACTCAGTGTTTGATGCGAATGGTCTTCCAAAAGTGCAAATGCAAAATATCGTAGTTTTTTTGTGAAATTTAACGGCAACTCTGTGTATTTTGTTGTTGTATTTTACAAAAAAGTGATGATATTTTGCATTTGCACTTTCGCAAGAGCATTTGCACCAAACACTGAATACCGCCATTTTGTTTCATGAAGATATCTTTAATATTTTCCAAGGTATTTGGCTTTAAATTTTTAAACTTTCCTCTCAATTTTGTGAATATCTCTCGGTAAAAGGCAAAATTAAAAAAGGATTATTATATAATTTTTAACACAATCCTTGATAATATGAAAAATAAATTTTTTATTTATCTTAATTCGTGTAGTCGTGAAAAAAATCAAAGTCAAGTCTTTGAAATGAGTGTGAAAAATTGCAAAACTTGTACAAAAATAAAACTTGAATTGAAAACCAGAAAAATTTACCAAAAAGGTCATTTTGACAATGAGCAATGATACAACATAATGAGTCAGCTGTGCTTTCGAAATCACCTGGTTTGAATTCGCCTTAAAACTTGATTGTTCGACGTTTTTCGCGAAATTTTTTCAAAACTTAAAATTTTCTTTTTCAATATTTCAAAAGAAGGGATTACAAAAAAGATGCTAGTGGAAATTTTAATTCGATTAAAGCATGCACGCTATCCAGCATTGGACGAATATGGTAAATTTTTCTACAAAATTCCAAATTAAGGAAAAAACGGCCAACGACTTTTTCAAAATTTTTTGTTTAAAAATGCGTTATTTTTCTATTGCACAACTTATTTTACTGAAAACGTTTCTTTGTGCAACTTTTCGATTTCTGAAATATTTTATTAAAAACTATTTACTTGTATATTAAATTATTAGGCAAACATGTCTTTTTAGATCCCTTTTACGCTCATATTTATTATACAGCCAATTTGTACAAAACTTATATCATTTGGAAGATATTTCTTCACAAATGTGCTCAATATATATTTTGTTTAAAACGCTTCAGTATTTTGGGAGCTATAAGCGTTTAAAGTTGCTACTAATCCATGCAAACTTATTACACATGCATCAGCTTCAAGTCGAAAAGTAAGCATAGTGTGTATGTGTGTTTGTCCAATTTACTTTGGCATAGAAATGAGACAGAGCATTTTCTATATGTACTTTCTTTGTAAACAAAAGACAACTAAGAAGTTTTAAGTTGTTTATTTAGAATGTTTTTTGTTCTTGTATTTTATCGTATGGATTTATGTAAATGTTCTAAATGTAATATTTAATTACAAGAATATGATTGCTTACCTCATACTAGTTCTATTAAATTCTCTTCTTATTTTTTATTGTAAAATAATTTTTTTTTAATAAATTACGAAGAAAATCTTGCTTAAATCTTTAATGATCCTCGTAAAAAGATTTATTTGTTATTTTTGGGGAGTTTTCTAAATTTTTTTCCAATTTCTATTTTTACATTTTTAATGGCCATAAATATTGCATAAATTTCGGTATTTTTTTTTATTTCTCAAACAAAAAACTATAAATTTCTTTTGTTATTTTAATTTTTTATTTTATTTTTCGTTTTTAGATTTTCTTTGTATTTATTATTAAAATAATTTTGTTATAAGAAAAAAAGCGAGTGCTTTTTTCGAAACACACATAAATTGGTTTCCAAACTAAATAGAAAATCTCAAGTTTTTGTTGTTCCTTTGAATTTGAATTTGCGTATAATTTTGATATAAAATTTCAATTTATTAGATAAATTTTTGTGTGCGTTATTTTCAAAGATAAAACAACGAAAATATACTTTTTGCACATTTGAATTCAAATACGTACGTATTTCAAATTGTGTTTTTTTTTCTATCTTCTCAAATTTATTGTAAACAAAATAAAAATTATTGTATAAACAAAGAAAAATAAATATTTTTGTGCACGCAGACACAAACAGCAAACTTTGAACACATAAACAACACCTCAACAAAATATCGGATATCGTTAATATATTTATATAGTTTTTATATATCTATATAACATACGTATGTACATATGTATGCGTATATATGTACCCGTATGTATGGAGGTGTAGTGTAGTATGTCTATAATAAAAATAGCTTTTTTCCGGTCTTATTTCTGTTAAAAAAAGTTTTTTTTTTGTTCGAGTACGTAAATTTATAAATTGAAAAGCTGAAAAACACAAAAACAACTTTAAAAAAAATATTGATAAATTTTGAAAAACTTTTATTATGAACTGAATTCTGTGTGTGCGTGTGTGTGTGTCAAAATATGTGGGGGCGTTAGAAATGAAATAACAGCACAATAAAGCAGAAGCTTTCAAGGTTTCTTGATGTTAATAATTGTTTTAAAAATTTTTGGCTAAAAATTAGAATGAATAAACTAAATTTAATATGAACACAAAGTTAAGCAGATTTCAATGCCAGACAAAATTAAATCAGATTTAATTACTAAAATGCTTTAATCAGTTTCTGAAAATGAAACGAAAGAAATGCGATACAAAGCTTTTATGTATGCCGTGATAATGAAACAGAATTCAGCTGTAACGTCAAGCGATAAACGCAGTGAAAGAAACATAATTCATAATAAAAAGGGCGACCAATTTATATTTTCGTAAATTTTATGCAATTATTGTTATACTTTTCTTTTGCTTTACAAAAGCAAGGAAATTTTATGAAAATACGGTGGTAGCTTTCTTGGGAACATGAGAGTCTCAAAATGAGAGCATAAAGCAGCCCAATTTTAATTGGAAGCGATGTCGACAAATCTCATGAAAAGACACAATGAAGAAGTAAAATTGAGATCCCGGTCGACGGGACATATTTTTAGATTTTTGGCTTATATTTCGTTTCGAAATTTTATCTCTTTTTCGCTCTGCTTGAAAAATCTTTTACATTTTACAACAATTTAATAGCTTCTAATTAAAGATATTATGGCAATGCTGCTGTATGGAAATATTCCTAAAATCAGACGAACGCCAGGGAATGCATAAGCAATAGTTTCTATACTGGTTACACTGCACTCAGCAGTCTGTCAATATTTCGCATCATGGCCGAATGCGGTTGTGGTGGCAATTGTAATCGCACATAAATAAAATTTATTAATATTATTTTTCTTGAAAAGTACAAAATGCTAGATTTTTTACAAAATCTAAAAAAAATTAAGTCTATTTTAATCTTTTAATAGTTTTTATCAACAACATCTCGCGATAAATGGAATAATAATAATAATAATAATTTTCAATACAAAAAATATCAAAACAAAACATGTTTCTTCAAATATAGGTACATACATATTTTTTTCTTATTCCTTAAGAGAAACAACAACAACAACAATATTCCTTTATAACGGATTATTTTTATGTGTTTGTTGCCATTAAATTCTATCTATCCCAGCCTGGCCAAACCCCAAAGTATTTTCCATTTCTTTTAACAGAAATAATAATAAATTAAATGATGATTTTTTTTGTTTATTCTTTTTTTCTTCTTCTTTCATACAAAAACAAAAAATGCTCGTATGTTGCAGAATTTTAAAAATCTGTAGAAAACAATTCAAAAAGAAAATCTTTATTTATAAATCAAAAAGAATCAAGAATCTACAGAACTGTAGAGGTGTATGTGTCCATCCATGTGTGTTTTTCTAAAGCAAAATGTCTTAATCCGCCGTAAACAGTTTTGGGTCAGCGAAAAAAACGCGAAATGAAATGAACAAAATATTTGATACTTGTAGAATAAACAGAAATTATTAATAGCAGTTTATGTAACAATACATATAGATATAACAATTTTAAATTTGATTGTAAAAAAAAATTAATAAAAAAATTTTATATAAAAAAAAATATTTGAAAAATTTGTTTAATTTTTAAATCATTTATAAATTTCAGTTTCTCTATATTTTTTTATCACATTGCATTTGCATTTAACTTTCCGTTTATATGCAGTTTCATGCTTTCTTCATTATTACCATCATTAATTATTCTTTAAACAATATTCTAATAAATATTTTTTTCTTTTTTCACTTTTAAATCAAACTGCTACTATTTTCTGATTCCTTGTTTATATACATAAAACTACTTAATGCCTCTCTCCACCCCGCTTATTTAATGGTAAATTTCCTTTTATTTTTTTGCTAAATAATTTTTGATTTTTAATTGCTGCTGCTGCTGCCCGAGATGTTTGAGTAAAAGTTTGGTTTAAAAAACTCTTTTGATTTTCATTTTATTTTTTTTCTGCTTCAAATTGTAAGTCCATGACAAAAATCTGTTTTTAATGTGAAAAGTTTGTTTCTAATGATAATTTGTATTCTTCTTTTCTATCTCTTAACAATATTTTTAGTTCCAGCTAATTACGATGCAGAGAGGGCCTGGAATGACCATTTGAAGCGCATGCAAGAAATTGAACGCAGGTAATTAAAAAACAAAATTAATAGAAAAAAGTTGAGCTAAAAGAGAAGATTTTTTTACAACGACAGTTTTATGGACAGATTTATTAACGTTGGGGTACAAAAATTAGACACATACACATACATGCATTTGTATGTACATACATAAGTGTTTGCACTTTTTTGTTGTTGTAATTTTCGCACATAATTTATTATTTGTTTACATATGTAGTACATGCATACATACATATGTACATACATATATATACCATATTCAAAAAAAGGTATTTAAAAATAATACAAAAAAAATATTAAATGCATTTTAGAAATCGTTTTTAATACGTGAAGTTTTTTTTACCAAATTGAACTAAAAAAATGTTTTTTATTATCAAAACAATATTGCTCGTTAGATAGCACCTACGGAGAATGACGTCCAAATAAAGTTATCCCCCTAATGTACATAAGAATCCATTTTCAAAAATAGGTCAATGGCAGAGCAAAACAGTTACTTTGTGTTTTTTGGGTAAAAAAATTTTGTTGAAAATGGATATGAAAATTCCAGAATTCGCCTTGATAAGATTTTAGGAGTGAGTACTCTTTACTCATAGACGATATACCTACTTATGTATTTTGTTTCTACTTGCATTTGCGTGCAATTGTTTTTGTTTTAATGGCGTAAAGAAATCATGTATGAATGTAACACACATAAACAAAAACACCATGAACAAAGAACAAAAACAACAATGAGTTGATTGAGCAAAAGTAAAAGAGTTCAAATTATATGAGTTTTTATAACAACAAAAACATGAGCAACTGCCGTTACAGCAGACCAATCACAATAGACTTCATTGATTGAATTGGAATAACAAAAACACTGTCCATGTTATAAAGACGATTGTGTTTGTTTAATAATGAATGACATTAAAGCACATGATGATAATGATAAAATTAGTAAGCAGTGTTGCCGCAACTAAAATTTAAATATAAAATGTTACCAAATGAAACGCACATAAGAAAAATTTAAATTTTTCTAATTTATAGTTGGTGTTAATTAGTACTAAAAAATTAGTTTTTAAAATATGAACGTATGTAGAATGTAACAAACATAATTGACCAATTCACAACCTATTGTAGAATTTGCAACTTGTATCAATTTCGGTGGTCATTTCCGCATAAAAACGTTTTCAAACAAATGTTTATGTAGAAATTACCAACAACGTTTGTACAACTTACAGCTCCCCTACAATGGGGCAAATAAATAGTTATTTTTTCAAGTAATCATGACACTTTGAAATTGCAGAATCTCGCCAAGAGATGCGAGAAATGATTTACGAGTTTTACTTTTCAACTGTAAAAAGAAGCGCCTTTAGATTTCGTCGTGATATCCGTACATTTTCTTCCTCTAATCGATGTATATAAAATATGAAAAATTAGTTTTGAACTAGACTTGAAATTCTAATTATCTTCCTTAACAATGCAGTTACAAGTTTAGGGATTTTTTTTATAAAACATTGAAAATAGTTCACAGCTTCTAATAATTATTGACTTATAATCTTATGAAAATTTATTTTTATATTATTTTTCAAACAGATATCCATCTCGTTACGGTTTGTATCTTAAGGACAAGCCCTACACTCCCAACGCTTTGGTCCCCTTGGAATATGAGCCCGAAGACAAATTGCTCCAAGAACTCAACAAGGGTAAGAAGGAATTGTAAATAAGAACCATAAGCAAACAATTAAAACAAAAATCAGAAAATCATAAAATTAATACCCAACAACAACAACAAATACATTTATAAACAACATCGAGCGAGTATAAATATTATTTTTTTTATTTAAAATTAATTCAAAAGAAAACGAGAAAATGAAAGATTTCAACACGCCTTTGAAAGAAACGAAAATTAAGATTAGCATTTTATCCTCAAAATTTGTTAATAAGTTAAGAACTCCACACAAGAATTTTTTCAAATTCAATTCTAAAACAAAAACAATAAAAAAGATGACACTTTAACAGCAAAAACATTTCACTTCTAAGCCAAAATATGTATATATACAAGAAAACAAAAGTTTTTAAATCTTTTTCTTGAAGAAAATAGTTACTTAAAGTCTAATTACATAAAACTTGAGCATGCATTTTTTGGATTTTTCAAACTTTCTTTGATTTTATGATATTAGACGTTTTAGGTAAAAAGAAAAATAAAACTAACTTTTAAAAACTTAAAATTAGTTTTATTTTTTTTTGTTTATTTTCTAAATCATTTAAAAACCGGTTTTCTATTTATATATTTTTTTCATCTTTTTTGTTTTTATTTCTTGTTTAATTACAGCTTTGAAAGTTTAATTTGTAAATGATTTGTTTAAAATTTTTGCAAATTTTTTAGGCCATAGTGAAACAAACAAATTTATTTGTTTATAGCACACAAGATTTTTCGATACAAACAAATTTCTGTTAGCAAATAGTTGATTTACAAGCAACAACAAACAATAATACATATTGAAAAAATAATAAATACATACATATATTTAATAAATTAATGTCATTATAAAATTTAAGTGCAATTTTTAAATTTAGTTTAAATTTAAATTTATTTTACTTTGTAAATTTAATTAATAAAAAACGTAATAGAAAACATATAAAAAAATTTTAAAACAAACTCATTCGTTAAATGTTTCATTCAATAAGAAAAAACTTTTAGTCACAAAAGCACTCATTTTTAAATAAATATTAAAGAAAATTTTAATGATATTTTAGGCCTATCATGTTTAAAACTATTAAAAAAATATATACCTACAAATTTAAATTAAAGTTTTTAAAAAAAATTTCCTTAATTATTATAAGCTGTATAAATAAAAAGCTTTTTTTAATAGCTAAAAACTTTAATTGGGATTGTTACATTTATAACATATATTAAAATTATAGCGAACATCATTTTACTAAATAATTAAGCTTAAGTTTTTTCTAATATTTATTTCTTGGAAAGGAACAATTTAACAGCTGTATAGAAAAAACTATTAACAGTAATTGAAAAAAAATTAACAAAAGAAATTCCTATTTCTTTTAACACGAAAAAAAGAAATTGGGAACTCATATAGGTATAACTCTTTAATTGAACCAAATTATCTCCATTTAAAAAAAAAGCGGCTCTCTGGCGGAAACTGTTATAATAAAATTCTGAATTTTAGAGTGTGTTAAAAAAAACAACAATACCCTCCTTTTTTCTAAATGGTTTTATTCGCCTGCCGCCATCTTGTGAGATGTCTCGTTTAAATAAACAATGATAGGTATTAAGCGTCTGTTTATCTAAATGCGAATAAAAATTCAATTTCAGCATTCATATTGAAAGCAAAAACAAATTTTGGGGTTTTCTATTGTTTTTAACATAAATGTTCAAATTAATTCTTCCTTCGCATGTAGAGAAACAGTAAATAAACTTTTTTAAATTTTTGATCATATCTAAAATCTTTCAATCTCATCACAATAACAATAAATTTAAAAAAAGAGAAAAGCTTCATTGTTAAGTTTGTGCACTTTGTATGTTCTTTTGTTGGATGAATATGCAAACCAAACACACACAATCATTCAAATATAAGTAGGTATGTATGTGCAAACGACGAACGTAGACGAAGACATCTCTGTACTCAGCCCCATTCTTATTTCCCTTATCACTATTAAACAAAAGACTTTGCAAAGTAAACTTTGATGGTGGAAATGGTACTTTATAAATGAACAATGTTGCCATTTTAACTTTGAACTTAAAAACTAGTAATCTTTTATTTATTTGGCCAAAAAATAATATATCAAATCAGAAATACTAGCATAAATAACAAAAAATACATATATTCTCCCAATTTTGGTACAATTGCGGCAATAACTGAATCATGTCACCCAGCTATTGATTTCTCTTTTTAATCTTTATACACTAATGCCAACAACACGCAAATAACGGTTGTTGGAATATTTTTAAAAAAGCAAATGAAGTCGTGCTTCAAACAAAAGAACAACAACAATTGAGATGCTCACGAAAAGCCAACAGTTGTGTTTGATACAAAACACATGCAAATGAAATTAAAAATGCATTAAAGAGAGAACTGCAATGGCGTCTTATTAACCAATAGAAAATGAGTATTAATGCAGAAGTGTTTGTGATCGTAATCTCTGATTTAAATAAACGAAGTGTATGTTCGTTTGTGTTATCTACACCAAACTATTTACAATAGAAAAAAATAGAGCAAATTCTATGCATATAAAGCAAACCAAATCAATTTGCCGATTTTTCAATTACTGTTAATAACTAAGAATTTATTTTTTAACAAAGAATAAATTACAAACACTAAACAAACGAACAACAAACTAGAAAATCTCAAAGAAACTCAACAAAAATCTATAACACCAGTCAAAGGTCGCCACGCCACGCTCACATCTATGGATAAAAGTACTAAAAACCCAACAAACTCCTTCCCTTTTTTAACTTAAGTACAAAAACAAAAAATAAATAAAAATAATACAAAATAATAATAAAAATAAAACTTTAATAAAAACTCATTTTAATTAATAAAAAATTTAAAAACGTTGTTTTGTTTCATTTAATTAAAAAAAAAACCTTGGATTTTTTTTTGAATTTTGAAGGTTTTATTTGTTTATCATTTAATTACAAAAAATATACCTACTAACCTTAATTAATTTCCATATTTTTAACTTTTGTACTAAACCCTGTCCGTCCTTGTAATTCCAAATTCATTTTCTTACATTCATTTTGCGTGTGATAATTAAGTGTTTTAATAAATGTAAATATATACTGCCATTAATTAAATTATTAAATAAATGTCTTCATTGCTCATTTCTCTTTCAAACAATTTATTTGCTATCTTTGTTCTTTTCATTTCAAACCACAAAACTCATTACAGAAAATGAAATATTTAACGAAAACAGAACATTTTTATTTTAATAAATTGTGTTTTTTTTGTATTCATATTGTTCAAGTAAATGTTTGATTGTAAAATGTTTTTTGTTACAGTTTTATAGTTTCCATTGTAAATCAATTAAGTGTATCAATTGAAATGTTTTTCAGCAAAAATACAAAATGTCATGGCAGTAATTATAAATCATTTTTAAGTTAAAACTTGAAATAAATATTTCGAAGTACTCATAACTACGCAAAATGGAAAATACTAAAAAAACCTTTAATCAATAAAAAGAAACTCCTCCCATTTTTTTGCTACTTTAGCAAATTTATTCCTCAGCACAAAGTAGCTCTTGTTTAAAAATTGTTAATGTATAAAAGTTTTAATATTTAAACATTTTCAGCGGAATTTTTAGCATAAATTTACTTAAAAAATTAATAGATAGCAATAATTTTTCAATAAAATATTTAATAATTAAAAATTTTATAAAAAAAAAATTGTCAGTCAAAAATTTTCTGAAGTAATCAAGAAATTCTCATGTAATTTTGTCAATTAACAATTTTCTAAAGAAAAATTTTCAATCAAATAATTTATAAAGAAAAATCGACAATCAAAAATTTTCTAAAGAAAAATCGACGGTCAAAAATTTTCTAAAGAAAATTTGTCAATTAAAAATTTTCTAAAGAAAATTTGTCAATTAAAAATTTTCTAAAGAAAATTTATCAATCAAAAGTTTTCTATAGAATATTGTTATTAAAAATGTATTTTCTATAGAAGTTTTTTCAATGAAAAAATCGAAAACTTCTCGATCAAAATTTAGACCAAAAATAGCAATTTTATTTTTAACTTTAAAAATAAATTGTTTAGCAGATATTTTCATAAACAACTCTCGATAATGAAAATTTTTACAGTTATTTTAACGATTTAAAAATGTTTGATAGAAAATTTACTTTCCACTGAAAATTCAACGATAAGACAATCTTCTGATAAAAAATTTATCGATAACAACTATTAATTATTTTTAGAAAAATACTACCTATAAAATTTTACTGGAAATACAAGTATATATATCGATAACAAAAGTTATTGCGAAAAAAATGTATATTTTTTTAAATTTACAATAGCATTTTTCACCATATTTATCTTTATAGAACAGCAATTTTAGCGAAAAAGTTTTTAAAAAACTGAATATTATAAAATTTTCAATCATATTTTATTGAATTATAGAAAATTTATTTTTTTTTTTAATTTTAAAGTTTTCTTCGGAGGAGAGGTCTACTTGTGCTACTGGAAACCATTTTTCGTTTAAAAATTTAAGTTCATTTTATTTGATTTTTTATACCTAAATTTTATTTATTTTTAATTTTCATTATTATTATTATTATTTTTATTTTGTCACTAATATTTAAGATTTAATTTTAATAATTTGTATTTTGAGGTTATGTTGTTGGTAAGTACTAACGCCTCTTAAAATTTTCTAGATTAAAGAACTAAAATTCGCTTTCATGGAAATCGACAGTGACTGAAAACTTGAAATACGAAAAACACTATAAAATGTACTCACCTTAAGCCTGTTCACTGCAGATCACCAGCATTCTGGTTAACGAAAATATCTGAAATAATCAAACATACAGATTGAATTAGATGAATTCAGTTTGTTTTTTTTCTATTATCTATTAGATAATTGCAGAAAGTTTTTATTTCATGCAAATTTTTACAAGTTATTTTGGTATAAGAAAAATATTTCTGCAGAATATTAAAATAATTTTATTAAGTTTATCGCTGAAGAGAGTTTATGTTGCAAAAAATTTATCGATAAAAATTGTTTCATAGAAATTTATCTGGATTAAAATTTTTTCTAAGATTTATCTTCATGAACCAAAAGCTTAAACAAGAGATTCTAGATTTCTTTTTATACTATTTGCACTCTATTTTGTTATTATCTCCCTCAGTTAAAAATTTAATTTCAGTTTCACTTGAAATTTAAGAAAATATTCATCATACGCCCCAAATGCCGGAAAATGTTTTCCATTTAAGACTCTCGAATCATATTTAAGCTCGCAAAGCGTCGGAGCGTCATAGAAACGTGAAACGTTTGCAATTGACTGCTTCTTATTGAGAGTATTTTGTGTATGAAACAATTGTTGCACAATTTCGCAAATGTGAACAAAAAAAATGCAAATTAAACTGCACTGGAGAATAAAATTAAAATATTATTGAAATATTTTTTGTGGCTTTTGACATTTGTATGCATTTTAATTTACTCACAATTAAATTCACATAAATTCAAACGTATTTTATATACTCGTATCATGATTTCGTAATTATAGCTTAAAATTAAATTATGCAAATGAGGTTGTTATCCGCTCGTGCGGATAAACAGAAAACATTTGAAACATTTTCAACATTTTCTGATTCATTCAAACTGACAAACATTTTAATAGATAGCAGCAACAACAACAAGAAGGAACTTTTAGTTATCAATTTATTTGTTTAGCATTTTTATATTTATTGCAACAAAAAATATATAATATTTAATATGAGAGAAGAATGGAATATGTTTTTTATTATTATTTTATTTTATTGTTACAGCTCGTCTCTCCCCCACCCCCGCTCCATCACGTTACAGACGTGCTGGCAGTGAGCCCTATGTCCCACCACCAAGCTACTGGAATCGTGCTCCTAGCACTGCTCGTGCACCATCTGTATTTGATCGTGCACCTTCTGTATTCGATCGTGCCACCAGTTTGGCTCCTTTCACCAGACCTTTGCTCCGTGCCAGTTCATTGGAACCGTTGGATGAACTCTTTGCCCGTAAGTTAGAAAAACCAAGTGTATTCGAGCGTGCTGGCTCGCCCAGTCCCACTCCTGTTAAGGCTGGTCGCTGGGGACCACGCCCTACTGAAGTTGCCTATGATGCTGATGGTAAAAACTGAATTCTCCTCAACTGAGTTCAAAATTTTAAATCGTTTTATTAATTTGCTCTAAAATTGGAATGCTAAATGTTGTTAATTATCGTTGTTTAAATATTTTGCCCAAATTGGGGACTTACAGCGCAGTTTTTTTCTTAAGTAAAACTATTAAATTTATCTTGCACACAATATTCGTTTGAAATTGTCAAGTGAAATTTATTAGTATTTAGAGAAAGTTTGCTTAAAGCTTTTTATTTTGTGTTACAAAATTTTAATTTTAAAGATTATTATTTTTTTCTTTATTTAAAAATACGTTTAAATGTGGCCAGAAGCATCAACGCAAGTTTGTACCCAAATGAATGGCAATCAATTTCTATTTGGTACAGTGTCAGTTATGAATTCGTTCGTTTCAATTCATTAGCTGCTTTTATCTGCGAGTTCTTGTATCTCTAAATCTCCTTTTTATAACGGGATGACGCACTTCATTTTATATTCAATCCATTTAATTTGTCCTAAGCTCTATCTCTCTCTCTCTCTCTCATGCGCCATTTTTTTATTTACTGGTTTATTAAAAAAGAGCCAGCGGGTAGCGTTCCATCAATATACATATTTCTCATCTACGTATATCGATTTCTTAAAAAATTTAGGTGTTTTAACTTTTTTTCCAAAAAGCTATCAATGCTTTATTTACTCAAGAAATACCTTCAAGTGATAACTTTAGTTTTCCCAGAAAAAGAAAAATGATAGAAAACTTTGCTTTTCTATTGAAAAAAAAAACGTTACATTCTAAAAGCTGTCAAAAACCTTAAATTTCCATTAGGAAAAGTTATCGAGAAATGTATTTTTCTATGTATAAAGTTATCGATAGCTTTCATATAAAAACAGCAGTTACCTTTACTTTTCTATATGGAAAAATACTAAATTTTTTGGTAAAATTTATCGATCAGTTTATTTGCTTATAAAGTTATTAATAATACTTTAACTTTTCCATACAAAAATATAATAAAATTTTTTTATTTCTTTATCGAAAAATTATGGATAACTTTACATTTCTATATAAAAAAACTTATCGATAATTTTACTATATAGATAAGTTATCGCTAAACTTAACTTTCCATTCAGAAAATTTATCGATAAATATAACTCTTCCATACGCTTCTCTATAAAATTATCAATAACTTTTCTATATAGAATAAAAACGTTTATCGAAAAGTTATTGATGACTTGACTATATTGATAATCTATCACTAAAATTACCTTTCCTTTAAAAAAAATTAACCGATAAATGTAGATTTTTTTATATGTATCTATAAAATTATCAATATATTTTCTATGCAGAATCAACTCGACATCGAAAGTGCATGGATAACTGTATTTCTTTCGAAAGTTATCGATTGCTTTACTTTTTCATATGGAAAAGAAAGCGACAACTTCAGATTTTTTATTGAAAAGTTATCGATTGCTTTATATTTCTATAGAGGTAATTATCGATAACGTTAATTTTTAGAATCCTTGCTTTTTAAAGCATATCTTTATTTTTCTACACAAAAATTATCGATGTTTACTTTACTACAGAAAAGTGTTGGTTTTTAATTTTTTATAGAATATTTTAATTTTTTACAGAAAATGTAATTTCTTTTTTTTGGATATTTTAATTTTTTAGAGAAAATATCAACTTTTCATTTTTATTTTTATTTTTTTTGTGAAATTTAAATTTTTTAAAAAATTTAAATTTTTTTAGAAAATTTTAACATTTTTTAGAAAATTTTAATTTTTTCTGTAAATTTTAATTTTTTAAAGAAAATTTAAATTTTTTCTGGAAATTTTAATTTTTTATAGAAAATTAAATTTTTTTTTAAATTTTATTTTTTATAGAAAATTTTAACTTTTTATATAAAATTTTAATTTTGTTTTTTAATTTTAATTTTTATAGAAAATTATCGATAAATTTAATTTTCCATCGAAAAGTTATGGCTGAATATTTTTTTCTGTTGAAAAGAAATTGAAATTTTTTTCTATACAAAAGTTATCGCTAAATTTAGTTTTATACAGAAAAGTTATCGATCGTTTCATTTGGTAAAGATATGTAGTTTTGACTTTCTGCAAAAGGGATTTCGGTAATTAATCTATTATTTGTCATTACGATAATTTAATTTTTTTATAGAAAAATTAGCGAGAAAAGTTAATTTGTATTTTTACTTTACAGTAGAAAGATCAAGTGTAAGTTTACTTTTCTGTATATGAAATGTTATCGATAATTTTTTTCTTAAAAAACATATTTTAAATTACGTATTTAGGAATTATTGTTGGCTTTAGTTTCATATTGAAAGCTCATCCATAAATTCACTGTTCTAAAAAGGTTTTCGTGTAAAGAAGTGTTGTTGATAGATCATTGTGTTTAAATTATATTTATAATTTTTCATAATCATTCACAACTCTTCCTTCTTCCTCGCTCAAACTTCTCTTGTTCATCTTAATGTTCTCTTTACTTCACTTTACTTCGTGCAAAAGAGATCTTTTGATATTATTTTCCCAGAATTGAAATATCTATTCTGTAACCCAACCATCCATCCATCCATCCGTCCATCCATCCATCCGTCCATCCATCCCCCATAACTGACGCTCAAAATAAAAATTTCAATTTGAACAGCATTAACGCATGGATTAATATCGAAACTTTTTTTTGTTTCTATGTTTTTCTCTCTCTCTTCATTTGATTGACTTAATTCCAGTGTAAAATCTAAATCAAAACAAAATACAAAAAAATAAAAATACACAACATTTTTCTATGTACCCACCCACCCCCTTTTTGTCTGTTGTTAAACTAAAAATATAAAAAAAACAAAGAAACTACACAATCAAAAACTTATACAAAATACATCTTTATATGAAAAAAAACCAAAAGAAAAAAAAACAAATATCATCAATAATCGTTCGCCCTTCCTAGGACTACCCATCTTCCATCCCAGAAATCGCTTCAGGGACATGTTGGAACCCAATCCCAATGCACCCATCTCAGCCTTCACACGCGATCCCTTCTGGTGGGACATGGATGATTTAGCCCCCATTCGTGGTCGTTCACCATTCCGTGCCACATCGTTGCCACGCGGTGGTTCCGTTGCCAGAGACTCGTTCTTGTCGCCCGTTAAGAATCGTTATTTGTGGACAAAACATCCCGTCAGACCATTGACTCGTAAGTATTAAATGTTTGAGTTTAAAATTTTTTCTCTTCAGAGATAATTAATTAAATAATAATATTTTGTATGTAAAATACAAAACAAAATGATGTATATAAATTTCCCCTCCCCAAAAAATAGTTTAGTCTTTTTTTCTATTTAATTTGTCGTCTTTTATAGTTTAGAGTTAAACAAAATGAAAGTCCCTGTGTAAATACAATTTCCTTTGTATGATGTGACTAAAAACTCGATTTCATTTAAATTCATTTGTATAAAATTTCAAAACATTGAAATATAATTCAATTAACATGTCTGTGTGTGTCACACTTGACAAATTTCGTACGAAAGTGAAAAAGAAAATGTGAAAGAAACTTGCGGAAAAAATTAAAAAGAATCTGGCGTTTACAATTCTACTTCGAAATGAAAAAATGACAGCGATATTTTACAGACTCTATAAAGAAAACAATCATTGAATAAAGCTTTTGTTCATAAACTAAACCTTTACGTATCGACAAATACCTGCTTTTTCACTTTCATGCGAATTCTGTGCACAGATTTATAAAATAAAAAACAAATGCTAATAAGTATTAATAGATTCAAGGAAAGCTCATAAGCATTAAAAAAATTTTGAAAGGATTTTTTAAAGCATTGATGTAAAATCTTATTTCAAATGGTGGATTTTTTAAGCGGTTTTAGTTTAAGCTTAATTTTTTGTTGTTAAGACAGCTAAAAATGTATTAAGAAAAACTATGTAAAATAGCTTTCAGATACAGACATACGAGTACATATGCTCGTACATACGTATTTTATATATATATATATATATATATTTACACATATAAATATTTTCCGATTAAAAAAATATTCCTTTCGAGTTTAGTGTTGAGGCTAAAATGCCACACAAGAACGCAAGTTGCTATAAATAACTTATTTTTATTTAATTAAAAAAGAGCTTTTTGGTTCTTAATTATTTTTTGTAATATTTCAAACTTAAAGCTCCATTCTGTGTATAAAAAAGCAGTGAAGTCTAAATTAAAGAAAATGTTTTTGTGTTATGCCGAATATTTATGCCTTGAAACTTCACATGCCGAAAAAAGCTTTTATTACATTTATATAAGCCCAAAAACCCATGAGTTAAGAACAATATGACTATCATAGTTTAATAATCTGTACTTTTTATAATTTAAAAAATGTTTTAAGTTGTGGAAAACAAGTTTTACTTAACCCTCTAATGCCCGCCCAGTTAAAATAAATGGGAAAATAATTTGCGAATAATAATTTTTTTGGGGTATTTTTGGGTCTCCGGCTGAAAAAAAATATTTGTAAACCTTTACCTTCCTGCCTTGAGGCACCCTTGGGCATTTTTTAATAATAAGAACACTGCATTAACAAAAATCAAACTTACAAATGATAAAAGACAATTATATCTGTCTGAAAGCAAAATTATCTTTACGATCAAGGAACTCGAAAACACTACACAATTTTTTGCTTGCCAATGCACGTGTTTGAAAGTAGGCATAAAAGAGAATAAGAAAGCGCTTTTAAGAGCTTTCGAAGCTTTTACAAATATTTTGCTACCTCTTTTAGCAACTGAAAAAAAAAGAATATTTAATATAAAAAAATTATATGCATACATGGTAGAATAATGCAAGTAGTGTCGAAGCTACAACAACACTGTTTTTAGGTTCGAAGCTGTCAAAAAGCACAAAAGAAAAATGGCAAAATGGTTGCATTTTCTGTTCTATAAAGAATTTTGTTTCTTTTCCTTTAAACGAAAGTTAAAGTGTGCTTTTTTATTACTGTGGATGTGTGTTAAATTTTGACAGACTTGAAGCCAATAGTCGGTTAACGCTTCGACACTACCTGTATTATTCTACCATGTATACATATTTATTGGGCGTCAGAACAACTTTTGTGAAGAGTGCCTCAAGGCAATCTTAGGCATTAGAAGGTTAAAAAAAGCTTTGTGCGGCTACAGTTCTGTTTTAAGGTAGAGCAAATTTTGCATATGATCGTATAGAATTATATAAAATTATATTTTAGTATTATACTTTAATATTGCAACAAACTATTACAGCACTTAATAAAGTGTTGCCGTTGTTGCACAAATGTGCAGCAGAACTGTCAATGGTTTGCATAAAGATAATTTTGAGGAGCACTTTTGCTGTCAAAATGTGCTTTTTGAATGCTAAACTTTCATAATTGTGCAATTACTAAATTTAGGAACAATACGATATTTTTTTTCGATTATAAACATATTAAAAATTAAAGAAAAAAAGCTGAATTAGAAAAGTTTGCATGTAAATCGAAAAGTTTAAAAAAAGTTTTCATATTAATATAGAGCTATTTTAAAGCTAAACTTCTAGCAATCTTAATATTTTAGAGCTTTTGAAAGCTCTAAATTTATATTCCAACTCTATTTTAAAGAATGAAAATACAAATTTATTTAAAAAAAGGAATGAAATAAGAAAAGCAGAATAATATTTAAACATATAAATGATTTAGTGATTAACTCGATTATAAGCTGGCGTTGAGAAGATACGTAAATATGTATTATTATGTTAAAAGCTTTCAAACAAATGAATAATTTTATTATTTTAGTTTTAAAATACGTTGTAGAGCTCTTAAGCTTTTTAAGCTTTGATGTGCTTTTTAGAAAATTTCCCATTACAATTGTTTGTACGAGTAAAAGTAGTGTATGACAATAAAAACGTATTAAACGTTCAAGTTATACTTGGATATTTTAAATTTTTTTTCTTTAACTTTTAACTATTTTTTTATTAAAAATAAATTTTGTTTCACTTATTAATAGCTGAAGAACAGGCAGTGTTTGAATAAAATAAAGAAAAAAATCGCTCGAGCTGTCAATTAAAAAAATATAACAATTCATATAAAACGAACTACATCAAGTTAAATTAAAAAAAAAACAAAATCAACTCATCTACGAACTTTAATGTCAAAACGAATGTAGAGAACTAACACAAGCACTAAAAAGCACAAAATATAGAAAAATTGGTAAGAAAAGTTTAATATAAAGAAAAAAAACTATAAGCATTTTGAAAAAAAAAATAAAATAAAATCAAACAAAACTTAAAATTTGTACAGAAACAAAATTTTCAAAATGTTTGTTTGGAATGTAAACCTAACACAAAATCATATACACAAAAACCTTACAAAATACCCAAAATTCCCCATTTTTTTGGAAAATAATACCACAATCTGGAATGACTGAAAGCTACTTGCAAGTAGACCATCTGTTAATGAAATTAAGTAGCTTTAGTAGATTTTAGTAGCTTTTGATAAATTATTTGAATTTAAAAAAATTTGTGTTTTTCTTTTTTAATTTCTAAAATCAAGCTAATCAATTATTTTTCTATATTTTTCTCTCTCGCTCTCTGCTCAACAATTTCAGCCCATCGTTCTATTTTGTAAATTGTGATGTCTTGTTACTTAACTGAAACAAATAAACCACGAAAAAACGCCTCATGACCGTAACGATTCTTAAACATTTAAAGAAAAAAAATCATAAAACTTTAAGCGAAACTCAAAACAAAGAAGATTTTTTTTCAACTTTAAAACTTTAGCTTTTAATTTCTCTACAAATTAAGCCAAAAAAAAATCACAGCAACAACAGCAAAAAGCTACATTTATTACCATCATGATGTCATCATGATTTGCCTAAGTGTCATTTATAAATCAACTCTCGTAAACGTCCCTATTTTTAATTTAATATTTTCTATGAATTTATTTATTTAATTTATTTATTTTTTGTTATTTTCTGTGTAAAATATTGTATTAAAAATCTTTAAAAAAAGCATGTTAAAAATATTAAAAAAAATAATAATAAAATGATTTACATTTAAGTTTATAAAAAGTACTTTATTTTAAACTTGTTCCTTTTTTGTAAATGATAAATAAGAATGAAACAAAACAAAAAAAAACAACAACTTTAAAAAAACCAACAAATATGCGTTTCTTTTTCTAAAAACAATTAAATGTGATGAGTGTGAAGTAGTAAAATAAATTATACAAACACGTCACGCAAATTGTGGTTTAAAAACTGCAAATAATAACTGTCAAATGCAAAATTTACATAAAAAATAAAATAATACAAACAAACAAAATTGTCAAATTACATCAAATAAATTATTCAAGTCTGCCAATAATAATAATTATATAAAAAAAATAAATATTGTAATAAAGTTACAATTGAAAAAAGATTTTAAAGGCATTTTCATTGGATATAAATAAAAGAATTTTGCTAATTTTGCACTCAAACTCAGCGATGTGACGTAAAAGCAGGTAGCGAAAATAATAATTTATTTGGAATTTTTACAGGCAAAAAGCAACCACAAGAAAATATCGAAGAGCGAAGTCAAGCACACCATTTTGATCAGTTGATATTTTTTATAAAATCATACGCTTTTTAAATGTTTAATTTTTATTGTTTTTCAGCAGAAATATATATTTTTTTGTTTTAGCAGAAATAGTTGTAATTTTTTGCAGAAATATACATAATTTTTTTTTTAAATTCATTGAGCTATTACATAGCTTTTATCGCGGGCGGAACGAAAATAAAACCTAACACTAAGTTTGTTTCTTGAGTCTTTTGTTTTTCTAAGTTTTTGAATCGCCTAGCGTATGTTAACCCCTAAAATATGCTATTGATTTCATTAACTATAGTATTGCCCGACAAGATTTTTACATGTAGGAAAACACAAAATGGCGTACTTACGAGCAATAGCGGTTGACAAAAAATTATATACACAAACAAACAGACAATTCGTAGGTTTTTAAGCTATTGCATAGCTTTTATCTCGGGCTTTGAGCGCGGCGACAGAATCAAGAAATTCCGTGACGAAAAAAACCTAACACTAAGTTTGTTTCTTAAGTCTTTTGTTTTTTTTTTTCAAGCACGTGAGCGTGCATTAATGTAAGTATAAAACAATTAAGCGTGAGTGAGCGTGAGTGAACGTGAATGAACGTGAGTGAAAAACTACGCTAATAATTTACTAATGGGCGCACACTCACGCTAACTCACGCTATTTTACGTTCATTCACGCTCACTCACGTTCATTTAAGCTCACTCACGTTCATTCACGCTCACTCACGCTCACTCACGCTCACAATTCGTCATCTTAATTCGTAGGTTTTTAAACGATATTAACTTCTCATTTATTCAATAAAAGAAAAAAAATATTTTCTTATCGGTCACCACGCTCAAAAAGTGTAGCTTGAATTAATTTCAAAGAAAAAAAATACTCTATAAATAAAAAATAAATAAATAATCATAATTGCATAAGTTGATGAAAAAATGATATGCAACAGCTTTGCCGCGGCAGTCCCCGAGTGCCACACGTCTTTTATTTTTTTTTTTTGCAAAATTAATGTTATTTTTTGATTTATGCACAATAAATCAGCCGTACAAAATAAATTTTTACTGCGCATCTACGTCATCAAAGAATACAAATGAGTGTTTGTTGTAAAAAGTGCAAGAGATTTCTGGCGAAAATCTAGAAATAACTAAATAACTTCTAAACGGGCGCATCGATTTCAAAAAACTTTTAAATGACAGAAAAGAGATGCTGTCGAGTAAAACGTTTGAGTTTGGGCTTGAAGCTATTTGAAGAAGACCTTCCTCGGGCTACCAAAGTTTTACATTTCGGCCTGCTTTACATACAAAAATTTACTTTTGTTTACAATACATATTCTATGTCTACGTCACAACACAATCACACACAACAAAATATCGGACCTGCGGAATATGCAATCTTGTTTTCTTGATTAATGAGCCTTGTGTACCATATGAATTACTTTGTTATTTTAAATGTTTAAATCATTCGTTTTTTGATTGTAGAATTTAAAACAAAAATTTCTTCAAGCAACTTAGATTTTTTCAATTCAGTAATTGAAAAATAAAATCCTGCTGTGTAACTCTGAAAAAATTCACATTTTAAATTCACATGCTTAAAAACCAACAATGAAAAATGAGCCCATCGCAGTTTTTCTTACTTCAAGATAATCCTCTTAATTATATTTCACTTAATTAAAATGCACTTTAATACTCGTACTTCACTTTATTGCGCCGTTGTTCATAAAAATAATATTTTGCACACTTAACACTTTAATTTAATTCAATTAAGAAGCAATTAAAGTTGACTTTAACAAACAGTCATTTTCTATCCACCCAACAATTTATCAAACCAAACTGTTTGGCTAATGGGACTCTTTCTCTTGTCCTTTGTGTTTGTGGCATCATTATTGAGAAGTCAGTAAAATACTTAAAAAGTCAGTTAAAAAAAATTAAATTGCATGTTTTTTGTTTTTCAATTGAAACGCAATTGAAACAAAAACGAATATTTACATTTAATACTCGTAGTTAATGTTCGCTCGTATCATCATTGTAAGTGAAATTCCATAATAAAATAATATTAAAAAACTATTAATTGAATGACTTTATGAGAGTGTAGACGAAATGAAAATAAATTGAATTAAGTTGTGTGGAGGGAGGGAATCAATCGATGGAATAAATGAAATTAACTCACGCAGCGAACGTTTCAGTTGTCTGTCAGTTCACAATTGTGTCAAGGGAGACGACAAACAAAAACATGCACTAGAACACATGAAAATCTTTTAATTGTGGTCTTAATTACATTTGCTTAAACGAAAAACCACGCAAAATTTTCAAGGGCATTTTTAAGGTTCTCCATAAACCTCCCAACGAAAACCACAACAATGGAAATAAACAGCACAAAAAATCGGACAATAACTTTTTGCTGAACTATTGGCTGCGCCACTGATGAAAACAAATAAATCGGTTTTATTTCAAATTTTTATGGTTTTTTCTTTCTCCATAAATATTTCAAGGCCAACTGGAGATTTAATATAAATTTGCTTTTGGCATCCTTTTTTCGGCAATTTCAAGAACGAGATGAGATTGTTGCTCAGAAAATTTCATAAAACGTTTTATTATTTGTGTAAATATTTACCACTCAATTTCGGTTAAAATTATTATTTTTTTTTGGCTTCTTTGTTCCTTAAAAGGCAGTTTACAGAAATGTTTGAAAATGAAATAAATCACCAGGATATAATTATCCTAATTTTATTCCAATTATCTTTTTTTAAGAATAATTTATTAAAAGTTTCATTTAAAGCTTAGAGATCTTTAAATAAATGAATAAAGTTGCAACATATTCGAATCCTTATCAAAAGAACTTTTTTTTGATTTTTGGGCAGTAAAATTATTCAATTTTATTTTCAAAATTTTTTTACATGGATATTTTGTTGCCAGTAATAAATTTTCTATACAGAATTATTTGTCGGCAACAAATTTTCTATAGAAATTTTTTTGTCGCCAACAAATTTTCTATAGAAATTTTTTTGTCGCCAACAAATTTTCTATAGAAATTTTTTTGTCGCCAACAAATTTTCTATAGAAATTTTCTTGTCGCCAACAAATTTTCTATAGAAATTTTCTTGTCGCCAACAAATTTTCTATAGAAATTTTCTTGTCGCCAACAAATTTTCTATAGAAATTTTCTTGTCGCCAACAAATTTTCTATAGAAATTTTCTTGTCGCCAACAAATTTTCTATAGAAATTTTCTTGTCGCCAACAAATTTTCTATAGAAATTTTCTTGTCGCCAACAAATTTTCTATAGAAATTTTCTTGTCGCCAACAAATTTTCTATAGAAATTTTCTTGTCGCCAACAAATTTTCTATAGAAATTTTCTTGTCGCCAACAAATTTTCTATAGAAATTTTCTTGTCGCCAACAAATTTTCTATAGAAATTTTCTTGTCGCCAACAAATTTTCTATAGAAATTTTTTTGTCGCCAACAAATTTTCTATAGAAATTTTCTTGTCGCCAACAAATTTTCTATAGAAATTTTTTTGTCGCCAACAAATTTTCTATAGAAATTTTTTTGTCGCCAACAAATTTTCTATAGAAATTTTTTTGTCGCCAACAAATTTTCTATAGAAATTTTTTTGTCGCCAACAAATTTTCTATAGAAATTTTTTTGTCGCCAACAAATTTTCTATAGAAATTTTTTTGTCGCCAACAAATTTTCTATAGAAATTTTTTTGTCGCCAACAAATTTTCTATAGAAATTTTTTTGTCGCCAACAAATTTTCTATAGAAATTTTTTTGTCGCCAACAAATTTTCTATAGAAATTTTTTTGTCGCCAACAAATTTTCTATAGAAATTTTTTTGTCGCCAACAAATTTTCTATAGAAATTTTTTTATCAGCCATGCATTTTCTATAGAGAATTTTTTGTCAGCAAAAAATTTTGTTTAAAAATTTTCTATAAAGATTTTCTGTAGAAATTTTCTATAAAAATTGTCTATAAAAATTGTCTATAAAAATTTTCTATAAAAATTGTCTATAAAAATTTTCCATAAAAATTTTCTATAAAAATTTTCCATAAAAGTTTTCTATAAAAATGTTCTATAGAAAATTTATTACCGGGAAAAATTCTTTTTTAGAAAATTTATTACCGACAAAAAATCTTTTCTAGAAAAATTATTGCTGACAAAATATTTTGCCAGTGATAAATTTTTTATAAACAGTTTTGTTTGTCAGCAATAAATTGTCTATATAAAACTTTTTGTTAATAATAAATTTCTTATTAAAAATTGTTTGTCATTAATATATTTTTGTATTGCAAATTTTTCAGTTGTTATCATAAATTTTCTATGTAGAATTTGTTGTCTGCAACAAATTCTCTAAAAACGTTTTTTTTGTCGATAATCTACTTTCTCTTGGGCATCGTTAGTGCAGCGATGTCGTATTCACTATCCACGTCTTATTTTTTTATATCGATTACTGTCAAAGCGATTTTTTCACTCGTTTTTATGCATTTGTTGAGTCCAAGGAAATAGACTTTGAGAAGAGTAATTTTTTAACGAATTTATCACCTTTTTCATATAAATGTTTTTCAGAACGTAAAGTGAATTATAAAATCTTAAGTATGTTATAAAAAAAAAGAAAAGTTTTTTCTCTTTATTGAAATTGTTTGACCCTTTATAAATTAACTTGTTTCTCTTTAACAAAATAATAAACTGGAAAACATAAAAAATTAATTAAAAAACAAACTTAATTTTGACGCGTTAATAATAAATGAACAATTTAATTTACAAACATTTACTTTTAAGCCGAGGGAAAACCCCAAGAGATGAGATCCGTTAATAGAAATGATTAAAACTCCCTGATACATATTTTATTCGCTTCTTAAGAAAAACGTTTTTATAATCTTAATATTTAAAAAAATTAAAAGGCACGCAATTTCTTATTTTTGCATTTTAAGCCGGTTTGACCCCAATTAGTTACAAAGAAGCATAAAAAATCAACAAAAAATAAAAACGAAAATTTGAGTTAAACCAAAAGTTAAACTCTTTAACCTCTAAACGTTGAACCCGAAAATAACACAAAGAATAAAATGAAAAAAAACGTAAAATCGGAAATGAAAAAAAAGAAAATGGCAAATTACACCAACAACATTTGCAACATAAATGAACAAAATACATCAATTCAGTTTTGTATTAATTTTGCCTGTTTTTATGGTTGAATTTAATATTTAATTTGTAAACTGATATTTGAAATACGATGACATTGTCTGACCTCTGAATTGGAAAAGAATTCGTTTATTCCCCAAAGTAATTCCAAATATGAAATTAGTTTATTGTTATTATTTATTGAAGACTAATAAAATAAATTGCTTAATAAATCTAATAAAACCTAAAAAAACGATTTAATAAAATTATGTTCTAAAATTTATCTTGAAAACTGCCGAAATTTTATTCAACAATGAAATAAACGAAAGGATTTTGTAGACAAAAATTTTCGAAACATAAAAAAAGGATGATAAATTGCCAATAGTTAGGAAAGTTTTTGTTGTCGAATAATTTTGTGAAGAATATTATTTGTTGTCGATAAATTTGCATACAACCTGCTATTTTGTTATCGATATAAAAATTCCATACAAATATGATTTGTTAGCGGTAAAATTGTGAAAGAAAAGTTTTTGTCAGCGATGGTTTATAACTAATCTTTTAATAATCTATAAATTTCCATAAAATATTTTCTTTTCGGAAATTTGATTTTTTTCAAAAAATTTTATATATAATTTTTACCTGCTATCGAAATTTTTTTTTTAAATTAATAAATTTTCTAGTTAAGGAACTATAAAAGGCCTACAACATTACACATTCATAATAAATTTTCTTCTATCTTCTATTTTTTATTTTCTGTAATAAAGAGTAAAAATATGCGGATATTTTTTTGAATTTATTTAACGAAATTATTATTTGTCGATAAAAAAATTTTTAGCAATTATCATTGATGACTTCAGTTTGGAGAATTTATTTTTATTTAATAAATGTTATTTAACAAATTTTATTAATTATTTTTTTATAGAAAATAATTTATTCATAAAATCTATTTAGACACATATTTTTGTTATCGATGGATTTGCTATAACAGTTTTGTGGTTTCGTTATCGATAAGTCATGATAAAAGCCAATTTTAATAATCTATAAAACTACAAAATGAAATTTCTGTGATCACTATAATTAAAAATTTTTGTTATCTTTTTTTTTTCTAATTTTTTGTTATCGAAAAATTTTACAAATCATTTTTTTTGATAAATTACAAATATTTTTAATAGTTTTTAGTCCAAAGCGCTTATTATTTTGGCTAATGTTCGTAACATTTTTAGTCAGATATTCCAAAGGAACAAAGGAAAATTTTAACACTAATTAATTTAAACTTACACGGCAGAACAGAAAAATAATCACTTAAAATAAACATAAATATTTTTGTTATCGAAATTTTTTTCGCGTTTTTGTTATCGATAAATTTTTCAAAAAATATATATATTTTTGGGTAAATTTAAAATTTTTTATTACCGATCAGTTTCGCTAATGACTTTGATTGCTATAGATATTTTTCGTTATCATTCCTTAATAAATTTTTTCAATAAAATATTTATTGCTCTGTAAAAATTTATTTGTTATCGACAAATTTTAGATACTAGCAAATTTTGGTTGTTATCGAAAAATTTTTAAAGGATTTTTTTTATATCGTTAAATTTTCTTTAGCAATTTGTAGTCTCTTATATTCTAAAGAAAAAAATTACTTCACCGTTCTTCAAACCATATTTTTGAAAAGTTTAAAAATTCTTAACTTATAAAATTTCTACAGTTCTCGTATTCTAATTTAATCAATTATTTAGTTGAATGAAGTTTGTTAATCGTATAGAAAAATATAGATCTGTGGACGTGCATTCCAAGCTTATCTAAATCGAATTTATTTTCCTGCTGTAAAAACTGATAACAATAAATTGAAAGCCCAACATGAAACTGAGTAAAAAGAAATAAATAAATTTTAAAGAATCTCGATGGTATTTGCTCAACTATGATCACGTGAAATATTGTGTTAAGCCCAAAAGTCGACTTGAAATGGTATATTTACTTGTAATCAATATTTTATGCTGCCCCTAATGTCCTTTTTATTACATACACACATGTGTACATAAAAAAGGACTAAGCACCATTAATAATACGTTTTTTCTTCCCTTTTTTTGTTTCACTCACTTGAATTTTGGCCTATAAACCCTTTTTAAAAAGATTTGTGACATGGCTCAGTTTCTTTTTCTCAAAATTTAGCTTTAGATAAATTAACTTCAATGCAGACAAAGGATTTTTGCACAAACAAGAGAACAAAGCAGAAAAGAATGCTTGAATGGTCTTGAAAAAAAAAATTTTATGGTTTTTATTTTGTATATTAACTAACAAGAAAAAAAGCTAAAGGTCGAAACACAGATTTGTTTCTTTTGATTAAATTTTACTTTTTACGATCCAATTAACATGGGTTTTTTCTTAGGTGTGCGTGTTCTTTTGACTTTTTCTTTGAACAAATGATTAATTAGCTTAAAAATTTTATTTTACGATTTTTTATTTTTAATTTTCCTGCGAATTATTTGGTTGCAAAACTTGATTTGTTTTTATTTATTTTTTTGGATAAATTGTCGCAGTTGAAAAAGGATTTAGTAAATAAGTGAGAAATGAGTAAGTATTCATTTTAATGGTATCGAGTGCCTTCTGTCATCAGCGAAGTAAAAATTATAATAATAATTTTTTAATATTTTTATTTATCATTTTTGTTCAATTGATTTTATGTCAAACCAGCAAAAATATATAATTATTCCCTTCTTCCTTTGTAATATTGTTTCGTATCCAATTATTTCTGACAAAAAAAAGCCTTACAAACTTTCGCCAAATAATAATCATTTTAAATATAATTTTTTGTTGCAGTTCTTAATTGAATGGAAAATTGTACTATATCATTTTGTAAAAAATATTGTTAAACAAGTGTATATTTTTCCTTAGTTTATTACAGTGAGATTGTTCACGTTAGGCTGGTTAACGTGATAATCTGCCCAAGCGATTATATCGACATCAATAAAATAGACATACAGAATTATACATTTTACATTTAAAATAAAAGCAACATTTTAGAAATTGTTTTTTTTTAATGTAATTTGACAAAAAAAATATATCGTTTGACATCGTGAGCCAGGCAGTCAAATTCATCTTTCCTCAAGTTAATTTTTATATTTTATATATGTACCTATTAAGAAATAAAAAAAATTGTTCCACTTTTGTTTGACTTTTTCGTAGTGAATTTTCCATTTTTGTTGAAGTGTTTATTGTTGTTATAGTTTACCCTTTTGCACATAAGAATAATAGAGTCTGGGGATTTTTTTTTGTCCAAATTTTACTTGTTCATTAAAAAAGTTTTCGTAATCCTGTCTCTACGGTATATGATGATCGTCCAGACTTAAACTTCTTCCTTACATATCCATATCTAACTGTATATACACTTTATGAAATAACAAGCACACACATATTTTTATATATAAATACTTTCCATTCTTGTCATCTTTGATAAAGAGAATAATATAAAAGTCAAAATAATAACAGGCACACAAACACACATAATATTCGTACATTAAGCCACTAGAGAACCGACTATTCGAAGATGACCTTCAACATGCAAACATGTTAAAAAACATGCACTTTCATATGCATACCTACTCTCTTACTTACTTGCATATATATTTCCAATTAATATCAATCACTCCCACTCTGTATCTCTCATTGTTAACATATTCATGAGCAGAACAAACAAACAAACAGTAATATAGAATAACTAACATTTATACGTTCATTCATGTACATTGTACATGTGTGTATGCATGGATGTATATACATGTGTATAAATAAAATGTTAAAATCATGCATGCAAATTCAAATGTCCATTGTTATTTATTCTCATCTCATTGTTCTACTAATTTTTTATGCCCGAATCAGGCATGGAAAATACGATTTTTAAAATGGTAGTGAATTTTAACTTAAACGATATTTATGCATAAAATTAAGAAAATTTCTTTTGGTACAAAAATACATGCATATACATACATTTATGTAGGTTAGGGTTAGGTTAGGTAAGGTTGGCAACCAGAAGCGCTGACTCACTTAGACAGTTTTGGTCCATTGTGATACCACGGGGACTCTGTTTATGCGGAGTCCCCCCTTCGAACCAACTAGAGCTCAATATAAAGCTACTAAATTCGTTGCAGTTCAACACTGGCGACGTCAAAAAGTTCCCTGAATTCAAGACCGCCCATTGTGGCCATTCTCTTTCTTGCCAGTCCAGGGCAGTGACACAGAAAATGTTCTACACTCTCCTCTTCATCGATATCTTGGCAGATGGGGCAAAATCATTGTGTTCGACCTTTAACCTTTGTGCATGCCTGCCTAAGAGACATTGTCCGGTTATCACGGACACTAGAATTGAAATTTGTTTTCTATTTATTAAAAGCAGGAAAGCTGTATTTTCCCTAGATTGGTCCATAACTGTTTCCCATCTTCTATTTGTTTCATCTTCTGTCTTGCGCCTAAGTCAGAGCTTGCAAGAGAGAAGGCGTAAACTCACACATTCCAAATCTGGTGAAACCTGTAAGGTTTTCCCAATTCTAGCAAGCTCATCAGCCTTAGAATTCCCCTGAATGCCTCTATGCCCCGGGGTCCAGATGATGCTAATATCAGACTGCTCTGCCATCTCGTTTAGAGATGAACGGCAGTCAAGGGCTGTTGTTATTGTTGTTCATTATTATCTGCTGAAACACGGTTTTTTAAAGTTTTTCTTCTTTAAATATTGATACCAACTAAGCCGCCAATTTTGTAGGCTGAAGTTGAAATTTTTAGTTGAGACTTGAAAAAAAATTGAATCGGAGTTTTGTCTAGATGTAATAGCGGTTCTCGAAACTTTTTCAGTTGCTTTTCACACCCAATATATCAGTAAATCGAAAATTGCAATAGCACTGAGTTTACCAGCCCTGTCCGGAACTGTTATTTAAAAAACTATTATAAGGAGCAGTCAGTCGTCATATTTTTTTAAATTTTCAGAGAATTCTTTTGTTGCTGTGTTTCTTTTATTTGTAAATATTTATATAAGCAAACATGCATGCATTTGCTCCTGTCATTTTCTGTTTGTTTGTGAAACCATACTCAGGCATTTACATTGTATGTGTTTCTTTGAGCATCTTTGCATGTGTTGCAAATAGTTTGCATAATATTAAATAAATACATGGGGTGGTGAGTTTTTTTCAAGATATTTATTGTGGTTTTTAAGGATAATTATATACACATAGCTACATACTATATACATATATATGTATGTATGTATGTATGTATGTATAGTACTTTATGAAAGCAATATGTATTGATAAATGGAATAAAAAGCCAACATAATGAAAGTTGTCAAACAAGATGGCAACAAGGAAAATATTTTATTAAATTTTTACTCTTAAAATGATTTTGAGGATGCTTTTAAAATAATTTTCAAACCAAATTTCGTTATGATTGCCATTGAAGTCTTGCAATGTTCCAAAGAACAAGGAGAAACTTAATTACGTTCTACGAGTAGTTTCCAAAGAAATTATCAAATTTATTATTCGAGACAGGTCGCGATATCTTATTTCAAAGAATTTCAAAAAGTTTTGTTTGCTGCATTTTTCAATCGATATTTGTTCTAAAGAAAAGTTCTATGTCCTTAAATAGAACAATTAAAATAACAAAATTAAAGAAACAAAAATCCTGCAATTGAAGAAATTTAGATTTTAAGCTTGATAACCAATAATTAAGAGAAAAAGTCTTTAAGAGATAATTTTACAATACAATAATTTTAATATTTCTTAATTTTATAATCGCACTTGTATTCTCGAAATATTATTGTATGTATGTAAATATGTAAAATATTAATTGTAATATGTTTTATTAAAAACAAATTGAAATTTAAATAATTAATATTTTCACAATTTTGAAAAATGTTTTATAGAAAAAGTTTTTGATCAATAAATAAAAATCGTTTTTCCCTAAATTTGCCGCTGAAATATTTGGAAATCGAATAATTTCTGGTAAAAAAAAAATATTTTCAATAAATATTTGTTATCGATAATTAACATATAAGAAAATTGTTTTCGTTCGTTTTTGTAAAGAAAATAAATGTATTGTATAGATTATTTATGTTATCGATAAATTTCTTATAGACCATTTTTATAATCGCTGACTTTTTTATACAAAATTTTTGTTATCGGTAAGTTTTATATAGATCGTGTTTCTTATTGGTAAATTTACTATAGATAATTCTTATAATCATTAATTTTTTTTTTGTTAAAACTTTAAGTTCTGAATAAAGTGTTTACAGATAACTGATAAGAAAATTGGTAAATAAAATTTTCTGTTGAATTTGTATACAGAACTATAAATTTTTACAAAAAATCTTATCGATTACAAGAATGATGTTTAGTAAATTCATCGCTGACGAACACGTTCTATACAAAATTTATTATTAACAATAGTTTTCTACACAAAAGTTATTGATTAAATAAATTTCCTATCGCTGTTAAATTTCCATAACAAAATTGTTTTATAAATAATTTATCGATTACTAAACTTTGCTATAGTAATTTGATCGATTAAAAAAGTATTTTATTAAAAATTTTCTCTTAATAATTGGTCGAAAATAATATATATTCTATTCGAAACTTATCGATAGCAATAGTTTTCGATATTAAATTTATGTATAACAAAAGAGATCTATGTGAAATTGATTGATAATTATAATTTTCTGTAAAAAATTTAACGATGACAAAACTTTTCATAAAAAATTTATCGATAGCAGTAGTTTCGAAAACATTATCGAAATTATATGAAATTTATTGATAATAATAATTTTTCTACAGAAAATTTAATTATAACAAAATATTTTTTACAAAATTTACCGATTTACCAAAATGTATCAAGGACTTCTTCTGCTAATATCTCTATAATTTTTTTGATAAGCATTTTTTATCATTTTTCAATAAAATTCTTTTGTTTTCATTTTTGTTATCAAGAATTTTTTTATGAAGTTTTCATATAATTTTTCTTTGAAGTTTTTATATTCAATAAAATTCTGTAGCCATCATTTTTTGTGGTTGAATTTTCTTGGAGTTTTCCTTGTTTAATTTAAATACACAACAATTCACTTGTTTTTAAATTATGTAACCACAACCTCAAGCTTCACTCATTTAGAAACAAAAAGAACTCTGTTGAAACGAATAAAAATTGTTTAATATGTCTGTGTAAGCAGACACATTGGCATGTACACATTAACATTTCTGAAAAATTTAATACAACCTTTTAAATACCCACAAAAGAATCATAAAAATAGAAAGATATTTTTTTTGGTTTGCAGGCAGACACGACTACAATGATGATAATGCTGGAAGTAAAAAAGCTACTGAAGCTATTTTAGCTTGACGCATCCATTTTAATTAAAGGTTTGACATAATGTTTGTACAACACAACAGCATAATTTTTTCGAGCACTCAGTCACACAAAACACAAAATTCCATCTTTCGCAAGAAAAGTGTTGAATAATAACAGACTTTCCCATGTTGCTCATACAATCCTTTACATGCGAATATTAATCTGAATTTTTTTTATTGTGGTTGTATGCGTCGCACGTGATATCTCACGCATATGAAAAATTTAATAATAAAGCAAAAACATGAACTTTAGCTATTAATTCATCATAATTACAAATGTTGTTAATACATTTTCCCACTGACTGCATAAAATTTAATAATTGTAGCAAAAGAAAACAAACTTCAAAACAAAAAAAGGCAGTCAAACAGATTCCAAAACGAATGCGATTTTGGGTGAGTTTGAAATCCCACATCGTCCATTTCTAATTTATATTTTAAGCCTGCCCTTTCAAATTAAAAGTTTTGAAAATCTTTTCATAAATGGAGTAGTTATGCGATATTCATTATTTCGGGCTGACAAAAATTGCCCGTCCGATTTACGAGAAATAAAATTCAAGCGCAGTCTCTTTCAAAAATGAGAAATTTGAAAATCGGTTCTCAAACGATAGAGTTTAAGCGTATACAAACACAAAAAAGTATACAAAAATACACGTGGGTTAAAAAGAGATATTTTTTTTAAAAGCTGTTTTATATCAGGTATTTTTGCCCAAATGAACTAAACAGAAATATTTTTAAAAGGTACTTTTTATAAACTATACTTTTTTAAAAGGCATTTTTAAAGGAACTTTTTAAAAGAAATTTGTTATAAAAGATACTTTTTTTAATAGAAATTTTTGAAGGGATACTTGTTTAAGGGTGTTTTTTAAGCTTCTTTTTTTTAAACGGAACTTTTCTATAAAGATACAACATTTAAAAGGTAGTTTTTCAAAGCGCACTTTTTGAAAAATGTATTATTTTTTAAAGTACTTATTTTAATGTCACTTTTCGGAGAAAGTATTCCCTTTTAAAAGCAAATTTTTTAAAGATACTTTTTTATAATCTTATCTCAAAAGGTACTTTATTTAATATCAAATTTTTTAAATGGTATTATTTTAAAAGGTATTTTTTTAATGTGCTTATTTTACAGGTACTTTTTTGTAAATGTATTTTTTTAATTTACAGTTTTTTAAGTGCAGCTTTTGAAAAGGTGCTATTTGTATTAATGTGTTTTTTAAAAGAGCTTTTATACTTATAATAAGCACTTCTTTTAAAAATTTACTTTTTTAAAAACGCTTTTTATACAATAAACTAGTTTTTATAAAAGACACTTTTTAGAAAAGCATATTTTTAAAGTACTTTTTTATTGTACTTTTCTGAAAAGGTGCTCTTTTTCAAAATATTTATTTTTCAAAATAACTTTTGTAACAGGTAATTTTTTTAAAAGGTACTTTTATTAAAAGTTACTTTTTCAAACGTTATTTTTTTGAAAGTTACTTTTTTTAAAAGGTACTTTTCTTTAAAGGTACCTTTCTTAGCAGGTAATTTTTTTAAAAGGTACTTTTTTCAAAAGATACTTTTATTAAAGGTACTTTTTTTAATATATACATTTTTAAAGTTAACTTTTTGAAAAGGTATTTTTTAAGAGGTACTTTTTGAAAAGGTATTTTTAAGAGGTACCTTTTTAGGAGGAACTTTTTTAAAGGTACTTTTATAAAGAGGTGCTTTTTTTAAAAGGTAATTTTTTCAAGTTACTATTTTAAGGGTTAATTTTTAAAAGGGTTTTTTTCAAAGGATTTTCTTTTAAGAGGTACAAGTTTTTTTTAAAAGGTACTTTTTTAAAGGCACTTTTCTTAAAAGGGAACTTTTTTTAAAGGGAAATTTGTTAAAAGTGCTGTTTTTAAATGTACTTCTTTACAAAAAGCTACTAAGAAAATTATTAATTGCATCAATTAGATCAGTTGTTGCGCCTAATGGAACGCCAAAAGATATCCGCACTCTTTTTAAAGGAATATTTTTCTTTTTTGGTATTTTTTGTATTTTTTCAATGATATTGTTAACTAAGAATGCCGAAAGCTATTTAAATTTCCAAAAGTGCTCAACGTTTGTTAAATAAGCGCGTTAAAGAAATTTCTGTTTTGGCTGGACGCAGCATGAAAGCAAATTTTCAAGAATATTTTATGTTTATACTTTGATAATTTTTTAAATTCTCGTTTGATTTTTTGAAGTTGTTGTATGATAAGGAGAAAATATGGTTTAAACTCTACTGATGATTTGGCTCAGGCACCAATGAAATAAATGTACATAAGCTAATGCCGTTTTCTTTTCTAATAAAAATTTAACATTTTATTTACTCTTTATCAAAAAAATTGCAATTCAAAGTTTTCTTAAAACAAACATTTTGTCTCGTAAGTGATGATACAATACTTCCTAATAACGTGACTCTGTTTCGAAAAATCATTATATTGCAAATTTTCAATAAAAAGGGCAAGAAATATTGTACTTTTTTCTAGAAAAGGAAACGCCATAACTCAACACTTAGCAAACAAAACTTTTCGAAATTTAAAGAATAAATCTCAAGAATGGTTGTTTTTCACAATAATAAAAAACACCCATTAAAATTTTTTAATACTTTTAGAAAAAGGACGCTCGAAAGAAGCATCCTCTCGCCAATTAAATGGATACGCTTGATTTTATAGCATCCGTATGATTAATATAGAATTTTCTATTGCATCAATCATACGCCCCCATGGGCCATTAGAAAGCGGAGTTTGTTTTTTGTCTAACGTACATTTCGATTTATACAAAATAGCACTAAAACTATTCTTCCTCACTGCAAACGAACTCATTAAATTTTGAATTAAATTCAAGTTAACGAAACACAAATGTTTCTCGTTTGACGCTCTTAAACTTCTTTTGACTGTAATGATAAATATTTTATTGTTATTTTACCAACAATTTGTTGAAATACAGATTAAAAGTTTTATGCTTCTTTACTTTATTTCATCTGAACACTGAGAAGTCTCTAAAGGTTTGAAAACCAAAAACAACAAGAAAGATATATTACAATTTGCGATTATGTTTACTGAAGAAAATAAATAATCGGCTTTTATTTCTTATGCATTTTTAATAAGCTTGAGAGATTTATAAAAAAAAAAAACTTCTTATGAAAACAAGTGCCATTCTTCAGGAAATGTATTTGAAAATGTATGCAATGTGGCAATATACATAAATTCTCCTAAACATACAAGAAGTCAAAGGATTTTCTCCAGCAATTCCGAAAGTTATACTTAACTTTGCTTTGCTGTCTTCTTGGCTTGCAGGAAAGAGAGAAGATGTAAAAGAAAATAAAAACAATGAAATAGAAACAGAACTGAAAATTTAAACTCCAGTAAATCTGTGCAAATTTTCTTAGTAATTTAAATGACATGAATTCGAGTTGTTCATTAAAAAGGATATAAACAGACAGCAAAACTGGCAGGGAGTTGAAATGAAAGAAAAGCAAGAAAATAAACTTGCAGAGACTTAAAAGGGAAATAGATTGTAGGATTTTGCAAATGAAATAACTTGAGCTATTTGACAGAGAACTAGTAGGAGTTTAAATATTTAAGGGGAAAAGATTTTTAAAGCATACAATTTGTTTTTAATCCTTGCATTCGTTCTTCAGTTAAAAATAAGGGAATAAAAATAGTTAAGACATCCCAGCATGAAATTAACACACACGTAAGCATTAGTAAAATCATCGATGAACTGAACTCGAACTAGTTCCATTTCTGGTGTACTACGAGTATCACTGAATTTGAAATGTAGTTGTCATAGGACGGAATTGATCCAAAGACCTGAATTGTAGATAATTAAAATAACATTTAAAGTATTGTTGTACAATAAAAAGGACTCTGCCTTTGGAACAACTTATGCTATTTTTTGTTGGGAAGCAATATTTTTTTTGGTTATTTTTAGATATTTTTTCAGCTGCCAAGTAATTGGAAATTCACTAAAAAGGACCTTTTGAAATCTATAGAAACTTTAGCCCGCATTTTTTTCAGAATATCTAAAATTGAACTGCAATTCATATTAAAACCTACTCACCAATTATATCCTTTTCATTTCGTATATCCTGTCGTTTCACTGAAATGAAAAAAAAAAACTTTTTTTGTAAAATATTTTAATAGATTCAAACTAGAGACGGGATCGTGAGTAACTTTTCACTCATGCACAGGCAAGCTCACTATAAAAAATTTTGCTAGCTTATATTTTTAGCTCACATTAATGCACGCTCACGTAAGTGAGAAAGAAAGTTAAACACAATCACGAAAAATCACGCTCTCGAAATACGTACGAAAAAAAACTATAAAATATTAAAAAAATGTGAAAAAATTTTATGAAAACAATTGCAATAAATTAAAAAATAAAGATCTATATAGTATTTTCAAATAAAATAAAATATTGTGAAAATACATAAATTAATCTAATTCATTTGCAGCACTAGGCAAATTTTTTTTTGAAAACCTTAACAAAATATTTATTAAAAACACCGATATTTGGCCACTTCCTTGTGTGGCTTCTTCAGGGATACATATAATTGTATAAATAAAAAATTTTTACAATAATCAAAAAAACAAAAAAAAATACAAAAAATTTTATTTAAAGTGATTATTTTTCGAACAAATTGGTTTTTAGTAGTTTTTAATCCCAAGTGATCATTTGACTAATATTCGTAACATTTTATTAATAATTGTTCAATTGACAAGTTCAGTCGTAGTATGGCTCATCTTTTAAAAAGAGACGATATTTGTTTATGAGCTTGTGAACAGACAAATTTCTTGTAAATTCATTTTGTCGTATTTCAAATGTCAATTCGATGTAGTCCATTCATTGTGAGTAAATAATTTATGTCGAACAACAAATTTATTTTTATCAAATAAAAAAAAACATGAAAAGTGAAACTCTTAAATTTAGGTTTCATTGAAATCTTCTTCTTCCACAATAGTCGACACTCAATTCAGTTGATACCGTGAAATTAAACCAGATATGCGAATTCTAATTTTACGCGAAATAGTTAATAACTTTTTCGCGACAAACAATTTCGATTAAAATCGTTTGCAAATTAAATTGAAATGAATCAAGTATATATTTATTATTAAGAAGAATGTATTTTCTGGGTTTACTTATCACATATTTAAAAGATTTTTACAAATTAATCTAACAAATGGAATTTTTACATACCTGTCCTCCCTCAATACAACCATTTTTAAAACATATAAAATTCAAACGTATAATTATAACACACTTTTGCATGAAAATTACCAACAACAAAAATACATCTATATTATAAATAAGCAAACACGGTTTTTTAGATCCCTTTTACGGCCGTAATACTAAACTGATTTTGTAAAGATATGTTTTTAAACGGGGTTTGACAAAGATGTGCACAATCTTCAATTTATTTAAATCGGTTTAGTATTTTGGGAGCTGCAAGCATTTAAAGTTGCTACTAACACATGCGCACTTATTACACATGGATGTGTATCAGATTCAACTTGAAAAATAAATGTCTATTTGTCCAATTTGATTTTGCATAGCAATGAGACCAAATCTTAAGTTGTTTATTAAAATATTTTTTTATTCATCGTATTATTATTATTATTCGTATGTATTTATGTAAATATTTATTATTAATTTCTAGAATGCGGTCGATTCATTCGGCCGCTGAATGCACTAGTGCACACGACGTTAATACGAGCTTGTGAATTGAACACATGTCAAAAGAGTTAAAACCGACTTAAGTCAATATGTTTTTTTTTTATATCTAAAACAAAAATTCGATTAGAGAAATGGGAGTCTGAGGAAAAACTAAAGTTGAACAATATACAATTAATTGGAACATGAAAATCAACGCACAAAAATGGGAAACCATTCTTTTTAGACCACCTGTTGATAAATGTAACTCAAACATTAGAAAAAACTTGAAAAAGTTTCGAATTAAATCAAACTTATCAAATTGTAGCATTCCAAATAAGGATGTAGTATATACTTGGACAAATTTTTGTATTTTAACAACCATGTCAAAGAAATACTCATAAAGGCAAGAAAAACTTTCCATTTATATAGACCATTATTTCATTCGAAATACATTATACCTAGGATTAAAATTATAATGTATCAATCCCTTATTAGACCTATAATAACATATGGTTGCCCAATTTGGTTCAATATATCGCCTTCGTACATGGAAAAGATAAGAGTCTTTGAAAGAAAATGTTTTAAGAGGATGTACATCATTATACAGGAATCCATAAAGTGAATATCTAAAATACATATCTAATTAGAAATTGTATAATAATGCTAATAAAATTAGAATAGATAATTTTATAATAAACCTTATCAGAAATAATATATTAAGTTGTAGCTAATGTATAGAAAATAATGCCATAATGGACCCTTATTATACAAATAATGAATATCTAATAGATTCCTTGCAAAAGGGATTTGTTCCACTAAAGGCTTTTGTTTAACTTGATAACAAAAAAATAATACAAAACGAAAATGGCATACCGGTCTTTTACCATGACTATAGACGTGCCAATATAAATGCAGTAAACTGTAATTCAGATAATTTAAATATGAGGTATAGCACTAGCATATCAATAAGAGATTTGAGATTTACACGAAAATTCTAATACCAAAAAGTTTTGGTGGTTTTCTGAATAAACACATAATTTTCCTTTTTTTTAAACCTTGACACTAGCCTTTCTTTACCTACTTGATATATAAGTAATGTTTTTAAACTAATTTTCATTGCAAAAATCTTGTGATATATAATTATTTGTTGTAAATAAAAAAAAATTATAAACAAATTTTTAAAACCCAAATTATTATTATATAAATAATACTTGAGAGCTCGATTATGGGACATTGTATATAGAAATTGTTATTGTTAACTAGAGTTTATAATAGTTTAAGCATAAATATTGTAAATAAATAAACGATTAAAAAAAAACTAAAGCCTTTTTTGTTGTTCCCGCTAGTATATAAAACTCGTTTCATTCTTAAGTTGAGTTAGGCGGTTTATGTTTGTGACCACAGACTTGATGAATTTCGTAACAGGTTAGAATCTCTAGTGCAGGTTAGAAACAAAAAACTATAATTTGGATATTCCTAAATTTTGTGATGCCCGTTTTATACATTTATTTTTTAAGAATATATTTTATCCGCATGCCCCAAAAAATGCTATTTTTCTGCCCAAAACTGTACGCCATCGTAGTATATGTAAAACATAACAATATTTATATGCTCTCATGTCGCATGCAACCAAATGAGGGAAAATCTTCCGTTTAATGATGGTTGATAAACAAACATCAACATCGGCAAACAAACAAAAAAAGTCTTAAAATCTATGAAGGTTAAATTTATTTTATTTGTAACTCTGCGTACGTACACATTCACATGTCTGTTATTTTTAATGCCGTAAATCTTCTCCCAAAACAATGAAATCAAATAGTACAGAAATCAGTCACAACAGCGTAAATAAAAAAGAAAAATATGTAAAAAGTATTTGAAAATTTATTAAATTAGTGCAATTTTATTTTTATAAAAATCTTTAGCTCCATGGCACTTTGTGAATGAGCACGTGGCCAATAAAAACGTGTAACAATAAAAAAGGCGACACTTTTACACACTTTTTTAGTTCAACAAATCTAGCTAAGCAGTGTCCTTGCTGTTGCTGTTATTTTTATCTATCTATTATATCTATTATATAGACAAAGACAAATTTTTAGATCCCTTTTTTCCTTTGTTTGCCAACCGATTTTCTTCGTTCTTTTACGAAATGGTAGACATTGTTGAGCTTGAGTAACCCGATTATATATTATTTAAATCGGTTGAGTATTAAAGAATCAAAGGCTCCTAAAGTTGACACCACTACAAATGCTAAAAATACACATATACATTGGCTTATTTAAGTATTGGTTCAAGCAAAACATCCCCGAAGGAAGCATGGGGTTAAGTATATCCATGTCAATATTTTTGTCTGCAATTATGTTGTCTTTTGATGACACTGTCAACAAATTGTTTTATTTGTTTTTGATAGGTAGAGAAAATGTTTGACGGTTAACAACAAATCATTAATTTAAAATTAAACGAAGTTCCTTTTATGTTATTTAACAATAAGAAAAAGTATACCTCAAAGAAGACTGTAATATATTTTATACCTTATTTTACTTTTAAATATAATTTTAAATAATTAAAATAAAATAGTATTGGTGACATCGTTAGTATAATTTTAATATTGACATTTTCCGCAGGTGGTGACAGCACCTATATTGAATCAGTATAGTTTTACTACTACATTTCACACAGTGTGGTGATTTCGTCAATAATTTGTCAGTAGCACTGGTGACATCGTCAATAGATAATCAGTATAATTTCACTATAGACATTTCCTTCAGGGATTGTAAGTATATGCGTAATAAGGTATTTTTTCTTGAAATGAATGAAGTTGAAAGAGAAAAAAAGATCAGAATAGAAAGAGATGAGAATTAAATATGGATGTGCATGATCATTATGTACTTTACAAAATAAATGTGCGTGTTTGTATGGAATTTTATTTTGTTTGTCTGTTTTTCCCATGAGGAAGGGAATGGGAAATCAGGTAGTTTTTTCTCTTTAAATGAATGCAGCTAAAATGTTTACAAACTTTCGGTAGAGTTTCGACCCCAAGCGAACTCTAATTTATTTAAATTTTTTGAAAAATTTTAAAGCATACTTTGTGTTTGTTTAAAAATATAAAAAAAAAACAAAAAAAGATATTAATTGTAATTTTATTTGTTCCTTATCAATGTTGCCAGGAAATGAAAGTGGTGGAATAATAAATAGGGGAAAATTATTTTTGCAAAAATCTTCTGCAGGGAAAACGCTAAATGATAAATTCAAGTTCATTTTTTAGTTAACACAAGAAAATAAATGCATATCGTCATATGAACTCATAAAAGCCATGAGTGTCACTGAAAAAATTTCACAGGAGAAGCATAAAACTCTCTAATATGAAAAATTAATCAACATTTTTTTAATAATTTTTTTCTGTTTATGCTTATTTTTTTTATTAAGAAATTGGTAAAATTTTAAAAAACAAAATTTTGCAGGTTTGGATTTTCTCCGTAACTAACCTCTCGTCGTTTTGCTTAGCAGGTATTATTTTTGGGCCAAAAACCTTTTTTTTCTTAAAAGTCACTTGTAAATAATGTCTGATCTCAGTCCTTAATTGTAAGCAAGGTCTTCTGCAACATGTATTTTCCTTCATCTGTATTTGAATAAATTGTTAAACATTAAACTCCTAAATAAATATCTTCTGAGATAAATTTCTCTAAATGCCCGAAAAAAGATTCAAGAAAAGGATAATAGAAGAAATTTAACACTTGCGTGACAAATCAAATAAGCCCTGCATGTGTCAACTTTACTTCAGATGAAAATCCTTTCAACCCGAATTCTTGTCGCAATCCTTTCAAATAAATTAAATTTATTCAACTCTTTTATTTTATTTTTTTCTATTTCGCACAAATTTAATTTTTCGTCACATAATTTTTAATAAATATAAGAACATTTATCAATAATAAACTGATGTTGCTCTATTTGACAAATGAAATCTATTTATTGTACATACACGCATACATTTCAATATAGAAAGTAAGAAGAGGTAATAAATAAAACAAGATCAGACAAAGTCCTTCGAAGCTTAAAAAAAAATAAATTGCACATAAATTCCAACAACAAAAACAAAAGTAAAATGGCTAAAAGAAATACATATTTGAATTAATAAATCTTAAGCAAAACCTTTCAATATATATGAACTTATGTGTCTGTACAAAGCTTTCTGACTTTAATCCTGTACGCCGTCCTCGTAGAAGCCCTTTTTTAAGCTAAAGACAGTGGTCGCTATAGCGAGCTCGAGCTGCCTATTTGGAAGACAAAAACAAAAACACGTTCTTCATTTTCAATTACAGAAAGGTTTTAAGGATTATTTGATTTTCTTTTTATTTATAATTTCCGCAAGATTAATAGACTCCTTAGCAGAATTTTTAATACCCCTCCTGCGTACTTAAGATTTTATTGCCCTGAAAGAAACGATTTTATGAGTCCTTAAACAAGAAATAAAACACATCAGAACATTTACGAGTTTTTAAATCCGAAAGCAATATTAAAAAAACAATTTGATATTCTTTTTTTTTGTTTTATTAAAAACTCGTGGAAGCTCGTGAAAGCTCATGGAAGCCAAGCAAACAACAGTTTTTAGTTTTCGTTCTTTCTGGAAAAAATTTGAATGTTTTTTTCGAAATTCTTAAATCTATTACGTTTGGCAGACAGTCTGGAGGCCAGCAGTGGCAAAAAGTTAAAATAAATAAATATACAAATATCAATCACCCTTATTTCAGTTGGCGACATTAACGTCACGTCAACACAATACCAAAAAATTGTCGAAAACAACTGACTGCTATTGACAGGCCCATGTTATTTTGTAGACCTTATAGAACGGAAGTACACTTTCATTAGCACAGAATTGTTCTCGAGAGCGAGTAGACAAGGATTCTTGTAGATTCTACTTGAATGTTTACGTGAAGAGGGCAGCCAGTTAAAGCATCAGACACAAATTATGCAGCAAACTAGTTGTTCTCATAAACTTTAATTAATGGCTGAAGGCATTTATTAGCGACAGCTACGAGTATTTATACTAAGGAAAACCAATTTTAGTTTAACTTAGAATCAACAGGACCAAAATAAGAGATGTATAAAGCAATTTAAATGAGGATCTTACACATCAGATTCAGAGAATCCAATAATCTCACATCCCAATTTTACTTCAATTGCGGATTAGAATCGCCCTTTTTATATTTGAGATACATGAAGTTATTTCAATCATAAACATACTTTATCTTTAGATATAAACAAATGTTACCAAATGACTTTTCATAAGCCTAATATTTGTGACCGTAAGATCTTCCAATACAAAATTCGTGAGAAGAGCTTAAAAATTGTCTACCAAATGTTGGATCTTGGCGTTGTTCTGCTCTCTGAGCTAAATTTTAATGCCCAACTGGACTCTATATAATACCTAAAGCCAATTCTGCATGTTCGTTTATAAGAAGAAACTGTAAAGACTTTTTCGATCCTATAACATTGAGAATATTATATACTGTGTTTTTCCCATTTACCGTGTCCATACTGATAGAGTTGAGAGAATTCAGAAGAAATTTTTAAAATTTTCTCTTCGTAACAATCGTATCATTTTGTCGTCTACCTCATATTATGTTCGGTGCTTGCTTTTCGACTTAAAGCCTCTTTATTTAAGGAGTACTATTAATTCAGTCCTGATAATCTATAAATTGATTAATGGTTTCATCGATTGTGAATACTTGTTAAATTTGATTAACTTTTGTATAACTTTCAAAACCCTTAGATACAATAACTTATTTCATATATCGATCGACACGTTACTAATTATGCATTTGTAGCTCGTTTTAGGATACTTTACGGCATTTCTAAATTTTGCAACATTTTGCGAAATTTCGCGTTTTTTGCAATGTGGGTGACTTTATATATATTTTAGTGTTTTATCGACTTTTAAATTATAGAAAACATTTTTCCCCCAATTATTAGAAGTTATTGCGAATTTTCGTCATTTTTGCAGTTTTTTGCGAGTTTTTCACATCTCTTGCATTTACAGCTCGTTTCAAAAGAGTTTACGGTTTTTTATTAAATATTGAAAAATTTCGCGCATTTTCGCGATTATCGCTATATAATTGACTCAGTAGTGACCTTTTTATTGCTTTATTGAAATTTTAAGATTTTATAAAAAGATGAACACAGAATATTACTCCAATATGCAAGAATTTTAATGCCCTTATTTTTATTCAAAAATTATTTTTACACAAAAAGTTAATACCAAAAAAAAAGAACTGCAATTTATTTTATTTTACATTAAAAAATATTTCTAAGCTCTAATTTGCTTTACATGTTTTGTTATATTTTCAACAACAAAAATAGAAATTAGTTTAATATGATTACACGACAAAATTGTGCGGAGAAACAACCTGCAGCTGCGTAGTCGTGAAAATAAACATTGTCATATACACACATTTATTCTATTTTAAATAAGTTGTAGTCGGTAGCCTGCTGTCGTGAATGTGTCTATAGCTTAAGTATTTTTTTTACCGTGGAACTCAATTCTTTTACTTCTCCTGAACATTTGTTAATTTTGAGTTCTGACTATAATTTATTGTGCGATATGTACATACATATGTATTTGCTCATAGTTATTATGATTGAGTTCATGCTTTTTGCATGAAAAATATGCATTTGAATATTTTTCAAATTTTTCCAAAAAAAAAGCATTTTTGATATAACTTGCAAAAATTTGCATAAATTTGCATATTACGCAAATTATCAACTCTTTTTAACAAAACTTGATTGTGAAACTGATGCAACTCCATATATGGTCTCCAAAATGAGATCTTTAAAAATGTTTTACTTAAAAATGTTGCATGTTACATGTCTGGCTCATGGGTTGCATGGAATTGCCGATTTTGTTCGGTTACATTTTACAATGTTGATTCACTTGTTGCAAATTGTAAAACCGCTTTTCTTAAGGTAGAATTTCCAAATAAACTGATTGTCGTAAATAATTTTCAAGCGCACTCACGCATCAATTCAATGCATTCTATGAACCCAAGTCCTGTTCCACTAGATGGGAATCTTGGTTAAAGGCTGCTATATATTATTGTGACAACTTAATAGAAATAAGCAGCGTTTTAAATGAGTTTTCTGATAATAAGGAAGAGTCGATATGTATTAGGCTTAGGAATTATTTAGGAATTCATCGGTAGAAACAGATTTAGCATACATTAAAGATGATTTTGAATGTATTTGTCACAATTAATCAAATTGGAAACCAAAGGACTTCCTTTACATGAAAGTTTATTCGTCATAGAAGTCGTAAAAGATTAACTTTAAAATATTAAGAATAAAATATTTATTGAAAAACTTAAAGAAGTATTTAAATGAACAGAGTCGAGTATGATACAAAAAACAAGCCGATCATGTTCAATAACGCTTTTTCTTTTGTTCATGCAACTTTCTAATGTAAAATCAAATAAAATATGAAATTTATGGCTGAAATTGGCTTTTTTGGAAATCGTGGAACGTAAACCATCTTTTTGCACTGATTTCTTGTGACGCTTAACATGGCATTTTCGTGGAACATAACGGCCGTGTTAAACGAGGTCTATCTGTACAGACTTTTGTACACACAAATTGTTAAGCTTATGCCATTAAAGCTTTTTCTTGTTATAGAATTTTCTCTATTTTTGTGTCACATTAACGTTTATCATCTGTTCAGTCTCTTTAATTGTTTTTTTAAGAATTTAAGTACTTTAAGCCAAATAGATTTTACAAAGCAAATTTAAATTTTGTTTTTGTTGTACTTTACGAGCACTTTCAGAAGCAGGAGCAGCAGAAGCAGGAGCAGCAGCAAATTCTTAAAGTTACTTAAACAGAGAAAATTTATGTGCAAAAGTTTTCTTTGCGGGACATGAATATCGAATCATAAACATTAAGCTTCGTTTACGAGAAAACTCACACGACAAAGTTTATAAATATTAAATGAGTGTTTGTTTTTTCTTCTTAAAGGCTGTAAAAGAGTTTATTTTTTATTGACGAAGAAATACAAATTTACGTTGAAGGAGGCGTAAATGCGTGGGTTTTTTTTGGCGGAATAAATTCATTGTTTATGTGAACTCGGTTGCGTTCGCATTCTTTCTTAATATTTTAATTATTTTGTTCATACTCGTAGTTGACCATTTCGCATTGTAAAAAAATTTTATATGTATAATTTTTTAATTAATTTAACACATAAATTCATTTCTTTAATATTTGTTCTCTTTTCTTTGGTGTGAGAACACAAAAATAGAAGTAAATGGAATGATTTCCCACTACCGATTTAAAATATACACATACATTTATATAATAATGAAGGTAACGTCATTACTGATATTTCTTAAGCTTTGGAACAATGTCCTCTGTGACACATTGTAATGTGTAACAATAAAAACAGCGACACTTTAGCCTCTAGAAAAATATATGTAGTGATATATTGTTAATGCTGTTGTTGTTATTCTTATTTATTCGAACTATTTTGTGAGAAATTTCAAAGCAAACTTCAGGGATCGATGTTTATTTCCGTTTTAATTGTTCGTTATCGGTGTTGAGAGAAACTAAAAGTGGTCGATTGCTGAAAAGATTAGAAAAAATTATGCTAAAATATTCAACAGGAGCTACTTCTTAGTATTTTTGATTAAGGGGAATATCGAAGTAGACCACAACTGTCACGGGTCCTTTTACGAGCGCCTCACATGTGCTCAGTAGAAGATTGTTCAGTCTACCACTGGGTCGTCCTACCAATCACTGATACATGCAGCATCATCAGCGTTTGCTCTAGATTTTAGTGGTTTCTGGCATTCGACTGGTGGTTATCGAACTCCATTTTCATTACAGACTTCTAAGTAATCGCCAGCTACTCATTGTCTTTGTGGGAGTTTAACTATCGCATTCACATCTAATGTGTCGGCCAGTGCTTCTCATCAGTCTGATGCTAAACGAAGCTAGAAACACACTGTGCGTTGCTGTGCTGTCTCAGCTTCTGCCAGTCATCGTCATCCTCCAATATTCCTATCTCAGCCTGATGGAACCTGAAGTTTACGTGTCCTGTCACTGACATATCCTACATCGGTTTCTCTTCCCCATCAACGTATCCACGTGATCCACATCAATACGCAGTCTTCGGTGCCAGAGCTATTCGTAACTGAAGTTAAGAGTTTAACTTCAACGCCCTAAACTAGACGAAGTTGTCCATATCTCTCCTAACAGCCAAAAGCTATTCCAACCACGGTTTCTCTTTGGTTTCAGTTTCCCACATTTATGCATGAACCACATTGACTCGGAAGCATCATCGCAAGATCTACCGAACCAGAAATAAAACTCCTCCTGCTTCAGCCAGAGTCGTGGCGTAGCTTTCCTTATGCCTGGACTCATCGCTACATCGCTGCTAATCCCGTTTTCCTACCTCCAGTCATTTAACGCACGACTTGTTTACTCAGCACTCCTGGCCCGCTGTAAGCCTACTTAAAGTCTGCTTGTACTTGTCACCACGTGAAGGTACAATGACGCACTTCCGTCAGCAGAAAAAGACAGCCAGCTGACAACTCAACAGGACCCAAATAGTAAACTTCGTTTTAATTTAATTTAAAAAGTGACTTTTAGAACGCCGTTCTAGCAGGTTGAATTCTTCTCTAATTATTTTCCCACTGATGTCCATCACGCGGAATTTGATTTTCTACACAAAATTGTATTATTTTTTCAACATTTTCACAAATCAAAATCAATCCAAAAATGATTAAAAAAACAGCAATACAAAACTTTTAAATGAACCATATTATAGAGGAGACATCCTTAAGTCCTCCCCTGGATCTGTCTGCTTGTTACTCGTATGTCGAGATATAAATAAAATATCTAATAACAAGTTTTTCACACACTTAAGATCTCATTTTCCACAAATCATAAAATATTTACATGCAACAAAGTTATTTGTATCAATTATGTACATGTAAAACGATTTATAAATTGGATGAAGAAACATTTACAAAAGTTACTTAAAGTTGAGAAAAATAAATTTATTACCAAATTGTAAACAAACGTTGAAAACTTTTGCTCTTAAAGTTTTATTTAAATTTATTTCATTTTGCTTTTTCATTTGCCTTTTTACAATCAACTTAATATTAAGTAGTAAGTTTCATTTAAATTTGATGTGCGAGGACTTTCGAAATTGAAATTAAACAAGAGCTGTTCTGCACATATGTGTTCGTACATGCTCGTGCATGTTTGCATGTCTGCTTTTTGTTCAACAGCTTTCCCGATTCTCTCTCCGTCAGCAGCAACATCTTTTGGCAATCGTTCAATTTGTTTTACTCATTTTTCATTCAGCCAACATTGTGTTTGAATTAGAGATATTATCGTGACTAAGGAGTGAAACAAAAAAGCTAGTCATAATCATAAAAACTCACGCTTACGAAATACTCACGAAGAATTATTACAAAATTATTTAAAGAAATTTAAACATTAAATGAAAAAAATTTCAATAAAACAAAAAAAATCACGAAACAATCACGCTAAAAATCACGATCAATTTATTTATGCTCACGTACATGCCGCTTACGATAAAAAATTTTTACTCATGCACAAGCTTATATTTTTGGCTTGCGTTTAAGCACGCCCATGTCCGTGGAAAGAAAAGTTAGTCATAATCAGCAAAAATCACGCTCACGAGGTACTCACGAAATAAAAAATTATAAAATTATTTAAAAAAATTTTAAAATTATACGAAAAAATTTACAATAAAGAAAAAAAAAATAATATCACGAAACAATCACGCTAAAAATCACGTTCAATTTCTATGAACTCACGTTCACACACGAAAAAATTTTTATGGTTCACGCTAATCACGTGAGCGGTGCTCATCTCTAGAGTGAATCTCTGAATTTCCTCAAAGAGGAAAAAACTAAGTAATCAAATTGTTTTTCTTTTTTAGTTTGACTTACAATCAAGGAAGAACAGCAGCAGTAAAAACTTTTTTTCATTTAACTTTATTTGTTTTTAAAGATGCGATATTAAATCCAAAACACCAAAGACTTTCTTTAATTTTATTCTCCAAGTTGAACAGGTACTCACTCGTAAATGCTGGCGTACCACTTCAGGTTTTACAGCCTCATAAAGATAAACATTTATTTAAAATAAAAGTTTGTTTATAAACGTGTGTGATTTTATATGATCCATAACAAAATTGAGAGCAAATAATGATTGATTGATTTGTTTTTAAATCAAAACAAGAATTTATATGAATCCAAGGAAAACGAAATCGAATACGCGAAATTCGCATAAAAGCACCCAGCCTGATGAAATACTAACACAGCACCGGAAAGGTTCTAGGGGAGTTATCGTGGGCACACTAGATGATAGCCGGCTATAACTACGTCCAACCAAATAAAAAAAAACTTTGACCAAACTATGACACCAAAGAAATATTTTGTATCTGTGCTGGCATTTCTCTTACGCTACAATATCTCTTTACGAAAAGTTCGGAAAAGTCTCGCGGCTTAAATAAAGAAATAAACTAGTTGTCTCACAGAGAAGAAAAATCATTGTAAAATTAACTAAAACAAGGTTGATTCCACTAGTTTTGTTAAAAATTTTGCTTCATAAGCGTTTCATGTTAATTTAACATGATATTAAAGTAAAATAAAAGCTATAGTTATAGACTTTAAAACAACTAGAAATCATGTTGAATTGACATTTTATGCCAATTGAATATTAAGAAAATTTATAACAACATGTTGAATCAAAATACATTTAATGTCGAATTAACTATTAAGCCATTTATAATTAATGTTATAGCCATATTGAAATAACAAGAAAAGATGTTAAAATTACAAGAAATTCCATTGCCTACAACATATTAACAAGTTTGATATTTTCTCCCCCGGTTGCTAAATTTTTCACAAACCTTGTTAAATTCACGTTATCATTGTTAGCTACAGACATAATGAAATTTAAAGAATTTAATTCATTTAAAATTTATAACACTGCACTTCTGATACGAAGTAAAGCTGCGATAGAATAAAAATTTCTGTTTCTTTAATGCTGCAAAGTTGCGGTACTTTTTGAAATTTTTTTCTTTTAACATCAATTAATTTCATTCCAAAATGTTTCACGTTGTTTCAACATGTTTCATGATTTTTTAACATACAACAATTTTATTTTAATATTATTCCAGTCATTATTAATATTTCACAAATTTGATGTAACTTTTTTAACATGTTGAATTAACAAAAGGAAACGTTTGTTAATATTTGCAATTGACAATGTTGATTTTACAATAGTTAATTTTGTTTCAACAATATCCAATGTTAATTTTACATGAAAAACTTTAATTATTACCACGAAAACGGAAATTACAAAATTAAACATTGTTTCATGTTATTTCAACTCTGCAAAAGGTAAAATTTAAAATGTACAATGTTATTTCAATGTGATTAATTTTAAATCAACATATTTTAATACTAAATTGACAATTTTAACCATTGATTTAACTTAAAACAATGTTAAAAGTAAATTCAATTGGATTTTTTCACATATTAACAATGGCTTGATATCAACTTTTCCTCATGTTGATTTTACATTGGATTTTTTTCTGTGTGCTCTAATGAAGTTATTTTATACAAAGGAAACAAATACATACATACATATATTCACACATACACACACACGCAGACACTGCAACTGTTATAAGCACATATTTATTGGCCCATAGAAAAACTAATAACACAATAACAACAAGGCGAGTATAAGGACAACATACAACAAAGATATGACATTCAAATGTTTTATCCTTATGATTAAGCACGATTTAACATGACACAAATGCGAAGGCTTTTTTAGTTTATTTCCTTCTTTCCTTTCGCTATAGTCAAAGTCATTTGTCATTTGTTTTTTGAAACGGACAACATAAACTCCGTAGCAAACATTATTTTTATGTTGATTCCCAAAATGTTTACAATCAGTTTCATATGGTCATTTTTTGTTTAAGAAATTCTAAACAGTGTTTGTGTGTGTCTGTTAGTCCGGAAACCGGAAATCATTTGATTTCTATACATCACACAATTTACAGCTGCAATTTATTATACTTCATCAAGCATTTTTTTATTATTATTTTTTTTTCCTGGCGGCCTTATTTCTTTTGTGTGCTTTTAATAAATAGAAAGATTTTTTTTCAATCACTTATTATTTGTTATCTTCTTAAAAATAAGAAATCTTTCAAGGATTTTTAGTTTTTGCTTGGAGATTTTTCAGATGTGTGTGCTTGTGTGTGGTTGCGTCAGCCCCAGATACAAAGAAACTTAAATCTGATTAAGAAAAATATAATACTTTATGCTCAGCGTGAGTAACAAGTGTGTGACTTTTTTTTTGCCATTTTTGTTTTGTTTGATAGTTTTGATTTTCATTTATTAAAGAGAACTGAAATAATTGAAAAAGCCGAACTGAACAGGACTATTAAAGTAAACAAATTATGAATTAAATAAGAGAAATAAAAAGAAAAATTACATTAAAATATTAGTTGGGCAATAAGAAATATTATCAATTAAAATTTGAATACAAAAAGTATTTTTGAAATGCGATTTCGGGACAAATCTCGAATAATAAATTTACTAAATAATTGATAGAATAAAATTAAATAAATAATGCAATCAATTAAAAAATTGTTCGTTCACATTATTGCCCGAGTTGTTGCTTCTCTTGAAAAAGAAATTAGGCACGTTCATCCTTATTTAACCCACCATTAGTCGCAACTGATCTGGTTGATAAAAGCAACAATTTTTTTATTGGAAATTTTTCCACTTAGATGACATTTTTTTCGAAACTTCGTGTATCTGAATATTTTCGCTGCATTGATTCGCCAATTTTCTTTTTTTTTTGTTCTAGGATTTTAAGCTATTTTTTGATAAAAAATATATTTTTACTGCAATTTTATTTTTCTTTACTTTTTTAAATACTTTTTGCGTATTCATAAAAAAAATAATTTTCTATTTTATAGAAAATTTTTATGAACATTTTTTCTTAAAATACATTTCAAATACAAATTATTTTTTATGATTACGGGGGCCTTTGAATTTAATATTGTTTTTCTTTTTATGTAATAAAAAGTGAGGATCTATATTTTTCGAATGCGACTTTTCCTTTTTTATCCCTTTTACGCTCATATTATGCAGCCGATTTTGAGGGTGCTGTTGGCTAAAGTAATTAGCGCGTTGACTACAAAGCAAAAAATATCTAAGAGCGTGGGTTCGAGCCCAGTTTCATGCAAGTCACAACATCCAGCATTTTTTCAGTTGTGTATTAGTATGCATTAGTATTTGCTGTTGTTGGACTGTTTAAGTGATGAAGGCTTAGTAGCACTGGTTACTGAACAGTACCGGCAGCAATTGATACTGGTGTATGTTAGCGGATATCACAGCGTCCTCCTTCGTCGGTCTTGCAGCAAAATCGCCGGCGAAGGAAAATAGTGAATAAAATTGCTACTCAGCTTAAAACACATTTAATGCGCATACTTGACATCAGAGTCGCTGCTACACTGACCTAAAAACTAACACAGCGCGCAATATCAGAGTTGTAAACATTAAGCTTTCTCACTTTCACCATCTGTAGAATCTCACTATCTCTTTCCCAAGGTAACACACCTACTGGTTGGTAGGCATACCAATTGCCTGAGTATTACTTCTCTTTCTCCAAAAAAAACAAAATTATTTTTATATATTTTTTCGACCTTCTGTTTTTTTAAATTAGTCTAATTTATTTCGAGCTCTAGGTAAATTTTTTAAAAAAAGTTAACAAAATTTTTATTTAAAAAAAACTGATATCATTTGGAAGATATTCATTCACAAATATGCATAATCTATATTTTGTTAAAATCGGTTCAGTATTTTGGAAGCTATAAGCGTTTGAAGTTGCTACTAATGCACAAGCATACTTATTGCTTTAAATTAAAAAATAGACATAGTGTGCATGTGTGTTTGTCCCATTTGCTTTCGCAAAGAAATGAGCCAGAGCTTTTTCTATACGAACTTTGTAAGCAAAAGAGAGCTAATAATTTTTAACGTGTTTAACTGGAATGTTTTTTATTGTTTTTATTTTTTATTGTATATATTTGTGTCAGTGCTTCTTAGTGCGAGTATTTAATTATAAGAATATGGTTGCTTGCGTCGTTCATAGGAAATTACTAGTTCTTTACTAATATCAATTTGCTGCATTGCGACTAATCGCGATTGAAAATGATTGCGACTAACGAAGGGTTAATCTTAAAAAATTTTCACACATTCATTCATTCATTGCTCTCAAGTACGTTTATATTTATATAAAGTATTCCATTATATGACACATATTAAATATTAAATATTGTTCAGTAAATAAACGTATTTTCTTTTTTGTTTGTTTATTTTGTTTTTATCTTTTTGCGACATTTTGGTTGTCATTGTAAATTGTTTATGGTGGAAATGTTAATAAATACGATAATAACAACAATGGCAACAATATGAAATATTTATAAATAAACACACATACGCACATATGTATGTTTATGTACACACAAACACAAATAAACATTTATGTACACATACATAAATATTTGCACATAAATCTTTGCCAATATGTAATCATTTTGCAGTCTATGACAGCGTATGCATGTTCCAGCATTAAAATATGAACGATTATTTATATGAAATTGACACAATATTTTGGCATATTAATGGTTTCTGATTTTTATTTTGTATTTTGTATTTTTGTATTTTTTTATGACACTTAAAATTAAAAAAAAGAAGTTTTAGCAAAGAAATCCTTCACTTACGAATTCTTTAAAAAAAAATTTGTCTGTGACCAGTGATGACATATTTTATTTTTGTAAATCTTGAAATTTTTGCGGCCAAAAAATTGTTTTTTCTTACAAATCATTAAAAAGCACTATAAGTGAGTGTGTTTTTAGTTTTATTTTATTAAAAAAAAAACAAATTGTTGCAAAATTCAAATTTGGATTCAAACACATAAAAATAAAGCGACAATTAAGCACAGTTTAATCAACCGTGTGTGCCGACTTGGTAGCAATGAAATCCAAATTAACAGAAATAGAACATTCTCGGCAGTTCTATAAACGGCAACGGGAATATGCAAGATTATTCGAGAAATCTATATGACAAATATTGATAACAAGTGTAAAGGTTCGGTCACATCTGACAAACATTTGCCGAGAAAAATGTGACCAACAGACAAGTAAAATTTGCATTTTCTTTAATTCCAATATTTCTTTAAATATGGGTTCGCATTTTCTAAAGTTTAAAATGGAAAATAAAGCTGAAGGTATATAGTTTATTCAAAACATTAAAAAAAAATTCAAAATACTTAAGGTGAAGTGAACAAAAAATATCAATATGTTGGTGTATTATAAAATTTATGAATTTTCTACGATTTTTAAATTTACGTAGAGTTTTAAAATTTCGACTCAGTTCGGCTGGCATACGACTAAAAAATATATATATATTCATCTTTTTATATGCCGTACACGGTGCTCTTGAAGCAACTTTTGATCAATTAAAAAAACTTGGTGCACCCATTGTTTTTTAATTTTTGTTTACTCTGATTTAAGCTGGACACAAAACTCATATAATGACTGTTAGAAAATTTAATTTTACGAAAAAAATTTTTTGTATATTTACAACATATCCATTAAAGGGTTAAACGGTTTTTAAATCTTAGAAATTTTTTTTTTTTTTTTTTTTTTTTTTTTAAAGAGAAGTAACACTCAGACAATTAGTATGCCTACCAACCCGTAGGTGTGTTACCTTCTTTGGGAAAGGGATAGTGAGAGAGGACAGATGGTGAAAGAGAGAAAGCTTAATTTTTACAACTCTGATATTGCGCGTTGTGTTAGTTTTTAAATCAGTGTTGCAGCGCCTCTGATGTCAAGTAGGCGCATTAAATGTGTTTTAAGCTGTTGTAGCCATTTTATTAATTATTTTACTTCGCCGGCGATTTTGCTACAATACCGACGAAGGAGGGCGCTGTGATGTCCGCTAGCATACACCAGCATCAATTGCTGCCAGAACTGTTCAGTGACCAGTGCTATGCCTTCATCACTTAAACAGTCTGACAACAACAAATACAATCGCATACTAATGCACAACTGAAAAATGCTGGATGTTATGGCTTGTCTGAAGCTGGGCTCGAACCCACGTTCTTAGACATTATTTGCTTTGCAGTCAACGCGCTAACTACTTCAGCCAACAGCACCCAAACTTAAGAAGATAAGCGTAAGCTTGGTTGTAAATGCTGTTTGTTTAAAAAAAAATTTTTAATTTTAAAATAATTTTGGCCAAGTATTTGTTCTAGCGAGTAGTGCTGGAAAAGTATTGAGTAGTGGGTACCGAGTATTTCCTTTTTTGGTTACTCAATACTCAAAAGTAATTACTTGATACTTTCAGAGTTGTATTTTTAAGCAAGTTGAGTGGTTAAAATAGTGCATAAAATACATCACTGTATAAAAAGACTACTAGGTGTAAGATTCTTTAATCAAATCAAAACTAAATAATTCTTTAGAACAGTTAAATGATTTCTAAAGTTGTTTTTAACGTTAAATTAAAAGTTAGCTTTACATTTATTTTTTATTTAATAATAAAAGACATACAAAACCAATAAGAGTTGAAGATCTATATTTAATTTTTGAAAAAAATCCGTTAAAAGCATCGAGTAGTATTGAGTACCCAACTGAAAAGTATTGAATATTATTGAGTAACGAAAAGTAGTAGAATTTGCCAGCACTATTTGGAAGTGTCTCAAGACATTTGCTACGACAAATGGTTTGAACGAATGCAAATTGTACAGATCATCAAAGAGAAGAATATTTCGAAAACCAATAAAGCCATTTTCATTTAAAAATGTTTGTTATTATTTGCTATTCCCGAAATATAATCGGTATCCCTCGTATAACTACAATATTTTTATTCTTATAATTCAAATCAGCTTAAATAACTTGAATAAACTTAAACTTTGATGAAAATACTTCACCTTCATTTTATTATTTGAAATAAAAAAAACTTTAGCTTCTTTATTAATTTCTCCACTCTGCTTCCCCATCCATCTCAACAAATTAATATTAATTTTTCTTTCGACGATTTCTTGTATTTATTTCTTTTTTATTGGAGCATCTTCCCAGAAAAAAATATGTGTAAATAATTCTTACATTGACAAGCAGCGAACGATTATGTCAATTTGAATATCCTTGAAATCACTCGTGCGACAAATACATTTTATGTATGCAAATCAAACGTTATTAGAAAAGCAATTGTATTAGCAGATGTCAAGTTTAGTTGCTTAACTTGTGTTCAGTTCAATATGGTTTCTTAGGAATTCATGAAATACATTTTTGGGAAAAATTTCTTAAAACACCACAACAGAAGATGGCTTCGATATGAAAAAGATTTTTTTGGTCTGTCGCAAAAAATGTTCAGTATAATGTTGAAAGCAAAATATTCTTTGGGGATTAAAGCTGAGGATAACAACAACAAAATGTTTTGACAGAGCGAGAGCGAAATAAAGGTGAATTTTAAAATTAGAATATGAAAAACAAAATGAGTGAATGAATTCGTGTATTTTTCTATATTTTTCCAACCATCTGGGGGCAAATTACGGCATTCGATATCGAACAAAATCCCATGCAAAATTTTTGGAATTTTTAAGGAAATTTCGTTCGATATATAATCCCCCCTGAATCACAAACACACCCACAAAATGTTTATTTTTTTTTTGATTTGTAGGGAAAACACTGAATTTTTCATTTGCCATACAAATTTTGTAGAAAAGCTTTAATTTGCTGTTTCTGCATCAGGCCAGAAGCTCAGTTGGGATTCACTTGAATGTTTTAATCTCTTTGCCAATTTATAGAGATTTCGAAATAGTTTTTTATCTAGAATTATCTTGACTGGTTTCGTTGGCATACAAAATTGGGTGAATAAATACGTAAATTGTCAATGTTGTCAATATCTTATCTAATTTTTTATTGTTGCTGGATTTTCTTCATTTACCCCTATTGCAAATGTCAATGTCGACATCAACACAATACATTAGTTGCTGTCACATCGATATACTAAAAATATAGTGTTAATGTTGCCTTGTTGTCGATAAAGTGAAGAACATAAATATCATCGCTAAACATTTTGACGTTTGCTTGATTTGTTTCTTTAGTTTATTTTAATAAATTTTATTGCAATTTAAAAGATAAGTTTCAATTGTTGTTGATACCGGCTTGTTTTTCCTTTAAAACTGTCTTTATTTTTTCTAAAGTTTTTTTTATCATCACATTTTTTTCTGATGCTGGCTTAATTCTTTTAAACAGTCTTTTACTTCGCTGATTGTTTTAGAAATTGCACTAAAAACCTCGTTTTGCATAGAATTGTGCTTTTCAAATAATTCCTTTCGTTGGTCATTTGATTTATTTTTCTTGAAGTAGATTGTTCTTCTATTTCAATGGCATATGCGGAAGTTGATGGCACTTCCATAAAATCCTCGCAGATTTTTTGTTCTATGGCAGGTATATTTTCATGTGAATTTTCAGGTGTTGGGCAATACTTTCAGGATTAAATTGCTTCTCAAATTGAAGCAAGTTAGAAGCAGCTTCTTCCAAACGTGAGAGCGGTAATAATTTGCACAGGCCTCCCTCCAACTGTTGCATTGAGCTCTGCCTTGTTGTTCGTTAATTTTTTTTAATTTACATTTAAAATCTCTCCAAACCTGAACATAATATGTATTTAAATATGGAAACATTTTAAAATTTATGCTTTGAAGAACTTTGTATGATTACCTTTTGCCAACCATCGCTGTTTCTAATTGGTGGTCCAATAGAATTTAGCTTCGTCTTATTTTCTTTCCATTCTTCTTTAAAATTATTACCCCTTGGGCCCCTGTGAAATCCTTTGGCTAAACTTGGTTTACTTTGAGGCTGTTGCATTAGCAATTGATACTGGTGTATGCTAGCGGACATCACAGCGCCCTCCTTCGTCGGTATTGTAGCAAAATCGCCGGCGAAGTAAAATAATTAATAAAATGGCTACAACAGCTTATAAAACACATTTAATGCGCCTACTTAACATCAGAGGCGCTGCAACACTGATCTAAAAACTAACACAGCGCGCAATATCAGAGTTATTAAAATTAAGCTTTCTCTCTTTCACAATCTGTCCTCTCTCACTATCCCTTTCCCAAAGAAGGTAACACACCTACGGGTTGGTAGGCATACTAATTGCCTGAGTGTTACTTCTCTTTTAGAAAAAAAAAATTAAATTGTTTATTGGTAGAAATTTTAATTTTTTTCTCCATTTCAAATATTTTTATTAAACACTTAACCGTGACAGTTGAAAATTTGCATTTAGTCGTTAACAAAAATGCTGTCGACAAAAACGATGCTAATCTAAGACAATATCGTCGTTTTGTTGCCTTTGATAATGACAAAATATTATCTGTTGCTATGAAAAGTTGGCAATGTTGTCAACGGCAATGCCATTAGAGTGCCGTCGACATCACTTATGTCGCAATAGGGGTGATTATCTTTTAATAACTTGCATGGAAGCATTAGGAATGGGCATGTGAGGCAGACATTGTCACTCACCCGTCTTTATTTTTATTTCAATCAACTAAAAATGCATTAACATCATTATGGCGACCCTGAGTTTTTGCCGTCATTACTAATTTTATGTTCACATTAGAAAACTTCTTTAAGGTTGTACACTCAAAAGAAAAATCAATTCATCCTCCGTACTTTTAAATCAATCCTAAAGCCCAGATCCCACTATCGGCGCAATGTACCGATTTTCGTCACAATTCATATACCGATAATGTGAACGCACACAATTTTATCAAGTGCGACAATCTGTGCCGATACACAGGCATGGCAAAAGTCATTTTAAAATTGTACAATCTGGCCTCCAAAATTTAACTGTTTAAACTTAATATTATTAATAATTCATCCTTTTAGTTATTTATTCATATAAATTAAAATAATATAGTAGTATATTTATATTTATTTCTACTGTTGAAGAAAAGAAATTGTGTCGCTTTTACCAAAAAAAATTACAATTAAATCATCGTAGCCATCCCTGGTTGTTTTGTTTACAAAACAGAAGAAATAAAAAACCATGTGCGGTAAGTTTTCTCTAAAATTTATCATTCTTTATTCTTTTAATAAATAAACAACATACTTATTAATTTGCTAAAAATATTTTAAATCATTAGAAAACATTAAAATGGATTCCGAAAACTAAAAATCCGATAACAAACAAAAAATAAACAAAAACATGTGATTCAATTTGCCCAATCAAGAGCGATAGTGTGACCGAATTGAACCGATTATTGTCGAAGTTTTTTTTTGCCCGATATGAGCCGAAAAAGATTGTCACAATATGCGACGATAATGGGATCGCCCAAAAATAAATTGTACAATGTTTTGAATTGTGTGCCGATATAGGACGATGAAAATTGTTGCAAATTGTGCCATTTGCGACGATAGTGGGATCTTAGCTTAAGCGGTGTTAAAAGTACGGTAATCCCAGCTTTACTAAAATCAAGTACAGAAAAATTGATTTATATAATTTGCTAGTAAAAATTTTTAGTACGACTCGTATTCAAAGTAAGTAGAAAATACTTGAATTTAGTACGGCGTTTTTCTTCCTGTGTACCACATGCATTACAGAGAACATTCGTTTTTTAGTCGAACAGTTCGTATGTGGAATAAATTTCCCGCACTGAACTTTGTCATCACTTTCAGCGCGGAAAGATTCAAATCAAATGTTTTCAAACACTACTCCCTCTATCCGCCCCTTCCCATAACATATTTCCGTATTTTCAGCACATTGCGTTGCATGTGTAGTGGTCATCCCCGGAATAGTGGTCCTCATGTTGAACTGGATATCGGATTATCAGTTTTTTGTTTCTTTTTACTAAAACATAAAATAGCTACAAAAAGTAAATTGTTAATGCTCTGAAACCAGGTTTTTCGTCTTTTCATACAAAGTGAGTCGGTGTAACATGCAGACTTGTTCCTTCCTCACTTGTTGCTTTTATTTATCTTTTCCTCAATTCTAATTATTAATTGTGCAATCACATTAAAGCGAAAATTTCTAAAAGCTTGATATGCCTTCAACTCACAATATGACATTCTGCTCTAATTGCCACCAACGTCACGTTAATCAAGTGTTCCATTTATTAATTGTATTTATTTGTTTATCTTTTGAAATATAACTAATACAATTTATCAGAACTTAATACACAATCAGTTCGCTACATCTCTAAAAAAAAACAATTTTTTCTTAGTTCTGATAACTGCCCCGGAAGTATAATTTTTTGCAAGTTCAACAGAGTGTCTTGAATCACAAAAAGTCTTGTGAATCAGACTGTTCAGAGTAGTGCCATGATTACTTTGCATATTTCTTAACAATAATAAATATTAAAGTTAAATTAAGCAGCCACCGCTTTGAATAGCATATTCAGCTCATTCTCAGAACTACTGGGATTCGCTGAAATTTTCCGCAGAGTTAATAATTCATGTGCAGAAACTGATAGCGGCAGTTAGTCGTTCAGTTACTTTTGCTTTCGTTAGCAAAAGTTTTGCTTCAATGTAAAATGAGCATGAAAAATAATTTATCAATTTGATAATAATAAAAAAATTTTGATTATAACTTTTTTAGAGGGGTTTGAGTGTCTGTTCTTTTTTTTGTTAGAAGTTGGCTTTTGTTAACGATTTCTTTGGTTTCAAAAATATTATTTATTACGTTGATTACGAACGATTAATTATGTAGATTATTAAGTTATCTAATAAATAAACAAATTTGTCATAATTAGGGACTTTGATAATTCGGCCACAATTGTTAATGTGTTGGTTAAGCAGCATTTGTTATCTCGCAGTTTTATATGATAATTAAATGAAGATGTTTAGAGGAACATTGAAAATGCTATAAATAATATTTCTTTGTACGAAACTTTATTATTCGAAACTCTAATCAGGGTTTTTACCTTTCTGAAATAATTAAATTAAATAAATAAGTATCGGTATTTAATTATGGCAGCAGATATCCCGACAGAACTCTGCCGTTAATGAAGCGGGTTGAAAAGTTGTTGCTTTTGGGTGGATGCCAGTTTTTATTTTTTTAATTTGTTTGTTTAGGATAAAAGATCCCACTGTCTGTCTGTCTGTTTGTACTTCTGCTTTTAATTTGGTTGTTTTTTGCAAGAATTATTTTAAAATTATTTTTTTATTGAAATATTGGAAAATAAATTAATAAAATAAAACCTAAAAAAGACATTTTATTTTTATTTACTAAACAAAAGATAATTATTAAATTTATTAGTCGAGATTGCCTCGATATCTTTTTTCAAAGATTTTCAAACAAACAAAAGTTTTATTAAACAAAAGAGACAGACGTCAAGCCGAATAATTTTTTAATAATTTCTTTTTCCGGCTTACAGAATCGCTTAAGGCGAATTCGCCTCGCCCATTTGTTTCGCACAAAATTATTACACTAGGGCCCCAACTTGCGTCGTTAATGGGGACCGGAGAAACGCGATGCAAATCGAAACGACGCAAATCGAATCACCTTTTTCTATATAAATGCACTGAAATTTAATTTATTGGGCAAAATATTCAAAACAAAGTAAAAAATTTTGTATTTTTGATTAAAAAAAACAATTATGAATACAATTTTATTTATTTCATTTACTGCAACAAATTTTTATAATTATTGTAAAGAAATAACAAAACAATATATTAAGAAAAAAAACATAACAAAAATTAAATTCATTTACATATGTAGTCGTATGTATATTCATAAAAAGTAGACGCATTAAAAAATTGTAATTTATTTAGCTTACATTGAGTTCTCTTCAGATAATTAATCTAAATCAACAACATGTATATCACTTTGATTGGATGGTCTTACTGTTTTTTTTAAATGTCTAAAGTTTTTTGAATTTTTAAAGATCAATGGATGCTCTACGCCCGTGCTACGGTTTTCGTCAGGATCGTTTTCAGAAAATATATCCATTGCATGGGAAATTAATTGCATAGCTTTGGAAAAATTGGCGATTGTTAATATTTTTCTTCTAATGTATCATCACTTATTATGACACCCTCTTCTGAAACATGCTGAATATTAATGGCTAATAAATTGTGCAAAATACTACACTACAAATGCTAAAAATGGTAATCCGCAATGCTTCATTAAAAAATTTAACCGTTTTTAGCGACGCAAATCGAAATCAAAACGACGCAACTTGAAATTGCAACGACGCAAATCGAATTATTTCAGTTTTTAAAAAGCGGCGCAAATCGAAACGACGCTAATTGGGACGACTCAAGTCGGGGCTCTAGTGTACCTGTATTTTCAGTCAAGAGTTTTTTGTGCAAGAAGGAAAAGGCCATCTGAAGACCCATTTTGAAAGACAATTAAAACAGGATTTGTAGCAAAAATAAGATGCCGGAAGGTTTTCAAGAAGGATAGAAATGTTAAGGGATTTTTTTTATACAAATATCACTCATTCGCACTGAGTTACCACAATTTATCTCATTCAATAAAATCCCACAAAATATGCAATATTTTTTGCAAACATATTCACGTATACGTGATATTTCATTAAATTTAAATTAATATTCTTCATACGCCCCAAAATGTCACGATTTGAAATACAACCAGGAAATGGGTAATCGATTTTGATTCCAATCGAAAATCGATTTTGTGTTAAGAAAAATCGATTTTTTGCAACCGATTTTACGTCGGCGATTTTATACTGAAATCGATTTTTGGGCTTTTAAAAGCAATTTTTTTTATAATTATTAAAATATTCTAAATTTTAATCTTTACTCATTTTTATTTGAGGAATCACTGTGTGTTGGCTGTCTGCATGTATTTGTTAATGTATTTCGAAACTTCTTTTTAAATTAAACTTTCTCTGTTCAAAGACTAAAGGCCTCATTAGTTTTTACTTTTCGTTGCCGTTCTGTTCCGTTCTTTTCTGTAGGAAATTTTTTTGAATTACTTGTTCTGTAAACAAAAGAAAAATATTGAAATTGTTTACATTCGTAATTTTTCTTTTCATAAACAAAAAGAAACAAATTTATAAATAAAAATGATTATTTTGTTTGAATCTGACTCTGAACTTTCGGATGTGAACGATGTAATTGTGGGAATGAATTTTATAAATTTGTGCAAAATGTACCAAACAATTAAGTGTCGGAAGAAGCGTTGCCAGCGGAGGTGGTACGCCAGACCTGCTAACAATGACTGGTTACCATCAGGATACTACCAGAAAGTGTTTAAAGAAATTAAGGATATGGATGACGAACATTTTTTCCTACGAATGACAAAGGATGTTTACGAGCTTTTACTTTCGTTAATAAAAACCTCTCTAAGAAAGCCTGGCCAGCGTATATCTCCTGAGGAAAGACTGTCAATAACAGTCTTGTAAACACATTTCCTTAGAAATTCGTGACCATACGGCCCGCTTTTTTTCTGGCAATCTGTAGAATTTGTTGAATTTGTTATACAATATATCACTCTCTTCCACTAAAATATTTAACTTTTCATCTTCCATTAGTTTTTTGCAACTAAAATTTCTGACTTCTAACAAAAAATGTGTAATATTTTATATCAAAACAAACTGTCACTTAACGTTGTATTCTATTTTCTACAGAATAGTCCGCAACAGAACAGAACGAAAAAGTAACAACAAATCGCACATACAGCTTTTCAATTGAACAGAAAAAAAGCAGCTGATTCGCAAAAGAACAGAACGTAAAAACTAATTATGCCTTAAGGAAAGTCAAGGTTTATCAAAGTAAACTGTCTCAGTCTGATTGAAAACTAAAAAAAAAAACAGATGCCCTGTCGTTTAGTTCCATGATTTCTTTTTAATTAAAATTTGAAAATTTAATTGAAAAGATGTCGATTTCATTACTTCTTAAAAACTTTGCTTTTTTTTCTAAAAATTTATGAACCTTGACTTTAAATATTTAATTTTCTTATGTGTAAATCTTCATCTTCTTAAAAAGAAATCTTTACTCTTTAATACGAGTATCTTTCACTTTAACTTCCCTTGACAACAGCTTCCTTTATTATGTTTGTCCTTTAAAACAAAGTTTTCAATTAAAATCTGTTTCTTGTTCACTATTTTTTCTTACTTTTACTTTTGTCAGTTGGAAAAAAGGCAGACAAAATTGACAGCTTTTTGTTGTACTCTTTTCAAGTGAAATGTTTTTTTAACTTTCATTTACCAAGCAATCGAGAAAAAAAAACCCATCCACTTGTTTACTTTTCAAAACTTTCTCCTTCTTAGTCATCAAATGACGATTATCTAACATTGAAATATTAAGAACTTGCATTATTTTCCTTTTCTCTTTTTAACTTTTATTTGGTGAATCAAGAATCAACACAACAATCGAAGACCACAAATCTTTAAGCAAAAAAAAAAGAAAAACTTTCTTTTTCATTTATTATCGATGAAGTGTGAAACAATCTGAGCTGCAAGTAGACCAACAAATTTTTCTCACCATGAAAATTTAATGTCCTTAAAAGTAAAATACATTCGATGTTAAAAAGCATCGTTTGAAAATAACAACAAAAAACACACACACTTCCTTGTTAACAAGTGAAAGAAAATATGTTTCCTGTCTGTTTTAAAGCAAAAAAAAAATAATAAATATAAAAATATTGAAGGCATTCGTATGGCACTGATTTAACGACGACATAACTTGTTATAAAGAACAATTATTTAATGCAGACATAATGAACGGAGGAGAGAGAAAAGCTTAAGAGAGACACTTTGTGAATTTTCAAGGACTGTACTTATGAAAGCAAAATAATGAGATTTTAAAGAATACAATAATTTCTTTGTTTAACTAGTGTATTTAGTGTATTTAATATTTCCTTAATTTTATGAAATAACTTCTTCAAACTTAAGATCCAAAATATAAAACAGGGTGTCCGCCGGGAAGGTATACTACTTTGTTTTGACGCCATTTTGGTAAACATTAGTCTTGCCAGTTCATATTTGGCAGTCGTGAAGTAGACAAGTGGCAAATTTATTATGAATAAACCAACGTGTTTTAATCGTTAAAACATTTTATCAAAATCAATCATCGATTATTGTGACGATGAGAAAGTTACGTGAAATTTTTGGGAGAAACAAAGTGCCAACGAAACGCACTATTTATCGTGTAGTGAATGATTTCGAAGATGGTCTGTAGGTGGATAGGCCCAAGCATGGAACACAACGTACTGCAAGATCGGCTGAAAACATTACTGCTGCTCAAGAAAGTGTTGAAAACAATCATCCATCAACCTCAATTCTACGCCGTGCTCAGGAGCTTGGTCTTCAAAGAACAACTTTGGCCACAATTTTGCACAAGGATTCGCTTTTGTTTCCATTCAAGATTCAGTTGACACAAGAGCTTCTTCCGGAAGACCATTTACGCCGCCGTACATATGCCAATAGGATGTTACAGCTCGGTCGCCCATGACAACCCCGATTTTAATGAAAAAATCATAATGAGTGACGAGGCACATTTTCATTTGAATGGATTTGTGAATAAACATTTTTCTGGACAATGGAAAACCCTCAAATTATTCATCAGTCACCTTTTGCATCCATTAAAAGTGGCAGTCTGGAGTGCAATTTGGTCAGGAAGAATCATTGGACCGACATTACTTCTTTGAAAATGAAAACGGCGTATCGGTAACTGTGAATGGGGAGCGATATCGTGATATGATTGAAAACTTTTTAACGCCACAACTGCATATTTTGGGCTTGATTAACATGTGGTATCAACAAGATGGTGCCACATCGCATACATCCAGGATTACAGTGTAATTACTGCGAGACCTCTTTCCACAACAAGTTATTTTAATAAATGGTGATGTTGATTGGCCTCCACGGTCGCCTGATTTGACTGCTCCGGACTTCTTTTTGTGGGAATATCTGAAAAGCAAGGTTTATGCAAACACACCAGAAACGCTTGAGCAACTGGAACAAAATATTCGTGATGAAATTAATGAAATACCGCGTGAAATGTGTAAGAATATAATGGAAAATGTGTTAAAAAGGGGCTCGCATTTGTGAGGCTAACAGAGGCGAACATTTATCTGATGTTGTATTCCATACATAATTGCCGACATTAAATAAAATATTTATCAATATAAAATCCATTCTCTTTCATTTAATTAAAAATTATAAACAAACAAAGTAGTATACCTTTCCGGCGGACACCCTGTACATGGCAACAGAGAAACATCTTACTTTCAAATCCTATTCAATTTTCTCTGCCCAAGTTGACTCCTTCCAACAAAAAAATAAGAATTTTTAATGCATTAAATACGATTTTAAATGTGTACAGAGTCCTGTTAACGTGCTAACAGAGTTCTGTTAAACTCGTTGGTTTGTTTCTGGGGTGATTTATTTTAAAATTTAACTTCACACACATGTGTTTAAACAGCATAAGACAGTGCCTAGTTAATACCAAAAACGGAAGTCGATAACAACCAGTCGACTGCCAGAAGGCACTAAAGTCTAGAGCAAACGCTGGTGATGCTGCATGTCCCAGTGATTGGTAGGTCGACTTACTGGTTGACTGCGGAAAGAAAATAAATCTTTTATTTATGTCAAAAATATACTTACGTTTCCAAAAGAATCGTTCTTTCTCCTCCTCCTACATTTTGGATAAAATTTAAAATAAAATAACATTTTCTTAACACCGTTCTTGTGTATCACACAAAATTTGTTTGATAATAAATTTTATTTTTATCAAAATCATCATTAAACCATACATGGACTGCCGCTGACACAAAAACATTAACACACACACACACGTACCACCACAAACAGACACACAATTACAACACATATAAAGGTTGTTGTATGTACCACGTTAACCGAGATGGACTGTAAATGTTCTCAGGAGGGGGAGAGGGAAAGGGAAAAGGAAAGGGAGATTAAGTTTAGAGTTCATTCATTTGGAGCTACTTTTGCTTTCAATTTGTTCCTGCAAGCTTTTTCTTTATTATTTTTTGTGCGTGTGTGTTTTATAGTTTTCGTGATGTTGAAAGCCAAGAAAAAAAACCCACGAATAATAAACAACATGAATGTCTGCTGTTCGTAAAGTGTCCTGCTGTATCTTTCACGCACAAGGATGTTTTTACTTTATCATTTTGAGGATTTAAGAAAATAATTATGTGCCATAGAATGTGTGTTTGTGTTTTAATTTTCACTTTAATAAAAATCTAAACACAAAGTGTGAGTGTGTGTGTGTGTGGGCGTGTGCATGTGTATGCGTAACTTATAATGTTTATATCAGAAGCCTTTGGCAAATAAAATAATATAAATTCCTGCCTTTTTCTACCTTTTTACACACATATCATACTCAAAACAATAAAAGTTAATGTTTATGCCCACATAAATACATTTTCTGTATGCTCACATGCTTCTGCGGGTAAGTTTACTTTTATAGGAAATTAAAAAACAAAAAACGAAGGAAAAATAAAGGATAAATTCAAATACTTTTCAACAGGTGCTGTGAAACATTCCCAAAGGCTTGTTTGATTGACGACCGTAAAGTGTAGAAACAATGTGTGTTTTTATCACATTCGTGTTACAAGAGAAAAACATTTAGTGAATAATTGATTTAAATTTTTGTCGTGATTCGTTGATATAAAATGTTGACAAATATTTTTTACGCCCTGCGGGGCACACATGGTAGGAAATGCATAAGTTTCTGCTTGTGTTTGTAATTAACGAAATATTTATTTAGCATTTTAATGAGTGTGGACAGTGAAAGCTTTACCAACAGACAGCTGCCGTGGCCCAACAGCTCTCATCCTTTTGGATTTATTTGCAGAAACTATTCCGTAGCCGAATTTCAATTTACGCGGCAGAACATCAATAACGTTGTTTATTGGGGACCGCCATTCTATTTTAAGATACTATATGCTGAAAATATAAATGGGACACAAAAGGACGTAGGGAAGGAAGCCTTCGTAATGTTGACCCTGATTACTTAAACAGTGTTATATTTTTTTTCTTCTAATCAGGCAATTGATGGTCATGATAGTATTGGCACTATGGAACACGGTAATGCTGTTTTTTTTTCATTTCATTCAGATGACACACTTGAGATGATGGATGCGTTTCATGCGATAAAGCCGAAGGCCGCTGGTTGTGAGGGTTGGATGCTTAAGCTTATTAAGCTTTTAATGCCAATTATTTGGGATATATTTTTTGCAATTGATTAATAATAAATATATTGACATTATCCCATCAAAAGTGCCGATGGTTTTCAGTTAATTTGTATCACTTTCCATTTTAGGAATAGTGTGAGCGAGTTCAAGTGCTGTCATTTAGTGTGTATGAGTTGATGTAGATATTTGATGTACAAGATTTTATTGTAGATTTGGCGCCTAAAGGCATGATCAACATGTTGTAGCACTAATGCATGCATGTACATGTTTAAAAAGCTTATAAAACCATTTAAAAGTTTCCAAGAATTTTACACACTACGAGCTCGATTTGTGCAACCACAAGGAAATTGGGGTTGTTGAGTTCACCGAAAAGTTGCAATGATCGAACACACCACTATTTAACTTATGGCGTTTGCTTTTCTAGAAAAAAGTGCATCATTTTTTGCCCTTTTTATTGAAAATTTGCAATATAATGATTTTTAGAAATAATAAATTTATTAAAAAGTATTGTATAACGATGGCTTAATTTAGAAAGGACGTATCTCGAGTTTTTTTTAAACGCCGTTTTTAATCTTTTCTGGCACTACACTTCCAGAAAACATTAAATCGCAATTTAAGAAATAAGTCGAGATACGTCCTTTCTATATTAAGCCAACGATAATCACTTACGAGGAAAAATTTTTATCTCTTAAGAAAACTTTGAATAGCAATTTTTTTTTTATTAAAAGTAAAAGAAATGTTAAATTTCATTTAGAGAAGAGAACGGCATTAAATTTATTTTTATTATTTTATATTATTTCATTTATTAAACAAAACTAAAACTGAATACTTTATACATGAATAAGAAGAATGCTGAAGTCTCGGCTTGAATTTAAAATTTTTTTATTTTTTTTTGTTTATGGAGAAACTGCAGCTTTCTTAATTTTTTTTAATAGCAAAAATAACTCTGTCACAAAAGACCAGAGTGGGAAAACAAACAAAACTTTTCGCAAACGATTCTTATAAAAACTCAATAGCCATAAATCAATAACAACAATATTCAATAATAAAGTATATCCCAGCAAACAAAATTTAAAAAAATCAGAACTGTTCATATTTTTATTTTTTATTTTTAACGATTAAAATAATACTAATTGATATGGCCTGTTTAGCTAAAAATTGTACCATAACAGGCGAAGATGACAGAATGGTTGTCTGTTGGCTTTGCCTCGAATGCTGTCACTTTAAATGCTGCGGTCTCTCTGGGTTAGTTGCAGAGGCTATACCCAATAATAATGGACTACATTGGTGTTGTGAAAGCTGCAGAAAAATAGGAGTCGTTTTGTCGTTTTTTCCAAAATACCAAATCGTAATTTCTGGAATTACAAAATGAAGCTTCTAAGTTAAATGAACGTATTTTTGCATATGGTAAATTGTTTGACGAGTTTAAATCGTTAATTTGAAATCTCCCCCGCAAACAAAACGTCGTAAGCCAGCTAGAAACAACAACAAAGAAAAGCGTGACGATCATCCGACTGTTTCGTTCAATCCGATGTCATCTGTAGCAACTAGTTATAGATACATGTCCTAACTTACAAGTGCTAACTCACAACAAAGTTATGCCGAAGCTATCACCGAAATTTATCAGACTACTAATGGCCTGCTACAATCGAATTCTAAGGTAGGCGTTTATAGTCCTCTACGAGCAGTACCTCCAAGAAAACCCATTTTCGTTTCTCGTTTGGCAAGCGATACTACTTCTGACTCAGTAAATTTTTACGTGAAAAATAAAATTGGCAACGATGTAGACATTTCTATTCAAAAATTAAACTTTTCTCAACCCAGGTCTATGTCATCTTTTAAAATTACGGTTTCCACTAATCTTACGGGATTTTACTTGATCCGAATTTCTGGCCAAATAATACGTTTGTTCGGCAATACGTGTATAAAAGCAGATCACAAAACATTGCGGTGCTGCCACAACGTCAATCTAACGTTCCAAAAAACTAAATGCAACTACTGATTACATTTCTATCGTTTACCAAAATGTTCGTGGCTTGAGAACAAAACTAGCAACTCTCTATATGGAAAGTTTCAACATTGATCAAATTTTTAAATACCGAAATACTTTGTAACAAGTTCAATATTTATCGCCGCGATCGCGGTAACAAAACTACTGGTGGCGGTGTCCTTATTGCGGTTTCTTGTAATTTTTCTTCTAAGCTGGTCATTATTGATTCCTCGCATGATATAGAATTTATATCGGTATTAATAAAACTTAATTGTAAAAGAGTATATGTTACTTGTTCTTATGTTCTACCATCTTCCCCGCATATTTTGTACACTAAGAATGCTGAAGCTATAGGATTAATAGCTCGTTCCGCTTTTACTGGTGACTCTGCTTTTGTTTTTGATGAATTTTTCAATGTCTTATATGACGGTAGCCTATACCAAATTAATGGCATTTCTAACAATTATAATAGAATATTAGATTTAATATTCGTCAATGATGTAGCTGAATGTTTCATTAAGATTGCTTTAATATCCCGTTACAATCGTACAATTGGGAACAAAACAAATTCTCAAACGCATTTTTTTGTGAGTGTTTCATTTCATTCGTCATTGTATAATGAGCAAATCAATCAGCAAACGTTTGCAAACATATCTTCTTAAAACTTTTTAATTTTGCTCCCACTTTTTTCTTTTCTAGCTGCGTACGTTTAAATTAATGTACAGTTAGTGCTCACAAACAAAAACAGTACAAAACTAAATGGGACAATCGTTCTCAGAGTTTTTGTTTTGTTTTTGTTTTACTTATTGGAAAGAGCAAAACAAAACGAAAGCAAACGTTTCGTTTTGTTTATTTTCGTACTCTACAAAGAAAGAGCGAAACAAATAGAGTCTTTCAAAGAATATGTTTACAAAATGGCGGTGTTGTGCGATAATACAATACAGAGAAAAAGCGAATCAAATAAAGTCTTTATAAGTATAAGTTTACAAAATGGCGGTACATAAATGGCGCTACGTAGATGGCGGTGTTGTACGATAAACAATATTTGCGCCCCGCCTTCCACTTAAATTTCAATGGGGCCAATTTGCAAGCAAACACTTTTAATAAAAAAGTGTTTTTTCCAAAATCGAAAGAGTTATCTCTTATAATCAATATTTCATTCAGGCTGACAAATTCTCTGTCCGATTAGAAAAATAAATTATCGAACTAAACTGCAAGGAAAAATAGAATTTTGAAAATTAGTTTACAAACGAGTTTTGCGTGTAAAAACATTTAGAAAAAAATACAGAGGAATTGATAACCTCCTCTATTTTTTAAATCGGTTAAAAACTATCAACACTAATGGGAAGAAAATGTTTTAAAGTTGGGTTCTTTGGTGCGACCTTAAGTGCGTACTTGTTAAAGCACAAAGAAAAATTGCCTAAAATTTTATAAAACTGAAAGAGTTGCACTTAACGAGCGAGACTGTTTTTTGCAAAAAGTTGCATTTACAAAAAATGTAATGTGAAAAAAAATTAACTGTTGCAATAATCAATCTGTGTTCGGTGCGCAAATCGAGTTCGCACTGTACATATACATGGATTTGCTCCGTGTTCTGCGGCATGAAGTTCTTGCGGGGAAGAAAATTAATAAATTAAAGTCATACTTTTAAGGTTTTTTAAAAATTTTCAAGTATTTTTGATTCAATTGCACATATTTTTTTATATTTTTATATTTTTAATAAGATTTAAATATTTATTCTTCCCCAAGCACATACTTGGTTAAATACAATTGCTAAAGCAGCAAAAAAAAAACAAGAACATTTCTATTTTACTCCTTATTATGCACAAGAGAAAACTGTGCAGGATAATATTATAAAATAATTGGCCTATTTTTATTATTATTTTTTTAAGTTTCGCTCTTCCTGTTATCCTTATTTTATTGCTTTTATGAATTCTATAAATGAAATTTAAATATATTATAAGTTTCTCTTGTTCATTTTAACAGTTTGAGTATTTCAAACTGCTTTTTAGTATTCAAATTAAATGGAATTTAATTAAAATTTGTCTTGCTAAATGGCTGCAAACAATTAAGTGTAAATTAATTTTTGAATACTTTTCATTACAGTTGGAGGAAATTAATTCAGTGAAAGTAGTTAAGCAAACCTTAATGACATGTTAAGTCTTCTTTTTTTATTATTATTTTGCCAATTGGCATAATTTACTGAAAGATAAAGTTATTTCTTTTAAGCAAACATAAATTTAAAATATTTCCAAGTCTTCATTACGCTTGAAACAACTTTTAATGGAGTAAACTTAATCACGGCAACAATTAACGCGTCCTGATTAAAATCCAAAGGACCAAATTTGATTTCTCAAAATGAATAATTTACAGTGTCTCACAGTAAAATTGGTGCAGTTGGTGTCAATAAGGTGGAAGTGTAAAAAAGTTTAAAAAAATTTAAGAGTAAACAAAACAAAAGAAAGGATCTAAATAAATTCGATTATAGATAGTTTTAGTTAAATGAAAACTGCCATGACGACAAATAAGGATTGACTGTGATATTTTAATTTATTTATGAACCTGTTTTGCATTTTTGCTTTAAATTTATTAAGTTTTTGTTTGTGGTTGTCCTTTTTTGCACAAAACAAAACTGTGATAGTTTTAAGGAGAATGATGTGAAATAGCTCGAAAAAAGATTATACAGAGTGTCCGCCGGGAAGGTATAATACTACTTTGTTTGTTTATAATTTTTGATTAAATGAAAGAGAATGGATTTTATATTAATAAATGTTTTATTTAATGTCGGCAATTATGTATGGAATACAATATCAGTAGAGTTTTTTCCCCCGCAATTTTTCATATCCTGGGAAAGCGGGAAATTTTTTTAAATTTCCCGGGATACCGGGATCCCGCTCCACGAAGTAATAAATATTAAAATATTAAATTTGCTAGGCATTAACAAAAATTGTATTAGAAAGTTTGAAGTACACTATCATACACAGTCGTACGATTCATTTACTGGAAAATCTGACAGAATTCTGTCCCACTTTTAAAAATCGCATTGAATTTGCCACACTATCACACAAAAATGATGCAAACAAATACGCATGTGTATTTTTCACTCAAGTAATTTTAGATTTTATTGATTTTTTTGCGCCCATATAGTTGCAGATTTATAGAATAAATAGTTTTAATTTAATTTTGCTTTCGTTGCAACTTAATTTTTTAAAAAGATGCATCTGTGATCGCATGAAATCTATCATTTTATGGAAATTTTCATAATTATATGCAAGTTGGACAGACTAGTCAAAAAATCTGCCTCACAAATGTATTTTATGGCCACACTATCATACTTTTTGAATACTCACGACTTTTTTGGCAGATCGCACGACCAAGTAGGATAGTGTATCACGGCCTCTACTAAAACATACCTTACGTTTTAATAATACATTAATATGTTAATTTAAATTGGGTATTACCACAGGAACTTTATTTTTTTAACTTTTAGTTTTTAAATTCCTTAAAGGATATTTCCAACATGGGAAAAGCGTATTTTTAGTTATATGAGATCAAAGTAAACTTACAAATATGCGTGAACATAAACAAAAACATAACAATTCAGTTAATAAAAACAAACATAAAATAATATAGAAAAAATAATACAAAGGTACTCGAGGTTTGAATTCCAAAACAAAGATATTAAATTTTGAAAATAAGAAAATGCTTCAATAATATAATTCATATTTTTTTGGTTTAGGAAATAATTCTTTAAAACGCTTAAAGCGTTTATGGACTCGTCAGAAAGCCTATTTCTATTTTTATTAACAAATTGCCCTGCTACCGAAAACGACCGCTCCCTTTTTACCGTTAAGTTGCCAATTAGTTTTTTTTATTATTTCCCGGGATCCCGCATGAAAAATCCCGGGAAAGCGGGATATTTTTAGATTGAAAACCCTAAATATCAGATAAATGTCCGCCTCTGTTAGCCTCACAAATGCGAGCCCCTTTTGAGCACATTTTTCATTACATTCTCACACATTTCACGCGGTATTTTATTAATTTCATCACGAATATTTCGTTTGATTTGCTCAAGCGTTTCTGGTTTGTTTGCATACGACTTGCTTTTCAGATATCCCCACAAAAAGAAATCCGGAGCAGTTTTCTTAGTTTGAGATGATGACATTCGATATCGAATAAAGCGTTTATACGACTATTGTTCGATAGCGAATGCCATAATCTCAAACTAAAAAAATTCGATTGAATCATGGACCATTAGGCCTCTGAATTCAATATAAATTCAATTTGATTTCGTGCATTTACGTCGAATCTAATACACATTGGGAAGGGGGTGGTAATTCATAAGTTAATGAGAATTAAGACTTCTAATGCCAATTAACGCTGTCGTTCGTCTGTCTACTCAATAAGTCTGATTTATTCGAATTAATGCGTTTCAAAGTTCTTGTTCACAAGTGCACCAATTTCACAGTGAGTCAGTCGCTCGCTGTAAACACAAACAAAAAATATATTTAAAAAACACACACACACACACAAATACTTGTTTTCTCCTCTTAAATTCTTGTTTTGTGAATTTCTCTCAAACGAACATGCACAAACATGTTTTTATGTAACATTCAATAATAAAAATACCAGCATAATATTGTTGAACCCAATTTAAAAGAAAACGTTTGTTTTTTTCAATATGATTTCGGTGTTTTTTTTTTAGTTTTTCAATTTTCAATACCATTTTGAAGTTAAGACATAAATTATGGGGCTTGTTTATTCTTTGTTACACAAATTGCGGGCGGGCTTTATTGAGAAATACATACTTTGTTTAAAACGGTAGCATGAACATAATTTGCATAAACTTTTATAGAAACAAATTTTCAACATCCTATTTAAAGGCATCATCTTCATCATCCGCATCATCATCATCTATGATGAGAAACAGTAAATAAATATAAAAAACCTGATTGCTTTTAAAACAAAAAAAGTTGCGTCAAATTTAAGAAAATATATGCTTCATAAAAATTTCATACATATTTTAAAAATTCCCACAAAACATTAGGAAAGAATATATAAAATCATTACATTAGAAACTGATTTGCTTTGATGAAAAGCAATGGAAATTAAAGCAATTTGAAATTTGTGCGGAATAAAATATCCAATTTCAAACGAATTGTTTTTTTTAAATAAATATTTTTTTTCCATTTGTGATATTGATTTTTTTCCTATTGTTATTGCCTTATTGTTGTTGAATCTATTTTAATAACATAATTTAAATGAAAATATGCTGCATAAATGAAGGCGTCGCGGAAATATGCATAAAAGTGAAAAATATTGGGAAAATTATTAAGAATTTAATTTTTTTTAATTTCATCCAGAAAATATGTAGTACAATTTATTTAAATTGCGAGTTATTAAATCAGGCTTGAGTTCGTTAAAACAAATTATTTTGAAATAATAGTTTTCGAGTATTTGATTTTAATGCCAAATAAGCATTTAATTTTTCTATGATGAAATGTAAGCGAAATATTTTTTTTTAACGAAATTGAAGTACAAAATGATTTTCTTTTGAAATTGCTTGCATTAAATGATGAGTGTATGGACATAAAATTTTAAAATTCATGTATTTCCTAATAACCCTTAATAAAATAAAATATATTTCAAATATTTTATGTAATTTCATTATATTGTTGCTGTTGTTTTCAAGCTTCAATAAAGATTTAATCAAAATTTATTTATACGAATTATTACAAGACCTAAAGATGCTGAACGTTATCTCAAACGAATTACAAAAAACACCTAAAAGAAAGTGTTATAAAATATTGGCTTTAACTTACCCTTGTAAAAGAAAGATTTTTTAAACAAACTTGCACTTCAGCTTGATGTTATTACAACGCAATCATAGTGCTGTTCTCTTTAATATCTTATTTAAATTGCTTAAATTTCTTTTTTTTTTTTTTCTTAATTTTTATTTATTTAAAAAAATAATTATTTCATTTTATTGAAATAAAAAGTTTTGCTCTATTTTGTTTAAATAAATTGCAATTTCTTGCGGAAAATGTTTTCAAACGGAAATGAAAAGATTTTCCTGTATTCTATACGCTTTACACTTCCGTTTTTAATCGTCGCACACAACAACAAATACGATACTTGCACTTTTTTTGCAAACCGATTTAAGAACTTTCATTTTCTAAAACTTTTCAGTGAGCAAAAAACAAAAAAAAAAACAGCAACAGCAACCACAACAACTTTATGTGCAGGCATGTGTGTAAAACTTAACAAGAAGACACTTTAATAAAAGAGCAGATTTCGTTTTTCCGCTTTTTGTGAAAATATTAAATTTCCGCTAAAGCAACCGTTTAGGATTTGCAATAAATGCAGACTGAATGAAATAAATTCATTGTTATCAAACAGAAACATCTGTCTTAAATGTCGCCTCAACGAAGGAAGAAGACCCACAGTGACGATGATGACGACGAGGACGACGACGGCGATGTTAATGACAATGAAAATGTTATCAAAATGTTTGAAGAAAAACAAAATGGTATAATCCAACGGCATTTTGCCGTCTGTCTATCCTTATGAACTCTGTTTATCATTCATGTTGGTCTGTTAAGTTGTTGATAAGCAGTGCGTCTGCTTTAGCGTTGCCAGAATTTTATAGCAGAAAATGTTAAATGTTCAAAGTGTTCAAATAAAAATCTCTTAAAATACATACATAAGTACATATTTCATCTTTGTTCTTGACCCGGTGTCATCCAGGCTGCGAATGTGAGACCCACCCAACATATTTCATTTATGGTTAAAAATTGCCAAATAAGCTTGCGACGATGTCATTTTTCTCAATAGCTAGAACTTCGGAATTGCTTTAAGTTTACGTTCTTTGTATACATATGTACGAGGACAGTTCGATAATTCCGTGACTTTTTATCTTTCCAAAGCACAAGCAAACCCCTAGAAATAAGCACCCTAAAAAATAATATTTGCTTAATAAAAGTGCACTTAAGATCCAGTCAGACATCCATGTATCAATTATCCAACGGGATGGATGCCAACTTAACTTGGTAGTCACACGATCAAATTTTCATTAAAATTTTAAATTCTATCTCACTATTTTTACCAATCCACTCACACAAATTAAAAATTTGACGAAAATTCGCTTACAAATTTTCATTCAATAGAGTATTTTAAATAACATGATGATTGATGATTGATTTAAAAATAAAAAATGGCATAGCAGTACGCAAATTGCCGGGGTATCCCACGAATAGGTGCTTCCTTTAGGAACTGCCAAGCGACCTCTATACCTTCGTATAGAAAGTGGAGTTCCTAAGATCTACTTCTAGAGTTTTTATGGTCTCCATCAGTATTGTTAAAAACGGTTGGACGCGGTAATGGAAAATTCTACGTGATACAGTTAGTCGAGGTAGACCATTAGCACGTGCGAGAGTGAGATGCAAAACTCTCGAAGGCCAATAAACTGACAGTGGCCCGGTTGCACTTAAAAAATAATTGCCAACGATTCGTGTTGTTTACTCGCCCAGAGCTGCTTTACGACTGGTTTCAAATTACAGTCAAGAAAACAGCTGATTGCAGTTTTTTTTTCATCCAAATTGTAAATTTATGGCATCTTGTTAAAAAATTTGCTTAAAATTTGCATGCAGCCTACGTCACAGCTTTCAATTTTTGTGAATTTTGGCAAGCAGTATGTGTAAAAATCTTGAATGAGAATTGAAAAATAATTTGATGATGTCACTGCAGCGTAAGGCAATATACTAAATTACACATTCCTCAAATAAACTTAAGATTTAAATTTGTTTGCTAAGAATCAGCATTGTGGCAGCACTGGTCTTTTCATGTTCTTTTTGAATGTTAACATTTTAAGCAGAAAACAAAATTTAATATTACACCCACCAACCCAACATTAACATTAACAACAACAGCAATAAGATTTTCTTCATCAGAAGAAGCTGTTTAAAAATTCATTAGCATCTGTAAAAGCACGTGTACAAACAACCGTTAATTTTTTTGTTTATGTTTTAATTGTTGTTTTTAATGGCTGTTGTTGGTCTTCTCTTGTAAATTTAACTGAGTGTGAGTGGGTGTGGTGAAAAGTGCATGAGAATTGAAATGTTTTGTTTTTACTGAAAGAATATAAAATAATTGTTTTTGCAAACTCTAAAGGTTTTATTTGTTAAACATGCGCTTTGAAGGATTTACATATCGGAAACTACATACAAACAAGATGAGAGTAAGAAACGTTAAATTCAAATAGAAAAGATCCATTAAATTAATAATAATATTAAATATTAATAATAGTAAATACAAATGTCGTTTTAACGAAAATCCGATATAACAAACGAAAAGTAATTTTGTACTCGAAGTAAGGAACGAGAATAAATAAAACCAAATTTTTAACATTTTGTATAGACGGCTTTTCCAAAGCCAAAGTTTAATTCAGCTGGGAGAAAGACAGAATAAAAAAATATTCGTCTCTCTGTCTTTCTCCCAACTTAATTAAAACTTTGCAAAGTAAACTATCACTGCGGAAAAGCCGTCTAAATAAAGTCTAAAGCAGCAAAGAATGTACAATCAAGAAAGTCGATGCTGTTGCTGTTCATTTTTATATGATAACTTATTTTAAAACAAAACTTTTCGATCCTTTTTATTGCAATTCAAGCTGCGCAAGCGTCAAAAAGTGAAACAAAATTGGGAAACAGAAGAAGAAATTCACTGAAAGGAAATGTTTAAGGCCTCATTAGTTTTTACATACTTTTCGATGCCATTTTATGCCGTAATTGACGGAATAAGACTTTTTAAGGAATCTGACGTCCAATTGGCTTATATTTTTTCCATTATTAATAGCAAAATCTCCTCTTTAGAATTCAATATGAATTCCGATGATTTCACTTAAAAGTACCCACTCTTTTTTCATAAAAAATTTTATTTCTCTTTTCGTTTAAACAGATATTCATTTTACAAGAAACTCGAATTATCATTATTTGCAGTCGGTACTATTTCTTAATATTTACTTTTAAAATCCCGATTTAGCGAAAGTTTAATTTTGAATAATCAATACTTAGTCCCGGGACACACACACACATCAAGTTTAGCTGATCAGGTTTGTTACATTTTCTTTTAAAGTTAAAGAGAAATCTGTTTCAATTAAATATCAACCCGCGTCAACTTTGTATAATATTACGGATGACAAACGAAAAGGAAAAGAGTAAAAATTGACTGGTACGTTTAAGTCTGTACTACCCCTCTCCATGCTCTTTTCTTCGCTCTCCTAAAAACTCAAGACAAACTTGACGTGCGTGAACCGGGACTTAAGATATAAGAAGTAACTAAATTCATAGTTTTAATCTTTAAGAAGAAGCTTTAAACAAAAAAAAACAGCAATTAATTATCCAGGAAAAGGAAAACAAATTTAATTCAAAGAAATAATTGGGTGAACATTAAATATATATTTATTTCTTTATCTTAATGAAGTGTTTGTTTGCCTTCCTTACGCTCCCTTAACTTTACACTTAATGTACACCACGCCATTTTCATTTCATTTTTTTATTTTATTTTTCAATGGAAAAAGAAACCTGCCTAAGCATCTAGTAGATAAATATTTTAATTGCTTTCTTTTATATTTATATATTTTTTTTAAGAGACACGCAATTTTTGTTAAGGGGTTAAATGGCAACAGTACGTTCAATTGAAATTCTTTAATATGTTGCATGTAACAGTTTTCCGAAGAAATTTCATTCGTAGTGTCATCAACACAAGGTCAACTTATTCCGTAAGCAGGAAAATTTATCGTTTTTAAGAAATTAGGTCAAACATGTGGAAAAACAATTGGAAAAAAATATGTATTGCAAGCAATTAACATAAATTAAGTTCAGTTCTTGAATATACTCGTACTCGAAATATAATTATATTAACAATAACTAAATTATGTATATCACCTTAAGGTAGGCTTTATATTATTGTAATAAATAACACGTAAAAGTATGCAATAAATATATAGTGCATACAAATATACATTATTTGAATGGCTAATAATTATATTTGTAATTTAAATATGGAAATATATTGAAATGAATTGTTTGGCTTGAGTTCAAATCCGAGTTTACGCATTTATTTTAGTTTAAGAAATTTATTGGCTCAATTCGTTATTTTATTAAGAGAGTTCGATTCGGAATAATTGATTATTCATCAGACTAGCAGAATGGATTAGTACTGATTTCGAGGTCGCGTTCTTGGTTCGATTTTATCACTCTTGACGGTGGATACTTATTCATTTTTACACGTTAATTATTCGTTGAGAATAATTAAAATTAAATCCACCCTTGTAGATTGGCTACCACCTCATTTGCGATCCCTCGCTGTAAAATACAAGGGAGAAAATTACATACAACTAAACCAGTTGTATTCACAAACATAAAAGTAAAAATTGTTAATTTCTGGTATAAAATTATAAGATATGAGGTAGGTTAGGATTTGGTAATAATTTGCGCATTAATGATCATCGAAATACATTTATTTTATGTATAAAATTATATATCCAGTCTAACATTCCTTAAAAAAAGGATAAAAACAAATTGTATAAATTTCAAAAAATTTTGGTTGCTGAACTGTTTCTGGGACTTGTCCATGTATAGAAAATGCTCTGTCTCATTTCTATGCAAAAGCAAATCGGTCAAACACACATACACTCTTTGTTTATTTTTCAACTTAAAGCTGATGCATGCATGTGCAATGAGTGTGCTTGTTGTTTAGTAGCAACTTCAAACGCTTATAGCTCTCAAAATACTGAACCGATTTAAATAAAATTAAGATTGTGCAGATTTGTGAATAAATACCTTCAAAATTATATAAGTTTTGTCAAAATCGGCTGTATAATACAACCGCAAAAGGGATACAAAAAAGCTTTAAAAATCGGTATTACGGGCGTAAAAGGGATCTAATAAAACGTGTTTGCACATTATATATATAGATATACTATTAACTATTTTAGATTCATGAGTCCGAAAGTGGGAACAAAGTACGATAGAACCTCTATAATTCGAACACTCGCAATTCGGGACTACCCAGTAATCGGAACAGTGTAATGTTTCGAAAATTTTTGGAAATTTGACTTCTAAAGTCGGGATAATTTTTTTTCCTAGAAAATAATAATTATTCGCTATTTTACGGGTAAACACAGCACACATTTGTGTATGAGCTAGAATATAGAAATCCCATGGAAGAGAGCATTGTGTCTAAAAATTCACAACAGATTCCTGATATAAAAGCAAAAACTATAAAATAATAAAACTTGTGTCTCAAGCTTTAAGTAGATTAGTTATGTATGTCCAAAGCAGTTTAATAACTTAATTATTAAACAGTCTATTCAAAACAAAACAAAAAATTTTTTTTACAGAAAAGAAAAACTTTGAGAGAGTATGAAACTACCCAGCCAGAGGAAGCGGTGATGTCCTGACTCATTCACCAGTGTCATTTTCAGGCGCCTAATTCGACAGAAATTATACAAAGCAAAGCAAGATATCACAAATAATTTTTCAGCGAGTAATAGCGGACCCGAAAATTTTGAATTCTAAATAGAATGAGATGCCTAAAACTTTGTGGAGAAGAGTAATTAAGCGATAGTTCTGCTGTAGTCGTTAAAAAAGTTTCGAAAAGTTGTGGAGGAAATGGGAATGTGTGAAGATCAAATATATGTATAATGCTGATGAATCTGTGCTTTTTTAGAGGGCACTTCTAACAAGAATATAGGTTCATAGTAGTGACATTTCGGCTCCTGGTAGAAAAATAGCAAAAGATGGAATTACCGTCATATCCTGCGCAAACGCACCTGGTTTTAATAAGTTGCCGCTTGTTGTAATTTAAAAACGTTGAACTTGCTCATGTTTATAAATCCAATAAAAAGGGTTGGATGTCCAAGGGAAGGGGAATAGTTCAAGAAAGTATTTATCAGAAATGTGCAGGAATTTCTGTGTAGTGCCAAAAAGCAATTGAAAGCCCTTCTAATGTTCGTCAATGTAACATCGCACTTAAAAGAAAACGATATCAAAACTGATGCTAACGTTCGAGTTTTGTTTTGTGTCTTCAAACAAAAATAAGTACGCGTTTTAAACATTACCTTTTTTAAGCAATTTTGGTTTTTACATGTTTTTTTTTTTAATTTATGTTTTCAGTTTTAATTTTTAATCCAAACGATTGATTAATCCGGACGAAGGCTAAAACTATATCTGTACGAATTAACGAGGTTATACTGTAATGTATAGTTAACGTGCATTTGAAGATATTTATATATTGTAACATGTTTTTCATACAGTGTTTCTAGGGTCTAAATAAAACAAATTTATATTATTTTCTATTTTAATTATTTTATGCATATTTTTCTACACCTTTTTAATACTAAAAGAAATGTGTTGTTTATGTGTCATTTGATCTTGCACTGTTACATGGGCTTTAGTTAAATGAATGACAGTCTATGTTCTATTGTAATGAGAACAGCTACTAAATTAATATTTTTGTCGCTCAAGTCAATCACTCCATAAAGGATTTAATATTGTAAAGTAGTTATTTCTCAGTCAACAGCAGACATAATAAGTGCGTGAACATATAAAAATAAATATCAAATTGCTATTTTAGATATTGTTGGCACCGGAGTTTCATTAATCCTTTGTCATTTTACCATTTTCGAGTTTTTAAACCTCTTGCGATTCCACCCAAAACACGTGTGAAAGAAGCTCTCTATTTCTACGCATGTGTTTTTTAAGTTTAATAAAAGTATTTTTAATAATATATAAAATTTATCAAAAAAATATTTTAAAGAAATCGCTAAATGCAGTTTAAAAATCGTATTTAATCGCATCCTAAGATTGTCAAAATTAAGATAAATCGTTAAGTCTGGCAGCCATGGCAGCCGTCGCAACAGCAGGAGCTGCTGACACTTTCATCTGTCTTCAATTCGAAAAGTTGCAGGAATCAACAAATAAGTCACAAATCATATTAAAACGTTGTGATTTTATATAAGTCAATAATTTAATATAACATATAAGGAAATTCTATAAACAAAATACATAAATTAAAATTTGACACTCACCGCGGCCGCCACTTGGTTTGCAATTGAAACCGACGTAATTTGCACTATAATTCTATTTCTTTTATCACTTTTGTACATAAAAACGTACAATAACAACACAAATGATATTCATATATCACAAGAACACTTATAAACTGCATTGCAACAATTTTCTTATGAGAGCACAACCGATCTGTAGAAATTTCATCACAAAACTAATTTTGTTTATTTACATTTGACAATTTCATATCAAAATTCTATCATATATGTATGTATAAAGTAACGGTACTACCACCAGTTGGTGTTGGGATATGCTAAGCCAAAAAAAAAACCGAGAACCATTTAATACATATAGAACTATTACATACAATTCTCTCTGCTAAACAAAGAGGTGAGTTAGGTTGCACAGGCTGCCGATTTAAAGCAACCGGCCTACTTGGGTCCAGAAGAATAGGTCCCTTTGTGATGATTGGTGAGTTAAAAACACAACTTTAAAAATTGTTACTAAAGGCGTCATTTAGACGTTTAAATTTAAATGTTTAAAATTTTTATGGGAGAACTTGTAAAATATTTATTAATATCACACTCAATGCACGGCTTGTGCATAATAACTATACACCGTCTTGGGTTATGTTGGGAACCGAGGGCCGTTCGATAAAACAAATATTTAAATATAGTTTAATTAAGTAATAAACTGTTAAGTAAACAAAAATGAAGTAATGAAAATTAATTAAGAGAAGAAACTACAATTTCAAACACAAGAATAAGTCCGGTATTAGCAAAGACCACCACCACCTACACAAATGTATATGCCTACACTTTCATAGATTTTAGCTTACATATATATCAGAAATACTCCTCAAATTATCAAAGTTGCATAACTTCCATCAAACAGTTTGTTTTGACATTTAAGTGAATTTGCGATTTTTTTCCAATGGTGTTATAAAAAGCTGAAATTTAATTTTCGTACTTTAACTTGCGTTATTTGTCTTATTTATTTGTAAAAAAAACTTTATAAAAATAACACGCTCTAACTGTAGCTTGGAAATTATTTAAATCTGTTGTATTTATTTACTTAAAACGAAAAGAAAGCCCCCTTTGGCTTGGTGCGGAAGACTGGTGCAATTCTACAATCATGTCGCAACCCGGAAAAAATATTGTAAGTTGTCTCGTAAAATATATGTGTTTAAAATTCCCAGCTGGCGGTATTTAATTTTATTTTTAATATTTGTTAAAATCATTTGGATTGCGGTGTCTGCATGCGCATTAATACAAAATAAAATTATAGACAATGGAAATTTTGCCGGCTGTATTTTTTTCCAAGTTTTACTTCTGTGAATATTAAATAATCAGCCATCCGGTTTGACAAAGTATAAGTATCCTGAAACTTCCAATGGAAGTAATATTCTTTTTTTAACTATATTAATGATTCCTCTATTTGGTACCGCTTATGCTGTGCAAGCTAATCAATCGCTTGTTTCTATTCGAAATGACGAGTGCACATTTGACAAGTCATTGCTGATTGCCTTTGGTTAACTAATAACACGTATTTGTTAAATATTTATAAATGCTTTTGCATTTCTAAGTAAGAATATTTTGTCGTCGCTGTGTCTAGCATGATTATTATGATCTGATAAAATTATTACATAAATTTAATAAGTAATTGCACTATTATTATTATTGGTTTTGTTCCCGCCTTGCTTCACCTCTCTTAATTATTTATATATGTATGTATTTTAAAAATTATTTTAGCTTTGAAGAATATGGAAAAACAACGTCTTCATTTTAACACTTTGAAATATTATACAGTAGTTTTCCGATTTAATGAACACTCAAATTTTTTATTTCTTCTGAGTAAGTACCTTATACCTATTAGGAATAAAAATTTAATTTTGTTCTCGTTTTAACGAACAAATGTAAAATAAAACGATTGAACAAACGTAAAATAAGGAAGAGCTTGATGAAACTGAAATTCTAGACTCCAAAATAAAACACGACGATCTTATTAAGTATTTCGAAATTTGTATTAAATGGGCTCAGCAAAATAACATAAGTGGCACCAATTTAATGTTTTTGAGAAGAGCTTCATTCAATATGCCGTTAAAAAAATGTATCCATTCCAAAAAGCAGACTGAGTTTATCCAATTTTTGAAATAAATTATTTTTGTATTACGGCGTTTTTATGAATGCTTCCTTTTACATATTTTTAATGAAATATTTATTATAAATTACTGTAATTTTAATAAAATAAAAAAACTATACATATATCAATATTGTTATGAATAAAATAGACGACGCTATTAATTTTTATTGTAGTACTGGATATAACGAACAATTCGCTTTAACGAACAGGCCTGACAATCATTAGATTCGTTAAATCGGGAAACTACTGTATCTTCAAAAATTATTAAATGTAAAATTTCTTTGACTTTTTATCAAAAAAAATTTAAATTCAAAGTTTTCTTAAGGAAAAATTTTGCCTTGTAAGTGATGATACAATAATTTCTAATAAACTCACTATTTCAAAAAATCTTCATATTGCGAATTTTCCATAAAAAGAGCAAAAAGTGTTGCACATTTTTCTACAAAAGAAAACGCCATAAATTTCCTCAGTTTTCCATAAAATAATTTTTACAAAAGAGATAATCAGCTACTACATTTAATTTGTTAACAATTTGAAAGATGCGTTTGAAAGATTTCCATACAAAAATGATATTGAAAAAAATAAAAATTAATAGTTTATTTCGTGTTTGACCTAGAGCCTGAATAAAACACAAAGTTAACTTTTGGAAAATAATATAAGTTCGAATAAAAAATATACTAAACTAATAAATTAATAGTTTATGCAAAGTCTACGTAGAATCTGCCTTATTAAGGTTGTCGAATTTTCGCCTGCGACTTCGTGAGTGTATACTAGATTAAATAATAATGTTGTGTGCTTCTTTAATCTAGTACAACTTTTCGAAGTCAAAGGTGAAAATTCGACAATCGTAATTCGGCCCAATATGTTTGTAAATTAACTAATTTAAATTTTACTTGATTGTTAAGAGAAAAAGAATTCAAGAAAATGATATTTAAAGAAATAAGCTCGCTGTTTCAATACATTTATATTAGAAATTGGTGCCAACTAAACAGAAATTAAAAAAAAAATTCAACTACTTAATTTTGTAATTTTAGAAGACTAAAATCTGACCTGCATAAATTTAATGCTTTCAATTAATTTGAGATTAATATTTTCCATAACAGTTTCAAACGTTTATGAAGAAGTTATGTTTTACAAAATCACATGCATAATTTAATATTTCCGTTTGATATTTATATAAATTTATTTAAAAATAAACGCTTATTTATGTTTTAAATAGATTTAAAAGAAGTTGTAGAAATTGAGTTTTAAAGAAAATATAGTAATACTGTTTATGACACCCCTTCAACTATGTGCGCTAAGACAGATACAAAATAGTTTAATGAATCAAATTTCATGAAAAAGGAACGCACGGAGTAGCGGGACATCGGGTAGCAACGAAATTCCTTAAATTTTATAAATAAATAATAACTGCCACTAAGAAGAACAACAATGAACAACATTTGAGAGCTATTTTATTTATTTCTATATATTTTTTTATATTAAACTTTTACAAAACAATAAAGGAAACAAAAATGTTCTACCTCATTAATATCTTATTTTACACATAAAAGTAAGAAATTAGAAAAATTGTTGTGTTAATGTCCTGGCTAATCATATCATTTGCAAGAATTAGTATAATATGTACACTTTTTTGTTTTATTTCTCTGTTAAACGTTTTGTTACAATTAATTTTTTCCTAATTATAAATGATTACACAGTGTGATAGAAAAAATACCTGGGAAGTGATATTATTTTTCTTGTAGGTGCTGTCGAGTAGATCAAGAATCTGTATTTGAAATTTCCGGGACACCCCCAAAATCTGGAGTTACGGGTAAAAAACCGGGTTTTCGTACCTCTATGCACTTTCCGTTCAATTTTTTCGCTATTTTTCATATTCGCACATGTTTTTTGCAGTATTTTGTAAGAGAACCCTATTTTTTTATACACATAATATGAAAGTATATTTTGTAAGGAGAAAAAATGCTACTTTTGTTTTTCAAATCCGTTAAAAACTGATTGATTTATTAAACTTTATAAAAAGAAAATATTTGCAAAAATCCCTACATTCAGTTTTTTGTGTTCTTTTAATACGATTTTTTTTGTTTTGATTTTTAATTTAAATAAAACCGATGCAACAATCATAATCATCATCATTGGTACATCAGTGTTCGCCAAACTTTTTATATTCCAGAATCCCATTTGTTATTTATACATTATTTATTCAATACTTTATATTCCTTTAAATTAAATTAGTATTAAAATGGATTTTTCTTAAGATATCATAGTTAAGAGTTAACATTGTAACTGAAAAAGAATTTTTATATATTAAAGGCCGCAGTCTCTTCTTTCTAAATCCGTTTTAAAATTTTAAATCGGTTAATATTCAACTAAGTTACAGACCTATAAGTGCATAGAGGTACGAAAACCCTTTTTTTTACCCGTAACTCCATATTTTGAGGGTGTCCCGGAAATTTGAAATACAGATTTTTGATCTACTCGACAGCACCTACAAGAAAAAATAATATCACATTCCAGGTATTTCGACTTCGTTCTTTTTTGTAACACAGTGTTATTCAAGCCGTAGGTCAGTTTATATATAAAAAAAACTTATATTAATTTTATTTTTTTATATCGATATTTCGCCAATATCGTTGATTGTCTTCTTTAGGAAATAAAATTTTTTTCATTTTGATTTATATTATTTAAAAATTTTTACATATGAAAAAAACAAATATTGTGAAAATAAGAAATGAAAAACTTAAAAAAAAAAACAAAAAAACCGATATAGTATTTTTTAGTTCCTGTTACCGTTTTCCTCAAGAAGCCAATAAACGATATTGGTGAAATATCGATATAAAAAAATAAAATTAAAATACGTTTTTTGATATAAACTGAATATGAAAGCTTCGGGAGCAAGAGCGTGGCATACTTTTTATAACTTTTATCATTTAATTAACTATTTTCTGTCAAGCGTGGTGTTGAATACTTTTTTGTAAATTAAGATATTACATTACAGTCTTAAGTATTTTTCCCTTCTAATATTCTAAAATTTTAAGTTTGTTTTTATAAAAGAATAATAAAAAAGGCTCAATAAATATTAAACTTAAACTTATATAAACTGACCTAAGGCTTGAATAATCATTTATAATTATTAAAAAAAAGTTCGAACAATAAGAGAATATTATTAATTTTAGCTCCTATTCGATGTGCATAACATGCCAAAAGGAACTTCTTTCTTTTTTATATAAATCTATTCTATAAACAGGACTTAAAGCCTCTAATTTCTGTATAAAATGTATTTCGTTTCAAAATCATCGTTTAAATCCGTAAAGTCGTATTATTTATTTAATGACGCCATTTTGTTTTATCTTTAAAATTTTCTCATATCTTGTCTTTTAACTCTTTTAAAATTCTAATTTACAATTCTATCAGTTATTTAAATACATATTTAATGTTCCCACAAACTTGTTAACATTTTTATAATACATTTTTTCTACGTCAAATTTTACCGCATAATAAGAAATTCTTTTAAATCTTTTATTCTTTAAAATTACAAGCTCGTGTAATTGTCTAAAATAAAAGCACATTTAATTTAAAATTATATACATTTGTAGTAAATAGAAAATAGTCATCAATAAAATGCGCATCTTTTGTTTTTCCCAACGGAAGTACAATTTCAATTCAGTTTGTTTTGAAAATTGGAGGTGAAAGGAAGTGTGGTGATTAAGCTGGGCCCCCAAAGGCCAAAAAGTAGCATCTTTATGCTGCAAAAGTTGAAAAAACACAACTTAAAACAAATATCTTTTACAACTTATAACCAAAAATCCCTCCATAGGAAATCTCTTCTGGAAAATGGCGACTACCTTCGAATTTGAAAGTCTTTTCTATAAAAAACGTAATATTTTATATACTTTTGTCAGGCATCGTTTTATGTTGTTGTGCAAACAATCGGTAAAGTACATATATTGAATAAATAAACAAAGAATCTGCATTAATTATTGTGTTAAATTAAAACTTCTTCATCAGCTTATGGATTCAGATTTTGTGTTTTGTTATTTCTTTTTATTTGTCGTCTAGATATTTTGTTGGTATGATTTTGATCTTGAACTTGATAAATTGTTGCCAAGAATTTTTACGTCACTATTTTAGTTAAATATTTTTTAAATATATATTTCGTATGTATTTTGTCATCATTATTTGTTGTCATTAAGTCTTCTTCTGCACACTTTTATTCTATTGTTTATAAACAAAAGAAATATCGTTTTTTTTTTGTTCTTTTCCTATTTTTATTGTTGTTTTTCTCTTTTATTTTTTATTTTTAGTTAGTTCGCGTACAATCCGCTGAGGGTGTAAAACGTATTGAAATTTCTCCGAAGTCCAATCTGAAAGAACTGTATGAGTCTGTGCAAAAAGTCTTAAAAGTTGATGGCTTTGGTCTGTTTAAGGAGAGAAATCTAACTAAAGAGGTAAGTTTAAAAAATTAAAAGAAGAGTTAAAATTAATAGCGCAAACTTGGTCAAACTTTTTTTGTGTCTAAAATTTGAGATTCTTTTTTATTTTATTGTGGTATAAAACATTTGCTTTCTTCACTTTTAAAACCCTTTTTTTTATAAATAAATTTAATTTTTTTTTTAAATTTTTAAACGAATTGTTTCAACATTAGTATTCAAGATGATTTTTTTTAAATAGCAAAAATAGCTTTTGATAAAATCTTTCAGTGAAAAAAAATGAATTCGTTTAGCCACAAGAAAAATATCATATAAATATCTTGAAACTGAAAAAAACGTTAAAAGCAAGTGTAATTTTCTTCACTTTCCTGACTTCAGCGGTGTCTCAGAGCTACAAATCGCAACATAAAGTCTTAAAAATTTACAATATGATATCAAGTTTTGTTGTGTAGCGAACTGCGTACTTAGTTTTTAAGATTTCTTTAAATTCATTTTTGCCTTTTTGGCCAGATTTTTGGCTCAAATACTCCTCTGTGCAGCGAGCGTCTGGTTAGCAATCGAACCTGTGACTCGAAGATTAATAGTACTTATTAATATAAAATATATATTTACCATTTACTAAAACCAATTTTTTTAATTTTCATTTAAAATTTTCTCAGCTTTATGCCAACTCGACACAGCAAATTGGCACTCTGCTGAAACATGGCGATATGATATTTCTTAAGCAATTGGCTGGGACGTCTGCAAGGGTAAGTGAAATTTATTGGATATTCCAATATTATTTGCTTAATTAAAAGGAAATTGATAAAGTCAAATTTTAACTAGAGCCCAATAACGCCTTTCAACTTCAGTATATTTTCTTTTCAATTTCTTTCATCTTTTCAAGCGTACCAGCACAACAGCTATTGATCAGTTTGAACACGTACCGGCCACATTAACTAATAATGATTTTAAGGCAACCACAGGAGTGCTCGAGGAAGAAGTGGATCAATTATTGGCAAAAGAGGATGGCTTAATAAAAAGAGAAAGAGATAGCAAATTGTGAGTAAAACAGAGAAATAAATTAAACGTATTTTGATAAAAATTTTGTACATGATCCAATAATACAGGTCTTTTTTATAGTCCTGCTAATTTTTTGTATCGTTGTGTTTTTTAATGGCCGAAAATTGTGAAATTGTCACAAGTTTTGTGTTGAAATCAGTGATGGAAAATTAAATTTTTCTTCGGTACAAAAAACAATTTAAATAGTACTTTTTTGACCCGTTTTACTCCATTTAGTACTTTCAAAGTACTTTCTAACTAATTTGACTTCTGCGTTATGGTTCATCGCTTTCCAGTATATCTCAACATACATGTATAAAATAGTGAAAGTATTTTAAAAGAGAACAACCTCTTAAACTTGTCTTTAAAAATGCTTTTTCAGGTCTTGCTACATATTCAAGTAATAAACAATTTCGATCTCGAATTAAGAACGATTTGCAATAACAGCTCGCAAATGAAATAATTTTTTTAATAAATAAAATAAATAAATAAAAAATTTAATAACTAAAGTGCAAAATTAATTAATTTGTAAATTGAATGATACAATAATTGCAAAAGAAATTAAATATCTCCCAATGAAAGAAGTACTAACAAGTGTGAAAGAATTCCTTATACAGAAAGTCTCAACAGAAATGAAATAAGTACAAAAGAATTGTAGGAACCGCAATTTTAGGACAAATAAAATATTTCCCAAAGAAATTAAATAAGTCTCAATGAAATTAAATAAGTCTCAAGCAAAAATTGATTAAATGCCAATTCCAATATTTCCCCAAATTTAAAAAGCCTCACAAAAAGTAAATAACTCCCCATAACAGATATGAAAATGTGATAACTCTCAACTATATTTCGTTGAGTGTCATATCATTTGAAAACAATTTGAACGTAATTTTTCAAAAATAAAAGTTTGGTGTTTTCTCAACTTGAGAAATGTGTTTGTTCTCAATATGTAATTGAAATTAAATTATTGCATAATAGTTTTATTTTTCATACTTTTAAATAATAAAGCTTTGGATTAATTACTTGCGATACTCTAAGGACGACCTAATATAATAACGGATGGTTCAAGTACAAGCCTCTTTTTTCTGTCCGAAATATTGACTGAAGAAGATCAATGCAGTTTAACATTAAGGTCGGCATTTTACTCTCAAATGTCCGACTCGGCACCAAACATTTACTCTCAACTGAACGTCAATTTGATTTCAAACTTTAATCTCAAACCATTATCTTGGTGTGAAAAGGGATTGAGAATAATGTTTGTTATCAGATAAAACCATCGTATTTGTTTCGATAACATGAAAGAAAAGCAAGAACAAATACAATTCATTATATGTTTTTAGATAATAAAGAAAACATTACAATGATTTCAATTTAGTACTGTGGGGGTTAAAAAAGTATTATTTAAAATATTTTTCTGTACCGAAGAAAAAATTAATTTTCCATCATTAACATAAAATACAATTTTTTTCAACTGATTTCGACTTCCCTGCGATTTTAAACAAAAACAAAATGCCTGTTGTTGTTTTATTGTTGTAGTACTAAACAGACCTGTATTGTTAGATCATGATTGTTTCCATTCTTTTGAATTTGAGCACAAGTCCGATCATTAAAATTTTTTTCCAAAAGAACTTTTTGAACAGCTAAAATCTGTTACTCGAAAGAAAAATTGTATTATTTCCTTAAAATCTGCCTTTTAGATGCCGTCACCAAGCGAACGGTCGTTGTGTCAACTGTTCACCACTTGAACCGTACAATGAAACGTATCTCAAGGAGCAAAAAATTAAACATTTATCTTTTCATTCATACATCCGCAAACAAACGTCGGGCATTGATCGCGGCAAGTACATGGTATTCGATGACATCAATTGTCGCATTAAGACTGGTTGCCGCGAACATCCACCATGGCCCAAAGGCATCTGTTCGAAATGTCAACCGTCGGCTATAACATTAAATCGTCAAATCTATCGTCACGTCGACAATGTGATGTTTGAAAATACCACAATCGTAGAGAGATTTCTAAATTATTGGCGTACCACTGGACACCAGAGAATGGGCTTCCTCTATGGCACATATGAAGTAAACACAGACGTGCCGTTGGGCATAAGAGCCAAGGTGGCGGCAATTTATGAACCACCACAAGAATCGACCAGAGATTCGATAAAACTATTGGACGATGAGTCAGCTGAGGATATTGATGAGGTGGCCAAGGCATTGGGATTGAAAAAGGTTTTATTATTTCTTTTAAATATATAAATTAATTGCTGGTTTCTTTTTTAATAAATTCAATAAATTTACTCTTAAGGTTGGTTGGATTTTTACCGATTTAATCACTGATGATGCGGCCGCTGGTACTGTCAAACAGCTACGCGGCATCGAGACACATTTCTTAACCGCTCAGGAATGCATCACGGCTGGTGAATTGCAAAATCGTCATCCAAATCCTTGCAAATATGCTTCGAATGGTGTGTTTGGCTCGAAATTTGTTACCGTTTGTGTTACAGGTGAGTGTGTGTGTGTGTTAGTATTTTGTTCGAACATTTCTAAAACAGGTCACGAATTTTACTTTTATACATACATACACATTACGATAAAAAAAAATTGAACTCCAAAAATATTAGTCTCAATCACGAAAACTAACGCTCACGGAATATTTACAAAAAAAGTACTCTCTTAATAAAATAATGAATTTATCCAAAAATAATTTCTTAAATTATTAAGAAGATATTTGAACTCAAGCCATACATTTTCATTTCAATATATACCTTAAACAGTTCAAAAATTACCTATAAATATTAATTATTATATAAAATAAATTTTCTGGAAACTTTTTTTTTTTTAAATTGTTTAATCTTTTCATATTTGATTCATTTCTTGTTTAGGCGACAAAACCAAGCAAGTCCACATGGAGGGCTATGCTGTTTCAGCTCAATGTATGGCTTTAGTACGCGATAATTGCTTAATACCAACTAAAGATGCCCCCGAATTGGGTTACGTCCGTGAATCGACTGATAAACAATATGTTCCAGATGTTTATTATAAGGTAAGTGCAAATACTTTTAAATTATATGTGAACATATTTATTTGAATTGAAAGTTTTGTTCATTTCGAGTGAATTTTTCTAGAGGAAGTTGTAAAAAAAACAGGATTAAATTAGTAGTTTTTAATCCAAAGTGATTATTATTTTTGCTAATGTTCGTAACATTTTTAGTCAGAAAGAATTGGACATGAGACAATATTACGAAGGAACGACTTTTTTTTATAAATTTACTGCAAATTAAATGTTTTTTGTGAGAAACAAAAAAAAAAAAAAAAAGAAAGGCGCAACAAAATTAAAAAAGTCGCAAAAGTCGCTAGTAAAAAATAGTCTCACAAAAAGTCGCAGACCGCTAAAAAAAAGGATAAAATTGCGCCTTCAGTTTGGCGAACGGTAACCCTGGTTGACTGATGAAATTTGCCTTCACACACTAATTATCGATCAAACCAAAATTTAAGCTAAACTGTCCCTCATGTTCGATATCGTTAGCTTAATATAGAAAGGACGTATCTCTGTTTTTTTTTTTTTTTGAAAACGCAATTTAAAGCTTTTCTGGTGTATTTGGAAGTGTAATGACAGAAAAGATAAAAACTGCGTTTCGGAAAAAAATCGAGATACGTCCTTTCTATATTAAGCCAACGATATATTGTGTACTGTACTTTACAAACGTAAAGCCAGGCGAACGATAAGTCGTAAGATAGTGACACGATATTGCGAACGAAAATGAGCACCAGGGGTCTAATTGTCGCTTTCGATATTCAAAAAATTTTGTATGGGATTTCGTTCAATATCGAATGCCGTAATTTGCCCCCAGATTTATAAAGAGATATAATATACGAATCTTTCCAAAATACGGGAAAATAACCATGTTTTATTGAAGCGTTAAACAATAAAGTTAACGCTTTGGCGAATTCTTCTGCGCATCGTTTTAAAATACAACTTAGAACACCATCAGGGCCATGACTAAAGGACATCATCTTAAGTTATTTCAAGCTAAACAAAATATTTCTGCAATTGAGTGTAGGGAAAGATATTAGTTGATTTGATACCAGGGGGGATTGGGATATTTATTTCTATCATCGTAAACATCATCGGAATAAGTACTTGCGAAAAAATCAGCAAACATATCACAAATGACATCAACGTTGCTGGATTCTTGATTATGTAGTTTTATAACTGATGGATATCCATTCGATTTTCTTTTAGAGTGAACAAATGAATAGAAAGATTTTGGATCCCTAGCAAAATTGTTTTTCATTTTGATTAAATAATCCTTATATAAAGCATGGATTAGGTCCCAGCTTTTCATTCGCTTAAGTTTTCTTTAAACATTGTGGCACGGACAGGTAGTCAATATTTCACTTTGAACGTATGTATGTGTACCGAGTTAGGCCACTTTCAATGTAACTGCCTCAATTATTAATATGTACAAACCTTTTTTATGTTGCTGCTGTTGCTGCTGCTGCTGCCACATTGAATGTTAATTTGTGCAGCAAAAAAATAAAACGAAGGTCACAACATATTGCTTACATTCATTGACCATTTATTAATTTTTATTGTTTAGTTTTTTTATTATTTTTTTTTTAGACAGTTTTTATAATTTTTTCTATAGTTTTAATTTAAGTTTCATTGATAAACAACAATAATAATACATTGATGTACATGTATTTATTTTTTCTTTTGTATGTTTTTCATGCAGATTTATTTTTACAGATATTGTTTTTTATTTTTCAATACTTGAAAAAAAAATATTTATAAAAAAATACATCGTTTTTAATTTTGCGCTACGCAACAACAGAGTGTTAAGAGATTTTCTTTGTTTTACGTTAATAATAAAAAAAGGATATTGTTGAGAGGGGGGGAAAAAAGTAAAACGTTTAAAGTCCTTTAGACAATTTCCAAGTGAAGACGAAGATTTCAATATATTTATAGTTAGACAAATATAACATTTAAAATATTATTTGCTTAATTGAAAAATATTTATTTATTTATATATTTTTTCCTAATTATTTTGTTAATTTTTTTTATTTCACTATTTCTAAATTATATATGTATGTATATTTGTTTTTCTCAATAATTTCAGCATTTGATTTATTTGTGTTAGTTAACATAGACATTTAGAAACATTTATTTTATTTGTCTTACGTTTATTTCTTTATTTTCTGTTTGTTTTTAGTAAATTCAGTTAAGTTTAATACGAATGTAATTTTTTTTTAGTTTTTCCTTTATTTATTTATATATTTATTTATGTATTAAAAAATATATATAAATATATATTTTTCTTAGTACTTTTAGCACATTTTTCTATACTAATTTAATTTAATATAATTTAATTTTTGAGATGTACCAGCTACAGCTTTTTAGTCACAGTTAATTAATTTATTTTTTAATATTCGTTTTAATTTTTTTTTGGTTTTTTTTTTATTTTTAATTTTATATACAAATATAGTGCCTATTTTTATATAATGAAAACAGAATTTGATGTGAGCATATATATTGAAAACAAACACCTCTTTTCCACATGTAAAGTTTACTTGGACATCTTTTAAATTTTCTTCTAAACTTTGTTTCATTTCTGCACACGCAAAATTTACTTAAAGAAATTTTGTGTTCTTTTGTTGTGTCAACATGCAAACCAAACACACAAACATGCAACCAAATACAACTACATATAAAGTCTACACTCACCCCCCTTCTTTCGCATTTTTCTCACCATAAAACTCAAGATTTTCTTTCCAAAGAGTAAACTTGGCGTTTGGAAAACAGATGAAATATAAAATACGCAAAATTTGTTTTTGTTTTCAGTATAAAATTCTCACATGCAGCGACCGAACTCTGCTTTAATACCGCCAAACAGAGACAACCAACCGATTTGCCACTTTCTTATGGTTCTTCGAACCGCTTTCTGGGGCGTTATTATGTATTTCGATTCGAAACGGAAATCATTCGATTTGTATAGCTTATACATTGTGTTTCGAAAATGTTTTCTTTCGAATCGAAATACATAATAACCCGCCTGGTTGCAGCCATTGCGGACAATTGCCGCTTGCAAATTGTTTAAATCGTTTATCAAATTTTTTTAATAAATAAAATATAGAGGAAAAATTTCTAAGCTGTCCGAAAATTTTAAATGTCCGAATTACTGGATAGTCCGAATTACTGGATAGTCCGAATTACTGGATAGTCCGAATTAGCGAGTGTCCGGATTAGGGAGGTTGTACTGTATTTAGATCATTTTATTTATAATTTATGAATAACAAATACGAGTATCTTAGAAAAAAATTAAGACAAAGCTCTGTACCTATATAAGTATTTTATATTTGTACCCTATAAGTATTTTTTCAATAATTTACGCATTGTATTATATGTATAAGATACTAATTTTTCAAAAATAATTTGGCAGTTTAAAAATACGAGCAACTCTTTAAATACAATATAAAAGAAAACCGACCATTTCTTTTAAATTCAAACTCTTAAAAGCAATGAAAATTTTTGCTTAGAGGCAAAAAATGGCACTTAAATTCAGTAAAAAATACCTATTTGTCTTTATTTAATCATTAGGATTTTTCCAAAAATTGTATGGCTTTTTTATAAATTATTTGTCGTAAATAAAAGTTTTAATACCCATTTTAGAGGATGTTGCCACCGGTATGTCATGTTGATTTGAGCAAATCACGATTTATCATACATTTTTCATGCGGCCAAATCAACTCAATGCACTTGATTTATTTTCAATCAAATACTAACACTACCACCTGTAAAATGAATTCGCCTTGAAGGGGAACAAATTAATGAAACGAATTGATTGGTGTTTGAATTTCACAATTCAGGGGAAATAGTAAAAACAAAATGTCTCCTGTTGCTTTTGTTGTTGCAAGAACAACAAGCCTAATTTAAATAAAAATAGCACTTGTTAAGCAGCTCTGGGCTGAGGAACAGCTCTCGCGTCATCCTAATTATTTCTTAAGTGCGGTCAGGCTTTCGTATGTTGTTTGGCCTTCGAGAGTTTTTCGTCTCACTCGCACTGGTTGACTGATTTGCCACGGATAACCGTATAGTCTTGCGGTTCTTTTGTGGAATTTCTTTGACAACCACGTTGCTACTTTCTATGTGAAGGCATAGGCCGGTTATAGTCAGTCACAGAAAGATTTTTAAAATACTGTTAATAACATTATGGACATATGGTCTAGCTACCGGCGCCATTTTTGTGCAACCATATTCTGCAAATATACTTTGCAGAATATATACCAATAAATAAATAAATAAAAATATACTTTCAAAGAACCATTTTTAATTATTAGTGCCATTTTGGGAAAGTATGTACATTAGGGGTATAACCAAATTTTGGCCCTAGCACTACGTGATAGCGAATATTGTGTTATTTATGAAAAAAAATTTTTGGGGTCGTTTGAAAATAAAAACCTCACGCACTAAAGCGATTTTCTAAAATCCCTAAAGAAAAAAATTTAATAAAAAAAATTTTAATATATCATTAATAAATGGAAAAAAGTTAAAAATAAATGAATAGGGCAAAATCCTAATTATTTCATAAAAAACTGTGAGTTTTTGGCAAAATGTATAAGTACAAATAGAAATAAAAAAAATAATTTTCCAACTTTACCGCGATTTGTGGGTGACCTTTTTTGAAAACCTTTTAATAGTTTTCAATGGACTATTCGACTATGCTGGGCCATTTTGATATTTGCAAAAAATGGGAATAAGTTATGCCCCTAATGTACATATGTAGTTCAAAAACGTTTTTAAATATATTTTATAGCATTTTTTCTCGATTTCCTGTCTTAAAAATAATATTCTTTGTATTTTTATTTTAATTTCTTTTTAAGTTTAGTTATTTGTTCTATCTAGGATTGATGGAAATATCATTTTTTTCGCATTTAATTGAATTTATTCTGAATATGTTTTGTTATTTGATATTTAACAAGATCTTATTCAATAATTTGATTAATTTTGTAAAATATACATGCAAACTTATATTTATATATATATAATATTTAAGCAACATTTAGCAATAATATTTGACATAAATTTATTTTATAATTTTGTTAATACTTATTATTTCATAATATTTTATAAATTTTGCATTAGTTTAATTAATTTCAAAATAATTGAACTTTAGGCCAATTATTTACGTTTCAAAATGCACTGTAACGTATTTATTTGCTTACAACATAAATTAAAGCCTTTAATAGTTTTGCAACAGATATTTAGTAATTTTATATATCTTGATCAAGGAGTTATTTGGGCAAACCTTGAACACATAATAAGCAAAACAGCTGCTTGAGAAAACGGTTTGTTTATTAAGATCAAATGAAATTTTCCGCAAAAGGTTTGCACAATGCAATAGCAAATAAATAAATAAAAAAGAATAATACAGAAAACTAAAGTATAAGTCTATTTTATATTGGGCACACACAATTCTCATTAAATATATTTTCAAACTATGCCACGTGTATTTCTTTTAATTTATTGTTGTATTTTTAGTTTATTTCTAGTTATACTTATATATATATTTTTTTAATTTAATTTATATCATTTATGGAACGGATTTTCTTTATTATTTAAACTTTTCAAATTATACTTTTAATCAATGATATTTGTTGATTTGAATTTATTGTAAAGTATTTCGTTAATTTGTTAAAAGGTTTTTATTTAAAATATAGTATTTATTATTCAACAGGTATCTTGGTAGCGCTAGTGTTAAAAATTCTTCTTTTTATATTCTTAATTTGTTCTATAACATTGTTTAAATTTCCCTAAACACAATGTCCTTGGCTTTTAAAAAAATATTTATGAATTTCTATCAGCATATTGAATGCCAACGCTTCTTCTTTCTTAGATTCTGTTAATTTATTATTTATTTTTTTTCTTTTTATTTGAAAAAGTTGTAAATACTAGTATATACGAATGAATATTTTATTTAGATATCTACATATATGATTTTAAATATATATTTTCTTATGCTATTTTTTTTAGACAGTTAACATTTATTTTAGTTCCATAAGCGGACTTCGGCTGCTAATGCAAATGGTCTTGCAAAAGTGCAAATGTAAAATATCTTAATCAGATTTTTTATGAAATCCCAACAGCAGAAGCTTCGTGTATATTGTTGTTGGTTATCCGGAAAAAAATACAATAGCGGAAATCAATCTTCGTTGCATATCTGCATCATATAGTACATTTTTTTTCAACACGTAGCATATTTATTATAACAACTAATTTTTGATATGTTTCATTAAACAAATAAGAACTTTTTTTGTACATTTATTAATTTTTGTAGATTATTGTGACTTCAGCTTGCCAGTAGTTACTTCAAAACTATTTTTTTATAACACAAAACAATTTTCATTCTATGGAAATTTAAATAAAAAACTCAATTTGCATACAGTTAAATAACATATGGTACACATACACACGTACACACTTACACAAACAAGGAAATGTTTGTATTTAATTTTTATTTTTCTTTGAGAGATTCACTCTTACTAATGCAAATTTGCATAACCAGTTTGCAAAGGTTTCTAGTTTGGCACATCTGCATCCACTGATGCAAAACTCACTTTCATATGTTTTGTTATTGTTTTGTTGCATATCGATTTGAAACATTTGCAACGGCAGTTTGCTACGAATTGTGATTTCCCCTAATATTTGGCATTTGCACTTTTGCAAGACCATTTTATTCAGACACTGAACTGCGCTATAGTTTATATATATTTTTATTATCTTTGATTTCGTTTCACGCTTAATATGTTTTTTTTCTTTTATGTTTTTTAAAGTGTTCGTTTTAAGTTTAGTAAATTGTAAAAATTTTCAAAATATTCTAAGGGTGCGAAGTTTTAGTTAAATTTCCAATATACATATATTTTTTTCGATTTCTTTAAGTTGTAGTGGTTTTGTTAAAGAGCAGTTTTAGTTTATATTTAGTTTTTACAATTTCCCAAGATTTCGTGGTAATTTTCAGGGCCGGGAATCGCTATTGTTAAAATAGAATTCGTTCAAAATTAATAATACCGGATGGGGTACCCTTATTAATTTAATCGATACAAAAAAAACAAGATATTGCGAAGCTAATTTCCGATTCGAAAGTAAAATCGTATTATCGAATTCGTTCAGCGTTACCATTTTAGCATTTAGTTTTGACTTAATGCATTGAATTTTGTTTTCTAAATGATAAATACTATTTGATGAGCATAATTCGTTTGAAGCAAAATATTATTTTTGACATTTTTTTCCGCTGTAATAATTTGATACACATTTTCTTTATAACTCTTTTTGTTAAACACGGACTAAAAAAAGTTAGTTCTATAAATTTTTATTTATTTATTATGAGTTTTTAGAATTGAAATTTTAATTTAAAAGTTCAACGTTAAAAAAGGTTACGTTAAAGATTTTGAAAACAAATGAAAATCGCCTGTGAATAGGAATAACTGTAGAATCAACTGCCTGACCCACGATGTCGAACAAATTCTTTCTGTCGTGAAAAAAATTGTAAAATTTTGTACAGTAGTTTTTCACATTTTGTCCTACAAAGGCATTTAAAAAAATATCAATATCTATAAATTCTGTTCTTTCATTTTGGACCAGCAGTTACAAAGTCTTTATTGCTTTATTTACATATATGCAGCATGATCGGAGTATTTTGAATTAGAGATGTGATCGTGAGTGAATTTTCACTTACGCTCATGAACGCTCACGTTAAAAAATTTTAATCAAAAATACTCACAAAAAAACTGAAGTTAAAAAAAAAGAAATAAAAAAAATTATATGAAAAAAATTACATCAATGCAAAAAAAATCACGAAACCACCACGCCAAAAATCTTATCACTTGCTCACCCTCATGCACGCTCACGTGAGTGGCAAAAAAGGTTGTTACAATCACGAAAACTCACGCTCACGAAAAAAAACTGAAATTAAAAAAAAATTAAATTTAAAAATTATTTAAAAAAAAAATTACCATAAAGCAAAAAAATCCCGAAACCATCACGCCAAAAATCTACTCACGCAAAATTTTTTATACTCAAGTTCATGCACGCTCACTTGAGTGCCAAAAAATTTGTTACAATCACAAAAACTCACGGTCGCAAAAAAATCCTAAAATAAAAAAAAATATAAAAAAAAATTACAATAAAGCCAAAAAAATCACGAAACAATCACGCCTAAAATGTACCCACTCTTGCTAAATTTTTTATACTCACGTTCATGCACGCTTAAGTGAATAGAAAAAAAATTTGTTACAATCACGAAACGTCACGCTCACGAAAAAAACTGAAATTAAAAAAATTTTATTAAAAAATTATATTAAAAAAAATTACAATAAAGCCAAAAAAAGCCAAATTTTTTATGCTCACGTTCATGGGTGCTCACGTGAATTGAAGAAAAAATTTTTATAATCACGAAACGTCACACTCACGAAAAAAAATTTGTTAAAATCAAAAAAGTCACGCTCACGAAAAAAAGTATGAAACTAAAAGATAAAGGAAAAACATTACAATAAAGCAAAAAAAAAATCACGAAACAATCACGCCAAAAATTTACTCATGCAAACTCAATTTTTTTATACTCACGTTCATGCACGCTTGCAAAAGCTAATCACGATTATGCCTGATCACGTATTATTCACTCTAATCACTTGAGCGGTGCCCATCTCTAGTTTAAATAAGTAATAAATTATGAAAATCCGAAACTATTTCAGTCTAGCCGTTCCAATTTAAATGCCACACATTAGATCGCGTTTAACAAATTCATATAAACCACATTGGGCTATAAATATACCAGCCACAGTAAGGCTGCCGTTACCAACAACGCCCAAACCGCCAACACCATTATTCAACGAGCCATTAGAGGAACCATTAGCGCCATGAATTTTATCATTTTGTACTAAAGTTTGTGAGATTCTCTTTACCACATCTAAACCCTCAATAACACAACCGAATATGGCTGTGAAACCCAATTCAGTTAAAATAATACGAAACTGTGAACCCACTAGACCTTGAGAGTCGAATTTCTTTTTGGCCCTGCGCATGCCGACAGCGCCAGCAAATGGTGCTATATTTGTATCGTCGGGTATAAATTGTACATCTTCGTATATTGAACGACTACTGTAGCCGGTATTTTGTTCGATATCGCCCGTTATAATGCTTTCATTCGGATGACATTCAAAGACCTTGCAACCGGTATAACCGAAACCCTTTTCATGGGTGGCCAAAGCATGGAAATTGTATGACATTTTGGGTGCAATATCGGCAAAAACCTTAATTAAAACACGACCCAAATGCACGCCATTACGTTCAAAATCAAAGAAATAAATTTGATTGGTTTCATTATTAATCGGATTGAAAAGTAATTGTACTGTTTTGCGAGGCTCTTCATAAGTTGTTTTGGTTAAAGGTTTTTTGTAGGGCTGAAAATTATTCGAGGTGGACATGAGTCCAAAACCATTTGTTGAGTTTTCATTACAATCGAATTGTTGTTGGTGGTGGGCATTTTGTGTGGTGGCTATTTCGGCATATGTTTTCTGTTTGTCTTTGTTCTGGTCATAGAAGGTGGTTATAAATTCATTGGCGGCGCTGCCACTAGAGTCCTGCTGATGTTGCTGTTGATTTTGTAGAACCGTTGTTGCCGTGCTATGTTGTTGTTGCTGCTGCAACATTTTATATTGTTTGGCTAAATTTTGTTTTTGCTCTTGATGATACTGCTGATAACGCATAAACTGTTGTTCAATAAACTGCTGCTGCTGTCTCATGAAGGACATGTACAATCGATAAATGCAATAATTGGTTAAAATCATAATGGAATTGGTGGGACAGTTGCCGTTATCGACCTCATTAAACAGACATTCCGACATTTCATTCAAGTCACTGGAAGAACAACTGCTGGCAGAGTCTAACTTTTGTAAAATCTCTTTTAAAATCTCAAAATTTAGAATTTTTGGACTTTTACTAAGAAATTGCTGCATTTTACAGTGCTGCAACATTTGCTTGTGTTTCAGTTTAAATTTGCCATTTTCATCCTTGATGACTTTATAAAGTTTTAGAATTTCGTGGGGCGTTTGTTTGCCCAAAAGACCAAAACATAATTGTAAATTTTTCATAGTATCCTTCATTTCATCAATCTCTGTGTTATGCGAGTTGTTAACCAGTTCATGTTCTATTTGCAACTTGAGAGTGCAACAAGTTTCTAACAGCTTAAGTAGAAAACCTTTTTGTAAAAGTTTTAAATTCTCCATTTCTTCTACGCTCACTTGGATTTCTAAGAACTCTTGTCGCACGCGATTTTGATAGAACTCTTTGGCCTCTAGTTGATTTTCCACTTTGTGATCTTTATGTTCGGTGCCAGAATTGCAGCCTCTGCACAACACTGTCAGACACGTTTGACACCACAAGGTATTCGGCATGCCGTGTATGAAACAATTTTCTCCCGGCAACATTTTCTCCGTCACATTTGTACTGATGGCACCACCACAACGATTTCCTAAATGCAAATTTGTCTCCAAATCTTGTGTAACATTTGCGCTATTATTGTTACTGAAATACACAAAACTTCCGATGGAATTTTCCGAGGCCAATGAAGCTGATCTAGTCTTATGATCGTGCTCCGACTCAAACTCCTTTTGAGCAAATTCATTTTCACAACCAAATGATTTCATATTATTATTATCACTTTTATTGCGATTATTTATATTTTGATTATTTTGTATTTCTTGCAATTTCTTTTTATCATAATTTTGTATAAATTGCTGTTCGGTCTTCTGCAATCCCTGCATATCAATTGACCTTTGACACTGTACACAATCTATAAAATGTTCAGTATCTTTGGCGGTATGCAATAGTTGTTCCAGACAATTGAAACAGTACCAATGTTTACACGATAACATTTTTGGCGGGGTATTTTTAAAATTAAATGGCAAATGGCAACGATTGCAATGAATTAAGTTATTTGTTTTATGTGACACAGCCATGTTGTTGTGATATTTTGTCTGGAAAGAAAAGAAAACTTATTAGATGGACATGCATACAATTTTAATTATTTTTTAATATGAGCGCTGTTCGTAGGCTTATAAAATTTTTATTTGTGTAATTTCGGGGTGACCATTTGGTGATTCAGTTTCAAGTAGAAATTTTTGTGAAAAAAAGAGGGAAGAAGTAAAAAAAATATTTTTTTTTTGTTCAAATGTTTGTTAGTCTTATTTTAGATGTTAAAAAAATCATCTGGAATTCGCTTTTGTTTTTTCATTCACGTTCACACAGACGAACATGTTGTTGGCAACATTTCATTATTAATGTTAAGTGGGGTGGATACACACCATCGACCTTGAGTGATAGTAAAAAATTCATCAGTTTTGAATGCTAGTTTTGACTGACCAGACCACGGTAGAATAATACAGGTAGTAACGAAGCAGTAACGGATTTTTTTTGGGACCGCAGCTCTCAAAATTTTACTATGTACTAAAAAAGAACATTTTAACATTTGTTTTAAATGCAAATAAGAAAAGAAAAAGAAACAAAATTCTTTATAGAACAGAAAATGCAACCAAACATGTAAATATAAAATTTTTGCCATTTTTCTTTTGTGCTTTTTGACAGGTTCGAATCCAAAAGCGGTGTTGTTGTAGCTTCGACACTACCTGTATTATTCTACCATGGACCAGACGACTATGAATTATATTAATTTTTTTCTTATTATCTAACAACTCGTACGATTTTGTCTTAACGTGTCACACAATCTTGTATTTCATTCATAAAAATATATTTTTCGCTTCGAAGGTCGGTAGTTTCTGCTACAGAAATAACTTTTGACTGACACTGAAAACCCAATATGGCCGCTGAATGCAATATAACCGCAAAAATTTTTACGACTGTTGACTGACGAAATTTGTGTTCAAATCAAGCAAAAATTTTAGCAAAACTCACTCATGTTCGATAATGTGTACCCACTCTTCTTTATTAATTACTTTTTTTTTGACATTTGTCTTATTTGTACAGTTCTGTTAATTTAAATAAAAAAGAACTTAAATTAAATAAAGTTTTTAATAAATAAATTTAAAAAATTACAACTATGACAAAGGTTTTATACAAAAAGTATGTAGGTATATATAGTAAAGTAGGTATGTACTGTCAAAAAGTAAAATAAATGTCAACAAAGCATATCGCCGAGTACCGAACACAAAAACGATGCTCTCTTCCCCACCCGTAATATGCTGCCAAACAAAATGTTTCCCTGTCTAAATGCAGACATAACTTTTTTGCAATTTGTATCTTTATTTAAGCTTTGACGTTTGCAATCAATCTATTTTTAACTGCTGCCAAACACCTGCATGTTGAACTACATGCCACTGCTAGTGTGACTCCCATTTAATTTTATATTTTTCTCCCCCATCCCCCCATTTTTAACTTTCATTCACTTTGGCTATGTTCACACGATGTGTATTTGCCACATGCTGCCGATATGAATTTTCATAAGTACGTCAAAGTCGAGGACCAACTATAATGTGCATATATTGGCTCAAGCCAGCATTTGTGTGAATACATATAAAAAGTATGTGATAAACTACAATATGCTCAAGGAAACTTTTCATTAATTTGCATAAACAGGCATTAGCTTAAGCAAAGTGCGAAACTAATTTTACGGAATCAGCTGTACATACAAACTATTCAATATAATAAAAGGAATGCTTGGTCGAGAGTACGATTTAATATAATAGAAAATTTTAAATTAATTTTTTGTTAATTTTTAATTGAAAATCACCGGAATTCACAGAATGCAATGTAGTCGGAATTGGATTTGAAAAGACGACAAGAAATACTTTTGTATAATGAATTTCGATTTTATCGGTTTTATTTTCAAAACAGCTAGTAATTCTAGATTGAACATAAGACCCATAACATTGAAATTCATCATACAAAAGTATTTTTTGTCGCCTTATCAATTCCAATTCCGACAACATTGGATTCTGTGACAACCCCGAGTGTTTTTATTTTTTTTTGGTTTGAAAACAATATCTGCAATCAGTGTTGCCAGAAAAGGAAAACTGTAGAGTGCTACAGAGGTAAAAAAGTTATGATAAAATGTACTATAAGAGAAAAACTAACTGCCTGTTCGTCGATATCGAAAGAAAATTTTCTTTCGAATTATTACATTTGTTTTTGTTTTAAATGTAATTATACGAAAGAAATTTTTTTAAACGCTTATAGCTCCCTAAATATTGAAGCAATTTAAATAAAATCATGTAAAACCCCGTTTAAAAACATATAAATCTTTCCAAAATCGTGTTACGATCATGTTCGCCTATTAGTAATATAGATAAAAATTTTCTTTTTGCAGTGTTACTATGAAATGGTTTTAAAGAAACTGTTTTTTTGAGTTTGAAATTCAAGAATATGCATATAGTGCATATAATTTGTAAGATTTCACGCATCCCAAACGCATTCTATTGATGCTTGATTTTTTAATCTTGAAGATTTCTTAGTACATGTTTAATAAGACTTATTTAAAAGTGAATCAAATTGTTACACCCAAAGCTATGAAAATTTGTGTTCAAACAAATGATGCTAAAACAGCAAATAGATTTTAATGCATTAAGTCTAAGCTAAATGCTAAAATGGCAACGCTGTTTATAATTCAATAATGGACATTGCTGTAATTTTTGGTCTATTTAATATGAATTACTTACAAAAAACAAAGTACAATTAATACATAAATTTCCAACAATTGGAAAATATTCTTTAAGTTCCCTTCAGTACATTATGACTATCTAAAAGTTGGCATGGATTTACTTATGCATGTGATAAGCTGGCTTATTTCTGCACATTATGCGTAAAGATTTTTTTCAATCGAAAAATTGGCATCCCATATGACCAGTACACATCGTGTAAACAGGAGTTTTTCAAACATTTTGGCAAATCAAAACTCGCAACTTATTTCTCTTAATATACAAAATCTGTAATTTTTCTTCTCTTCCTTTGGCTTTTAAAATACGAAGAGAGCAAGCAAAGTTTTTCGTTTGTATAAGTCAAAAAAAAAAATGAGACCTACATTTCTCATTGCTAACCTTGATATTGAATCCTGTTTGTCCTTATGTATTGCGTTTTTTTCTTGTTGTTGTTGTTGTTTATGCAAATTGTTTTTATTTTTGTTTTGCGCTTATTAGCCTTCACCTTGAGCTTAAGGAGAAGAAAAAACATAGTTAATAGTAGTTATTTCTAACTGGGATTACATTATAATTTCCTGCCTTTTAAGAAAGATGCATGCATACATTATTAACCTCATTCTATGTCTCTTTATCTCAAAGTGAAGATGTAAATGTAAAGGTTGTTCTTTAGTGATGCTGTTGCATGAAATAAATAAGGAAAACTCGAGTTTTTTTATTGAATGTGTAGAACGCTTTTCTACTGCCGTAAGTTGAGAGCAAGGATCAACATTTAGGAAAAACTTCCTCCAATGAGTGTATGACGTTTAAAGGAGAATATTGTTTATTTATTACTTGTTAATGGTGGCCGATCGAGCGTATTTTTTAAGACCGAATCCGAAACCAAACTTTGATATATATTTCAGACCGAACCCGATTTTTTTCTTTTCATTTAATAGAAACAATTTTAGTTTGAGCGATACTTCTTAATAAATAAAAACCAATTTAACACACATATTAACACTTTTATTTTCACAGCGTTATATTTTTATATTTTACTTTAGTTTAATATTTTACAGCGCTTAATTTTCGTGCATCTTAGATGATATAAAAACGTATAAAATAAAAACGTATAAAAAATTTATCCGAAGTTCGGAGTTCGACAAAAAATTTTCCGCAAGCCAAACATCAGGGAGCAAATTACGGCATTCTATATCGCACGAAATTTCCATACAAATTCAAAAAATTTTGTATGGGATTTCGTTCGATATCGAATGCCGTAATTTGCTCCCAGGATTTTGTCGGACTCTAGAAATTAATCAAATCCCTTTCATTTTAATATATTCCTTAAGCGAAATTCTTGGAATACAAGGGAAAGTCAATAAATTAGTCTGCAAAAACATAATAAAACTGAAATCTATTTTTCCAAGATCCTCTAAATAGTTTTTTTTTTGCATATATGATTTTCCCATCTTTGTCCTCCGAGCCATTTCTTTAAAGTCCGAAAAGGAAAGTTACTAAGAGCCAAATCTACAGTATAATCGTGTATATTTGCCTCCGGAACTGCGCGGGTGTAAAGCAAATTCACGTGGTAAAAATTCTTAGGGGGAAATTTCAGATAAATAAAATTAAATTGTAATAAATTTCCATATTTAGTTGCCTCGAAATTAGCAAATTTTACTCAATCAGCCCAATTATGACTAAAAAATTCCCCGGGAGATGTGTCCCTTTTCCCAAAAAGGGACTGTTCGCTTATAATATGTGAACAATTAATATGTAAACATATGTGTGAACAGCCCCTTCTTGGGAAAAGGGAGAATCCTCCCGGGGAATTTTTTTATTCATAATTTTTTTATTTTACAAAATAAACATTATTTTTAAATATAAATGAAACTTAAATTCAGCAAAAAACATATGTAAAGCAGAGCAGAACTAGTGGTCGTATTTAACGAAGTTTTAATAAATTTTTATAATTGACATATTGTATGAGAAATTGAGGTCAATTAAGTGTTTAATTGTTGTGTAAAATTTTCTAATTGCTCAGTTAAGGGATGAACACAGTATTACGAATTAAAACTAAATTATAAAATATTTTTTTGAGGGGATTTGAGGTAAAAAAAGGTTGTCCACAATTTTACCAACTGATTTTTCTTTCTTTGTAGCCGATTCACCTGCTAAAGTTGATTAATCAAAACCGAGACTAATCGATTAATCATAGCTTAGATTAATCGATTAAACGTACCTCGCAACTTTATATAAAAATCTTAGCACCGGGGCAGCTCAAGAAAAACTTCTGAAAATACAAAAAAATCATTTTTTTTTGCTACGCTCTAAATTACGCAGAGCATTGCGTTGCAATTTTTAATGCGATCGCAATACAGCTTCGTTTTTCTCCTCGTATCCCCGGTGCTGCAGTGTATAAAAATTCTGTATACGGCGTCGCAGCCAAAACAAGTTTTTCCACTTTTAGAAACTTTATCCCAGAGGATGACTGGCCCAACAAATTTTTTTTTTTTTGGGACGGGGACCTACCCTCTCTAATAAGCAGTTGAAACAAAATATTTCAAAATGTGTCTTTGAGAAAAATCTGTTGTAAAGATTTGAATTTCGTTTTTCAAAGATTTCTTTTTCATTCTATGCTAAAATTTATGGACATTTTTTCATTTGTGTGTGTGTGTTTTCTTTTTCAATGAAATGTCATTGAGCATGTTTTCTAAAACATCTTAACTAACGTTGACAAATTGTTGCTGCTAAATACTGAATAAATGAAAAAGTCAACGATTACCTTGACCTTGAGTTTTCGATTGCACACTACTACAACAGACATTCCTGTAAGACCTTATTGTCTCCTCTTATCCGTTAAAGGTTTAAATTTCCCATTGCCTTTACCTATCCCAATACATTATTTTCAATACTTTCATAATGAAACTTTTTTATTTTTATTTATTTTTTTTAATCTAATCACATCTCAGCTACTCTGGCGCAAGTGGCAGTAACAAACAGCAACCATTAATTGAATTATTTACTTACCCAGTTAAAGTGAATTTTGCTCGTTTTTATTAAATCACAGTTGATAAAATCATGTAGTACCTATAAATATTTTTTTAAATTTTCGACGTTTTTAACAATTTCATTAAACATTCAAAGGAAACATTGAGTAAAGGAATTAAGAAGTATTTCATTACAGAGTGATTTATTAGAAAAAAATCGTTGGGTTTTAGTTTTATTTCAATAAAATAAACAAAATATTTGTTTAAAAACAGGCAACAGTTAAAATCGAAACGTGTTGCTTATCATTTACTTAAACACACACACACACGCACATAAACACACACTAACACTCAGCTTTTGGCAACATTGTTTAGGAACTTTTTTCAATGTTTTTTTTTTCATAAAATTTTTCTTTTATATTTTTGCAAGATGTTTGTGGTTTATTTTTTTTTTATATTTTTTATTTTATAAGTAAAATAAAACTTGTTTTTCTTTGCAGGGAAAAATTATGTTTCTAAAAAGTTTTGTAACGTTTTTGTTTGTTTGTTTTTTTTTTAATACAGATTTCTGGTAAAAGTTAAATTTCTATTAATTTTCGTTTTAAAATTGTTTATTACTTCTTTTTAAATTCTTAAAATTGTATTAACTTAAAATGCTTTAAAATAATTTTTATTTATATTTTTCTATAACCGTAACGTTGGACAACTTAATTGTAAATGTTTTCATTGAAATTTGCCTTTCGTTTTAGACGTAAAAAATGCAAAGAAAGCTTTTCGTGCATATTGTCTCCATCTTGAAGTTTGTCCCGCTCTCTTTAAATATAGATAAACATCCTTCATTTTCTCTTTTTCGCTTACTACTGTATGTACGTACGTATGTGTATGCCTGTTGTGAAAGCGAGTAAACAAAGCACATGGCCACGAAATAAACCGAAATTATGTGAAAGAAAAATGGAAGCAAGTCCAAGGTTTTCACATCAAACATCAAACAAGTGCAATGTCAATGATTTCGTTCTTTTTAGCCAAGCTTCCGTTTGGAGTAATGGCGGGCTTTGAAAATCCATTGTGTGTGTTTAAATAGAAAGAGCTTTTCAACTCGGAAATTAGCAATTCTTAGATGTTTGTAAAATGCTTTAAATGTATGTGCTGCTGCTAAAGGCAAACGATGCGGAAGTACAAGGCCAGTTTTCAAGAACATACACAGGTGGCCAATAAAATAGGTACCATCTGTACGTTTTTCGCTTGGATGAAAAGAAAAAAATAATTTCTACTTAAAGGCATAAAAATAAATAGAAATAACAATTAAAAGTTAACAAATCAAATTAAAGAAACAAATGCGAATTTCACGTGGCCAATAAAATAGGTACGAAATGCCGCGAAAAAGAAGTACATGCAACAGAAGAATTTTTCAGTGAAAACTAATAAAACAGTGTGTATTACTGAATCAGTATCCACTAGAGTACCTACTGCACAAGCATACTTAAACATGTTTTTCAAACATTTGGTTCGTTTGAAATACTTCCGCAACATTAATGATGCGATGCACACAAAGGAGGGTTAACCCTTAGATCTTCTAACATTCCGACCATAATTTCCAAACAAATCTATTTTGTTTTCATCACTCCATATTTTAATTCCCTCTTATCCACTCGCATGTTCTATGTCGATTTGCAAACTGTTTGCTCTTCTGTAGATTGATTTTTTTTAACAGCGACACTACGAACTATTCGTTTCGAAAGATTAGCCGCCCTCACACATATTTCGCTGCATACACTCAATAGAAAAATCAATTCATCCGTACTTAAATCAATCCCAAGCGGTGTTAGAAGTACTGATTATTAAGTGCTCAATTTAATTTTTTAGTTGATTCATGGTTTTTCTTCTGATTAAAGAATTTTGTACTTGTTTTATTAGTTGTTTATCTAAAGTAATCTCGTTTTCGACTTTCTTAAAATACATTTTATTGCTATTTGTACTCAAAATTTTGAGGACGACTCGTACTCAAAGTAATTAGAAAATACTTGAATTTAGTACGGCGTTTTTCTTTCTGTGTAGTTCTTGCCGAAATTTGTTTGTTTAGCTTAGTTGCAATATCCTTAGAAGACATAAAAGGAAAGATCTCGATCTGTAATATTGCTGGGTTTTTCAATGCGCCACGACTTTCTGTCGTTTTTCGGGGCTTAAGAGCATTTACAACAAAATTGATGGAACATCCAAGTGCTTGAGCTACAAACTTATAGGCCTCTTGCTGCTCACGCAGATTTTGGACTATTCTCCACTCATAACTTATAACTCATGTTATGTTGCAATTTTATAAAAAAAAACAAAAACTTAAAATCTCAATCGTAAAATCCTAAAATTTGCAAAAGGTCGGAGTGTAACGTCAAAGTATCGATTTCGGTGGCCATAAAATTTGTGTTATTTTTTAAAGAATTTCCTTTAAGCACAATATAAAACAACGGATTTAATTTCTTAATAAAAGGAAAACATTTTTGTCAATTGAATCAAATTAAGCATTCAACAAAATTTATTAATTTATAAAAAAATTAAGTTCTGATGCAGTAACAGATGTACCTATTTTAATGACCACCTGTGCAAATATAAATAAGTTATGTATTTTCCTATAAGCAACATTTTGCTGCCAATTTTATAGAGCTTTTTTTATTGTTGTTGTTTCTTATTGTCGATTAAAACAGTGGTTTATTTAATAAGAACTTGAAAAGAATTCCCCGAATTCTTATTGTATTCACCACTTTGAAGAAGGACATTTTACATTTACAAACACTTTCCAAACTTAATGTAAAAGTTGTGTATGCATTAAATGGTTTCATTTCCCGGTAAATAAAAATATAATTAATTATAATTAATATATCGCTCATTTACTTAAAGAACGTCATAACTGAGAAAAAAAACCGTTCTTCAGAAAACGAGTTTCAAAATTTTTACTTTCCACATTCTCGCAAGAGTTGAGAAATAAAGTCTCAACTGAAGAGATGAGTAAACAAGATATTTGTATGAAATTTTTGCAAAAGCGAAAGAACAATATGAAGAATAATTTTGCATTCTTAAACCGAAAATCAGATTTTTTTAGTTATAATTTCATTCAAGTAAATGAGCGATATGTATACTCTTTATCGGCCTGACACTAAAGGTACGGTCACATCTGACAAACATTTGCCCAAAAAAACGTCACCAATACTTTTGCTTAGGGTTAGTGGTTAGATTTAACTTGGTTTTTATATCACGAAATGAAGTCAATTATGCCGCAAAATGATATTTTCATATTATTTTAAATAAAAAAAATATTGGAATTAAAGAAAACGTAAATTTAGCTTGTCTGTTGGTTACGTTTTTTTCGGCAAATGTTTGTCAGATGTGACCGTACCTTAACCAAATTTTTAACTATTAAACTGTGCTGTCGGAAGAATTTAATATGTGTGCAAAGAAAGAGTCACTAGAATCGTTTAGATAGAAGCGGCTGAAAAATAATATATGTATAATTGATATAGGCGTGATACTGCCCACTTCAAGCCCCCCCCCCCCCCCCCTTATCAATTGCTTTGTCGGAGCGACTTAAGGCGTGTGCAAAGTTTCATAAGCGTCGGTTAAGTAACTGAAAAATTATACATATTTTCTATGAGCGTGGCTGCTCATAGAAAGTTTCCTGCAAAAACTTGCTTATACTTTTCCACACAAACTGCATAACGTCTGCAATACTTAACAGTAGTTATACAACTACTTACTGGTAAATATAGAAGTTAATGGATTCTCTGAGTGACGCAGTAGTAGAACGTGCTTTTATCATACGGATGGTCGACTGTTCAACTCCTGTAAAAAGCGTGATGTGTATGTGTGTGATCATGAAAACAAGTTTTTAGTGCGTAATTAAATAGATCAGTGAGTAAGTAACGCACTTGACATCGCACACAATATAATAATTCCTTCAGAGGCACGAGTTCAACACTGACAGCTTACATTTAAGCTTTTACTGTTTAATTAGAAACCATAAATAAGAAGTAATTGAAAAGTAATGTTTTTTTAAAATGGGCGTGTTACGTCCACTTGTGTAATAATAATATTGTTTTCTCAAGGAAACTTAACTTAAGGCATAATTAGTTTTTACGTTCTGTTCTTTTGCGAATCAGCTGCTTTTTTTTCTCTGTTCAATTGAAAGCTGTATGTGCGATTTGTTGTTACTTTTTCGTTCTGTTTTGTTACGGAGAAGTCTGTAGAAAATGGAAAATAGTTCTTGTGGAGAAAATGTCAATAATAAGATTGTACTGATTAACTATTGACGGTATCACCACACTGTGGTAAATGTCCGTAGTAAAACTACTGATTCACTATATTTCAAACAGGTGCAATTATTTATTTAAAATAATATTTAAAAGTAAAATAGGATATAAAATATTTCACAGTCTTATTGTTAAATAACATAAAAGGAACTTCGTTTCGTTTTAAATTAATAATTTGATTAAAACCGTCAAACATTTTCAGTACCTATCAAAAACAAACGACAAAAACAAAACACATTGTTGAAAGTGTCACTAAAAATGCACCATAATTGTTGACAAAAGTATTGACATGGATACACTTAACCCCATGCTTCCTTCAGGGACATTAAGTGACAGCCAAGAGTGTTTATGTATTAATTTTAAATAAATAAATAAATATTACACATTTTGTGTTAAAAATCAAAAAACTTTATTTTAATTCAAGATTTATATATTTTTTAACTTAACCCATTTACGCTCGCTGTGCCAATTTGGGAACACTTCATTATTGGCGGCATACGAGAAAGTTTTTGACATTATTCAATAAATATTTGCATTATTGATCAAGTGAAAGTTCAGACATTAAGTATAATATCAAAAAATTGTATTGCATTAGGTAATTTTGTGGCAAAAATCGTTTAAATAAATAAATATTACACATTTTGTGTTAAAAATCAAAAAACTTTATTTTAATTCAAGATTTATATATTTTTTAACTTAAATTGTCAAATAAAAAACATTTTGCAAACATTTACAAAATTCATTCGTATAATTACATCGTCCACATCGGAAAGTTCTAACACAGAACAAGTAATTAAAAAATATTTTCTACAGAAAAGAACGGACAGAACAGGCAACGAAGAGTAAAAACTTATGAGGACTTAACTGAGTTTTAATCCAGTGTTGCAAAATTTTTATTATTATTTTTTTCATTTAACATATAAAAATTATTTTGTGTACTTTAAAAAGAGATCATTCTGGAAAGCTTAACACACAGAAAAAAACCCACTGTAAAATCAACATGAAGAAATGTTGATATCAAGCCATTGTTAATATGTGGAAAAAATCGAATTGAATTTACTTTTAACATTGTTTTAAGTTAAATCAATTGTTAAAATTGATAATTTGTATAAAAATATGTTGATTGAAAATTAATCACATTGAAATAACATTGTACATTTTAAATTTTACCTTTTACAGAGTTAAAATAACATTAAACAATGTTTAATTTTGTAATTTCCATTTTTATAGTAATAATTACAGTTTTTCATGTGAAATTAACATTGGATATTGTTGAAACAAGATTAACTATTGTAAAATCAACATTGTCAATTGTAAATATTAACAAACGTTGGCTTTTGTTAATTCAACATGTTAAAAAAGTTAAATCAAATTTGTGAAATTTTATTAATGACTAGAATAATATTAAAATAAACATGTGAACATGAAACAACGCGAAACATATTGAAATGAAATTAATTCATGAGAAAAGAGAAAAAATTCAAAAAGTACCGCATACAATGTCAATTCAACATGATTTCTACTTGTTTTAAAGTGGATAACTATAACTTTTATTTAACTTTAATATCATATTAAATTAACATGAAACGCTTATGAAGAAAAATTGTTAACAAAACTAGTGGAATCAACCTTGTTTTAGTTGATTTTACAATGATTTTTTTCTGTGTGAAGACACCATAAACTGGCATTTAGCTGATTAATTTGGTGTTGCCAAAAGTGGTTGTTTTGTATTAAACAATTTTGAAAATAGGAAAATTATTGTGTTGCTGTTTTTGTATTGTTGTAGCAACGCAAGATTACCTGGTATTAATCTACCTTGGCTTACCCTTTTCTCGAAATCATCTTGAGCATAAACACACACACACTCACTCACACATATTTAATTTATTTATCCTTGTTAAGAAATAATAATAACATCGTCATCGCTGACATCATCATCATCATCATCCATCACAAACTTCAAACTCCTACGTGTGTATGTTTGTGTGTATGTTTGTGCGTTTGTATGTGTTCTTGTGGCAAAAATAGAGACAATAATCGTCAAAGCTTTTTTTCTTTTGTTACCTATCCTAATGGCATCTAATAAACTTTGAAAGCTCTACTCGCATTTCGATAAACGAATAAAAAAAGAGAAAACAGAAACAGAAGCAAAAAGCAATAAAATAGGTGACCCAGTTTCAATTAGAATTCAATCATCTGAGCACTCTACAAGCCGGTTAACCTTAAAACATTTTTAACCTTGTTCATGTGCGTCCGTCCAATAACGATAATGAGACAGGATTTTTTAACCCTGAACTTTCTTTATGCGATGAAACTTTAAATGGCCATGAATTTATAATAAATAAATATAAAATTAAATCTTAAACACCTGTTATGAATATTTTAGTGGAAATGGTACTTACGTACAAGCATACATACATACATTCTTACTTGCTTACTTACTTTGGTGCGATAAATAGAAACATTTCAACTTGCCTTGTATAGAATGAATGGAATAAATAGAATAAATTCAAATTAAATGCAAATTTACTTGACTGTTTTCCTTCAATTTTATTATTTTAGAACAATTCAATTTATTTACATCTGTACATATTTCCTTTATTTATATTTTTGCAGGAAAAAGACCAATATGGCAATGAAGTGCAGCGGTTAGCACGTCCTCTGCCGGTTGAATATTTGCTGGTGGATGTGCCAGCCTCAACACCTCTGCAACCGCAATACACATTCACCCAGTATGACAAGAGACAACCATTCCCTGTTGAAAATCGTTATTTGGATGGTCATTTGCAAGACTTTAATGCGTTGAGCACGTATTTATCGCAGTGGGAGGATGAAGATTTTCTGGAAGCAATATCAGATTTTCATCTGTTGGTGTATCTGTTCAAAATGGACATGTTGCCATTGCGCCAACATATGAAGCCATTGCTGGAGGCTGTGCGTAATAAGAATGCAAATATGGCGTATGCTTTCAAAAAGGAAGATGTTTGGAAACTATTAGAATCCCTTATACACGCCAGTTCATCGGGTAGTGGGTGAGTTGTTTTTTTTTTTTTCTTTTTGTAACTTTTTCGAATTAACCAGCGATTGCTATAAATAATTAATTAACTTGTTTATGTTTTAATTTAATTCAATTAGCGGCACTACCAGTTATCCCTCATCATCTGCCGCTATAAGAGCAGCCGCTGGTGGCGGTCTTGCTGCTGCCGGTACTCTACATGAGAATGCTGTTACCGAATCAGCTTCATGGACTTGTAATCATTGTACTTTCATCAATCGTGGCGAACTGACATCTTGTGAAATTTGCTCTTTACCCAGATAAACTTTTCGTGGGATTAAAAAAAGGATCTGAAATATAAAAAAAATGAAAAAGGAAATCTGTTTGTTCTCTCAATCCCTTTTTAAAAAAGAAAAGAAATTTGTTGGCTTTTCCGTTTTAAATTCTCTTTTGTTTGTCTTCCTCCTCCCTCTCCCTGTCTTTTTCTCCCTCCTGTTTTCATTTGTTCAAAAATTTTGGATGCTGTAAAAGAGTTATTTGTTTAGAAATGTGAATGCTGTAAAAGAGTTACAATTTAAACAAACTTGGGTTTTAAGAACAGTCAATATTTATTATGTACAATTAAATAAATACGAAATAATAAATAATTAAGGATGGGATTTGTACTGCGACATCAAAACTAAAATTACAATTTATTTCTTGTTATTTATAGGTTGTTTTTGTTGTTGTTGTTTTGATATTATGCCCGATTCCGTACTTTTTGGGTAAAGTTCGTGCTAATGAGAGTGGCCAAGAATTCTTAACTCTTATTAAAGGCCGAGGCATATAGGATCCGTCGTTATATGTACGTCGCTGTTTTCAACTGACATCAAAGTATCGGCGGAGAAGGTTGACACAATGACTACTTTGTTAACGGACATTAAATCAGCTTCATTTGATTAAATTACACATTTTCAATAGAATTAGAGGATATTTTGTTTTGTTTTTTAAATTTTAATTTAATTTTGTCACCACACAACACAAAAAGCTAAATAAAAACGAAGCAAAAAAAATCAGATAGTTGTCAAAGTACTCAACGTACGTTAAAAGTTGTCGAACTTTAATACTTTGCGTTGACGGAAACGTACGGAATGTGGCAAAGCTGATAAGATAACTTGTATTTCAAATTAGTTGTCAGTTGAAAAAAGCAACGTATAACGAACGTACGACGGATTCTATGTGCCTCGGCCTTAATAACCCAAATACGTTAAAAAGTATGGGAATTTTAAAGGCCGACCCACATAGAATCCGTCGTACGTTATACGTTACACATTTTCCAAAAACATTTTTTTATTTTGCTTAAAAATTTATCAACCGATTTTGAAACAGTTGGAGGCAAATTACGGAATTCGATATCGAACGAAATTTCCATACAAATTCAAAAAATGTTGTTCGTTCGATATCAAATGCCGTAATTTGGCCCCTGTTCATATGCATGTTTAAGGCGAATTCGTATGTGACTACCTGATGTGAATCTGTCTTGGTTTTTGGTGAAAAATAATTATGTTATTGTTTATTTTGCAAACAGCTGACTGTTTGACAAAAGTGCTGGCTGTTTCGACGGGAACAGATTTCGTGCAAATTGGGATCCCGACTTGTTGGTACAAAATGTCAACAACAAAAGGAGCAAATTTATTTAAAATGTATTTTAGCAAATTTCACCACAATCCATATGCTCCAAACCAAAAAAATTATTTCTTTATTTAAAGCAATATATAAAACACAAATTACAAAATTTTGTGAAGGCTATAACATCCGCGGCGAAACAGTCAAGAGTTGCTTTCAAGAACACATGCAAAATGTATTCGTCTTGCTATAAAGAAAAGCACTATTTAGGAGATTTTCGGGATTGAAAGAACGAACATTTTGGATTAGACTTCAAAAAAATTTTGAACCGAGTCTCGTGTATTTGTGTGTGTGTGTGCAAAGTGTAGTTAATTAAATAAATGATCTTTTCTACAACAACAAAAACAACAGGAATTTTTGTTTTTACTGTTTTTCCTCAATTGAAATGCCAATCAAATTATTTCAATAATATTTTCCTTTTTTTTATTTGTTGAAAACGTTTTCACAGCATTACAATCTTTGGGATTTCAAATGTGAACAAAATTTATCAAGCGGGAAGAGATCAGCTGGCGGAGAGAGTGTACCTTATAATTAAAATACCTTGTCCGGATGTATTCACGTATATTTTTCTAGCTTTGGCTGAAATCGACACAAATATAAAATGAAATAGATAGAAAAAATTATCAAATGTAAATACTTCGTCTTCAATAAATCGCAGTAATAAACCTGAATGAATCCTGTAAGTTTATAAAAAATAAAATAATCAGGCATGTTCTACAAAAGTAGAGGAACTGAAATATGTAAAGTAAACTTTTAATTTTTGATGTTCTGGAAAAAGTAGAGCATATTTGTATTGAATATTGCAAAATGCAGAATATAAAAAGTGCAAACTGAAGTGATTTCAATTGAATTCCACTTCAAAGTGAAATGTAGAACATACCGGAATATTAAATAATTTAATCATAAAATTATAAGAATTTGTTTTTGCAGAATTTTACTGGGCTTTTCTATACTATTTCCCCTTGTGAGCCTTGGCAACATATCCACAAGATAAATATATCGTTCGTTGGCTTGCAGGATAAACATGCTAACGTAAGTTCTAGAATGTTTTACAACTCTTGGCAAAAAATTTTTATATTTTTTTAATTAGGAGCTGTTGGCGTATTACGTCACGCCATTTTTTGTTTTCGAGAACTCTGAGCCTATGTAACGCATTTTAAAACCTTTGCAATATAAAAGATGCTACGAAGTTATTACGGAAATTCAGATTGGTGAATTTCTTAAGAAATTTCCGTTTTCTAGTACGGAGTCTCTAAAGAAAAGTACACGTAAGGTTTGAGATTTACTGACTATTACAGGCAGTGATGCCAGCGGAAATTTAACAAAGTCCTTACATGTCTCGAAAAAATTTCCCTTTTTTCCCTACACACACAAAAAAAAGTTCCCTACATTTTTCCCTACTCTAAAAATTCATTGATTTCATGAAAAAAGAACATTTTATTTAGGTTTTTAAAATTTTGTACATTTATATCGCCATAAAAAAAATTTTAATAATAAAAAATAACAAAAGTTTGTAATTTTAACAAACTCTAATATCTGCCTTTGTGCCATCATAGTCCTCAAAAGAATGTACTAATTGCATTTCTTAAAAAAATTCTTTAATTTTTAAAGATTAACTTAAGTGCTGTTGCACCATTTTTTTTTTAATTTTACGCATTCATTGCTATTAAATTTTCAAAATAGGAATGTGGAGATCTTAGAAGGTAATAAAAATCTTAATTCTGAATCCTTAATAAAATTTTATCCAAGTTAAAAAAAAATGTGACCCGGAAAGGAAAGAATGAAAGTTATTTTTTTTTTTTTTGGTTTCTAAGACCGCATTTGAATATTTAAAATAGCTTAGTATATATTTTTAAAAACTCTTAATTTCTATATCAAGCCAAAAAAATTCCAAAATTTTAAAATTACTTTTTATTTTTTAAACAAATTCTATTCCCAAGAAAATCGGACATTTCTTTGCCTTTTGTTTGCTCTATCAGCCCAATTATAAACAGAAATTTTTCATGAAGTTGTTCCCTTTTTCCTTTTCTCCTATTATGATTAAAAATTCCCTCATTTTTTACTTTTTAGTCCGTTTTTATAAACCGTGTAAAAGGGAGAACAAAATAAAAACTAAAAAGTAGTTGTACTAAATATATTTAAGTTTTGGGTTTTCCCTAGAAAAAAATTCCCTCACAAACAAGAAGTTTTTTTCTCGAGAAAAACCTTTCCTAATGAAACAGATTCCTTGCGAATATTTATAATTGGGCTGTAAATATTATTTACAAAAATATGTTTTCTGTCTGCATGACATATCTCACGTAATAGTGTAACAAAATTTGAAATTAAGAATAGATTTTTATATGTATTATCACTTTTGTGGGGTGTCTTAAGCCATTACACCGCAATATAAAAGGAAGCAAAACAGAGTTTTAAAAATTCCCTACATTTTCCTTAAAATGACAAATCTATCCTTTTTTCCCTTCCCTTGAAATTGTCCAATGAACTCCCTACAAAAAGGGAAAATTCCCAATTCTTGGCATCACTGATTACAGGCATGTTAAAATAATTAGTGGAGACTTTTTTCATAACAGTTAGATTCGCCGCAAATCGCTTTGAACAATACCTGCTTTTTGGAATGAATCTCCGTCATCCCACGTCAAATTGACGTGGGATGACGGAAATTCATTCCAAATTGCATCAAACCCCGTCGGAAGAAAAACACAACACTTAATACCTGCTTTCTTGGACAAAATCAACGTCAAACACTATGTATAAAAATCAAACATAAACAAATTTTGACAAACAAAACAGATCAAAATGCAAGGAGATGCAAGAAGCAAAAAATAATCAGCTGTGCTATCAAGACCACCTGTTATGAATTCGCCTTAAGTACAGACAATTGTTCAGTTACGTAATTTTTTACATTTTATATGAATTCCTTGAGAAACACGAGTTCAATACTGACGGTTTACATTTAAATTTTGTTGTGTTTTGAGTATTCAATGACCTCCAAGTATTGACATTTTAAAGTCGTTATTCGTAATCCGAGGATTAAAGTACTTTCCATCAATGACATCGCCATGTTAAAGTAAAGTAAGTTAAACAGCCAAAGAAGTAGACGTTATGTACTTTATATGTTTTTTGTTAACATTTTAACTCATTAAAGTTTTTACTGAGTACTTTTGAACATTTTTTCTACAGTAATCCCTCGATTTGTGACACGATTGGTTCCGGTAAAGAGCCACAGAAATCGAATTTTAAATTGTTCATAATTTTTAATGTTGCTTCGAGGTGTGTATTTGATCCTGTTGTGTTGCATCATTAAAAGTTTTCATTTAGAACCAAAATGCATCTATGTATTGAATTGCCTAGACACAGAAAACATATGAATATAAAAAGGGGATCCTTTTTTATAACAATTTAGGCAACAACAAAATGACGCAAATCGAAGTGAAAAAGATGAAAAACTTTGCCGTAAAGCGAGGACTTACTTTATACATGTATGTATACAATTTTTTTATAATTCACCAAGTTTACCGTTTTGTTTTCATCAGTAATTTGACAACATTTTTTTTCGTTTAAAGTCAATTAATTGTATATTTTTATAAATATTTTGTTAGCAAATTTTTAAAAATTATTTTTACGTAGAAATTGGTAAGTTTTGTTTATATTTTTTAATTTCCCATCTTCCGTGACAGTAATGAAATCTATTTATACCGAATATTGCAGAACTGCGTTAAAGCTTTTAATCGGGATTTCAGTGTTGTTCCAATAGTTAATCGTAGTAGCAAACATTATCAGCAGTAAATTCTTTTCGAATAAACTTTTTCTAACGACCATTTTTGTGGTATTAAAAACTCGGGCCAACAGTAAATCCAGATATAAATTTTTGTGCTCCTGGACAAATTTTACATGAAATTATTAATTTTCAATGTTGCTCTTTAATGCATTTTGAATATTTTCCATTTTCACATTCTGTTGATTTTGTCCTCGATTTCGCATACGAACGGATTTAATAACATGACCGGTAATTTTAACTCGCAGATGCATGTACGTGCTTCATTGCAATAAAGTTGGGATTTACACCAAGACTCTTAGGATTGACTTTCAAGGGAAAACTGTCTTCGACTTTGTGAGGGAATGGCATAAAACAGAGCAGCAATTTAAAACGAGAATTGAAAAAAAGTGAAGCAAAAAAGGTGTTTGCGTAAATTCTTACTGGAGCCCTGCACAAGCATACTTAAACGTGTGTTTGAAACATTTATTTCGTTTGAAACACTTTTGCAACATAAATTTTCCAATGCACATGTCGTCATCTTAAATGCAAACGGACGTAAATATATTTTTATTTACTTTAAAGGAGAAGCTTAAAACGTTATAAAATCAATAATAATAAAGTAATTTTTTGGAATCCGTTTAATTTTTTTGCCTTTTGGATTAAAAAATACATGCACTTGTATTTACTCCCTTTTAAATTTCTTAAATAAATCGTCCATTTTTGATCGTAGGAGTCTTAACATTTTCCGTGAACATGTAGTTTGACAAGACGACCGATAATCATTTAAAAAGTCTATTTCGAATATTTGTGTAGTAGTTACGTTCGTTTCCATTTGAGATGATTATATACTGAAAAGTACATTTTTTTATTTGTGGACTTTGCAGAGCCTCATCTGTGTCCAAGGCGAATTCAGAACAGATGGTCTTGACAGCTGAGCTGATTATTTTTTGCTCCTTGCATCTCCCTGCATTTTGATCTGTTTTATTTGTCAAATTTGTTTATGCTTGATTTATATATAGTGTTGAAAGCAGGTATTTTTCAAAGCGAATTGAGGCGAGTCTACCTGTTACGAATTTGCCTTAATCTGTGTCCTACAAGTTGAAACAAAATGTTCTTTCAGTAGTGATTTTCTCTGTGTATGTGCATCGCAACATTAATGTTGCGGAAGTATTTCAAACAAAACAAATGCTTTAAGGACATGTTTAAATATGCTTGTGCAGGGCTCTAATTCTAATAAACAGATCACTTGATTTGTGTATTTTGTTTTTCTATTTACTTTTGGAGAGCTTCGTAAGTAACCACCATGCAAAGCACAAAATAAAATTGTTAAACAAATTGAGTTTCAAATTTGGAAAACAATAAATTTTTCGAAATTTCTGCTTTTATTACGCGGTAACATGTATTATGCGAAAGACTAGAATTTATCGAAAATCTCCCTACTGAATAAAGGGGGGAGCCCCGGTAAACTAGGAGATAGCGTACTAGAATTGTTCGAGGGGTCGCAGGTTCGATTCCTGCCTAAGCCCTGGATGTTTCTGCAGGCAAGCCAAAATAGCTTCGATTCTTCAATTCGTTTAGCTGACATGGTGACTGCACTGAGCTCTTCATTTACATACGCTATTTTTTGCTGAAATTTTTAACATTTTCTTTATAATTTTCTCTAGAAATTATGGCTTTACCTTTAGCTGTTGGTCGCTTTGGAAAATCTTTATTATGTAAAGTTAAACCGTCGTGTAAGGTAAGTTTTTTGGTTGAACATTTATTTAAATATGAAGCTTCAATTAGGGTTTTTTTTTATACCATTTCCTTTCAGCCCCTGCAACTTCGTCACATATCAAATTTAAGTGAGTTAACAAAATTAGCATAAATCAAGCGGAAAAATTCCATAGAATTTTAAAAAAATATTTTTTTTTGCTTTTTTAGCTCCAATAGCTGGTTGGTTAGAAAAACCAAAAAGTTTACTATTTCATCCAGAAAATATTATGAAACATAAAGAGGTGAGTGAAAGAGATTCGCAATTAATTAATACAAAGATTTATTATTTAAAAGTATGATAAATGAAACTATTGTGGAATAATTTAATTTTAATTACATATTAAGAACTAACACATTTCTCAAGTTGAAAAAACACTAAACTTTTATGGAGAATCCTCTTTAAAAGTTACGTTCAAATGATTTTCAAATCATATAACACTCAAAAAAATATAGCTGGGAGTTATCTGTTATGGGGAGTTATTTACTTTTTGTGAGACTTTTTAAATTGAGGAAATATTGGAATTGGCTGTTAATCAATTTTTGCTTGGGACTTATTTAAATTCATTGAAAGTTATTTAATTTCTTTGGGAAATTTTTCATTTATCTTAAAATTGCGCTTCATACAAAAAGTGCAAGAAATTTTTTTTCTAAATTGATCATATATTCAGCAATATTCTTGAATATTTGATGCCATATGTAATATTTTTCTCGAATCATTTTCAAATCTGAAATTTTTTCAATTATTTAACTTCATTTCTTAAACAAAAAAAAATGGAGGCGGAGTTAAGTATTTTTCTTTCCGTAAACGTTTTTTCAAATTTAACTTATGCTGAGGAAATTTAATGTTTGTATGTGTTCAGTCTATAATTCATTTTGAAGAAGTTGAACTATGCCATGGCCATAAATTGGTCACAAGAAAAGCAAAACAACGTTTGTCGGCGGTTCACTTAAGGTACGGTCACATTTGGGTAACATTTCATTCAAATATGTTTGATTATGTTTGACCAAAATCTTTTTAACTCAGTACACAATTTATTTTCTGGTCACACTACGCAGATTTTTTTCTTACTATTTATTTATCAAACAGCTTTCAAATAAGGTTAAGTGCAAACATGAGAAAATAGTTTTTCCGGTACAAAACATTTGATCAAATATTTGACAAAATATTCGACGAGGAAGAACAAGCACACTTCTCTCAAATTTATACTCGTTGGATATGACAAAACAAAAAAAAATATTTCATCACCGCACAGTGGCTCCAATTAGAAAAATATAATTAAATGTTCATAATTCATGTAGTCGTGGAAAAAGTCAGTCAAATTTTTGAAATGAGAGCAAAATTTTAACAAAAGTGGAACCTGATTGTTCGACGTTTTTCTCAAATTTTTTTAAACCAAAATTTTACTCTTTCATTATTTCAAAAGATTCGAAATAAAGAAAGACTGCATTAGAAATTTTAAATAGATTAAAGCATGCACGCTATATCCAGCATTGAACGAAATTCTAAGTTATTCGCTTAAGAAAAAAATAAAATAACATATAAATTATATTAGGTATACATATTTAATACAATTAATTTAGCTTTTAATTGTTACCCGCCTGCTCAAAAATGTGACCAGGAGAGCAGATTTACTAAAATATGATGTGATTCTATTTACAGTTCATTAATTTTGTTTTAAACACTGTTGTTTCATAATGTTTGTTCTTACAAAAACTTTGCAAGAATAGGGGAAAATATTTGGCACTGGGTGGTCACATTTTGTTCACATTGGAGACTTTCCTTTGAAAGCAAATAATTTTGTTTGTAAAAAACTGTTATTTTTCTGTTTGCCCTTCAAAAATATTTTATGGTCACACAACAGCAAAGAAATATTTCTCGTTTTTCGTCAAATGTTTCCCCAATGTGGCCGTACCTTTAGAAACGTAAAAAATTATGAGTTTTTTTTAAATTATTTTTGTGTCTACTTTTTTTACTCTACGCACTAATACTACACTAAAATTAATTAATTTAAATTAAACTTGAAAATTTAAAAAAATTGCAAATACACATGTGACCAATAAAATAGGTACCATCTACATACTCGTAATTATCCAAGAAGCAAGTTTTACCTTGTTTTGTGATGCCATGCTTCTAATTTGCTGCTTGTGCAAAAATGTATCCGTTCTGTCAAAAATTCTATTTGCCCCAGGGCTGCCGTTTGTCACATGTCCAATATGTGAAATATTAATTTAAAGAAAAAGTGCGTGCAATTATAAATAAAAAATAAAAAACTAAAATTTATTCATTTTTAAAAAGTGCGGATGAAATTTGAATGCAGTAACACAATAGTACCTATTTTAATAACCATATGTGTATGTGTGTGTATTTGAAAAATTATATACAAATCAAAAATAGAATTCAAATCATAAATATTTCACTACTTTCTGTTACGAACTTCTGGCATCTACTGGTGATTTGTTGACTATTTTTTTTTACTAGACAAAACCAAAATCAAACTACATACAAATAAATTACATTATTTTATTATTAATTTTCAATATATTTTTTATGTAATACATTTTCAGTAGATATACTGGGGGTTTCTTTAAGAATACTATTTATTTATTTATTTTTTTTTCAATATTTATATTTAGCAAAAACTACATTTACATAAGTTAAGTTTCTATGTTTATTTTTTGTTTTTAATATTAATTTACTTTCAATATTATCAATGAATTCAAAACTAAAAACAATTCTAAATAGGCAAAAGAAGAGTGTGAAAATTTAAATATATTTTGATGCATAAAAAGCCAGCATTTTGAAATGTTTATTTATTACTGTTGTGAGTTTATTTCAATTTCAAGTATTTTCGAGCAAAAAAATTTTTAATATTTATTTAATATTGTTTACTTTTAACTTTTCTAAATATTTCTTTGCTTAGTTTTATTTAATTAAATTGGGGAGGGGAAAAAAGCTTGAGCAACACAAAACTATTTTACAAGAGAGAAAATTAGAAAAAAAAAACTGAACTATTTCCACAATTTAGTTCAAGAACACAGAGAAAGAATTGTAGAGCCAGCAGAATCGCCTGCAAAAAGTTGTTATGAACCTTGATTTTAGTTTGTGAATGGCAATTTTGGAATTTGTTTTAGAAAGTAAAATCCACTGAACTTGGTGTGAGCCCGACATTTTCAAACAAAGATCATAGACTGAAGAACAGGAGGAAGGAGTCGGAACCATTTTGATTTCATAACGTGTACAAAAAGAAAACAAAAGTTCACCATATCTAATAGAAAACCATTATCCACTTTTAAACAGGTATGCATTCTTAATTGAGCCAGATCAATCATGTAGTAGCGGTTCTATAACAATTAAAAAATTTTTGTAGAAAATACCTTATTCAGGGCTGTCACAGAATCTAATGTTGTCAGAATTGGATTTGAAGAGACGACGAAAAAATATACTTTTGTCTGATGAATTTAAATTTTATTGGTTTTATGCTCAAAACAGATTGAACAGGGTTGAACTAGATTGAATATAAAACCGATAACATTGATTCATCATTTTTTCATTTTTTTGTCGTCTTTTCAAATCCAATTTCGAACAATTTTTTTTCCAACGAACAAACATTTTTCAATTTCGAATAAAGAATTATTCGAATAATTTTTTTTCGAATAATCGAACATCCGAGCAATTAATGAACGACGTATAAAGTCATTAAATATTTACTTTAATATTATTCCTGAACTTTGGGAATTTCCTATCTAATACTAGCTTTTTACAATATGCCACAAGAACCTAAACAAAGGAGTACGCAAATCCTTTGTTTTCACGATTATTTTGTGATTAAAATATGTATTACGAATGACCTCAACTACGATGAAGAATTAGATGACATTTCTGATAATGTTTTATTAACTGATCTAAAAAAAGTCTATAAACAAAGTAAGAAATTGTACCAACGGAATAAGCGTTAACACTATTGAAGATAATCTGAAAAATCTGAAATTTAGAAAAATCAAAGAAAAGTATAAACAAACTTGATTTGCTCTTTAATGCTGTTTTAATCGTAAATTTGTATTCTTTGTTCGTTCGCATTATTTGGTGATTTTTGCTAAATTCTACACGCTGACTGGGTAACTAGTAATTGCGCAATTTTTTAATTGACTTATTGTATAGCAAATTGTGCTCAATTAAGACCTTAATTGTGTAAAAGTTGCCAATTTCGCATATCTAAACACAATATTGTTAGTCAAATGCTACTTCTGGCGCTGTGTATGCTTTCTGGATTCAGCAGCTGCTGTAGTTCAGTTTTTTTTTCTTTCTCTTTATTATATATTTAAAATTTATTATTTATTGCAATATAATATAATACTAGTACATCAAATTTGATTTAAGTTTTTTTTTTCTTTAATAACTAGACAAGCGTAAATTTTTAATATGACACTACAGAGATATAAATGTTTTTCAGTGTGTGAGATTTTTTGAGTACCATCATCTACATAAATGAAATTTATATTATTTAATTTTTATTATATATTGCTTTTTATCTTCATTGTATTTAAGTTATATATGTAATTTGGTTTTAAACAGCTACATCTATTTTTTTTTTTTTTTGAAAGGTATACTTTTTAATTTTATTTTTCAGTTTCAGAAATATTGTCCGTTTTTATTTTTGTGTCTGTGTGTATTTTCATTATTATTATTAATTTTTTTTTTTGGATTAAGTATTTAATTGTTCTTTTTTTCTTATATTGAATTTAAAGTTTTCAATATGTTTTTTTTAAAGGCATTTTTAATTGGTGATATCGTTTCAAATATTTTAGATATTATTTAATATTAATTGTTTTTTATTTGTATTGTTTGGAATTGTTAAAGTTCTGCAGTTTATTAAGGGATTTCTTTTGGGAATGTGCCTTAAAAATGATACAATTATGATGTTTTATTGCTGCTTCGATCGATATTGTTTATCCTTTACTTTTTTAACATTAAACAAAAATGATTTGAATTGAAAAATTACAAACATTAAGGAGCGCTTACAGTAACAAAAAATTAACTTTACAGCTAAACACAAAATTTGAAGTTTGGTGGTTTTAGTAAAAAAGCTCTGTGTTCAGACATACACCTTAATTGTGCAGTTATCAAATTTTACACAATTAAAGCCCTAATTGAGCTCTATTTAACATACAATAAGCCAATTAATAAAATGAGTAGGCAGTAGTCAATTGCATCACTAATTGAGTACAATTCGAAATGCAATAGACCTTTTCACAAAAGTATATTTACTGAGACGTATTTTTAGTGAGAAGAAACAATTCTATAAAATATAAGACAGATCAAGCAGTAAGTATTAGTAGAACAGCAGACTTTCCATTCTGCAAATAGAGATCAATATCATTCGATTGCCTGCCTGGATGCTTCCAATTCACACACAGGCCATCAAAGCTAAACACTTTGTTCCTCGTCAGCTTTATAAATATAACCATTCGGTTTATTTATGTGATTTCGCAAATGCAGCATACTTTGGGTGCTGCGGGAAACCTACATTTAGAAAGATACTAAGGCATAATCCTCAACCATTGAACAAATGGCCGCATTTTCCAAAGCTTCCAATAAATATTTCAAGTCCAAAACATCGTTATATAAATCCAAAGTAAAGTGTAATTTTTCTTAAGAATGTTTCTTAAGCAAATCAGTCATAGACAAAACATTAACATGAGGCAAACGCATGCGTAGCATCATATTTAAAGCCAACAACAAAGTAGCAACAAATTTCGCAGGTTTGCTGCAATAATGAAAGTTGATAAGATTAATTGTTATTAAATGGTAGCTCTAATGGTATTTCTAATTTTTCAAATATTTTCGTCATAAGAAACAATATGTGTAGACAGTTCCACTTGTCCGGGGCAATCGAAGAAACAGTACCTCCGCCTAAAAATAATTTCTCCTGAAAATTATAAAAAAGAAACATAAGTTTACGTAACCTGTCGAAAGGAAAGCGGTCTTCCTTCAATGGAATTGTAATGCGTATTAACAGTCGTGGAAATTTTTTGGGTGGGTGGTGAGGAAATCACCGATTGACAACGACGTTGAACGGCATTACGGATGGCAGAAGCCAATAATTGAGCAGCGGATGTTTGAAACATTTCCAAACAGATTTCTTCAACAATAATAATATTTCTTAAAGTTATTATTTAAAAGGATTTTTAATATATTATTAACTCCGATTCTTAAAAAACTTTTTTGGTTTTTGGTGAAAAATAATTTTTTATTGTTTATTTTGCAAACAGCTGACTGTTTGATAATTTACACAGTCTGCCCGAAAAAGTACTTGCTGTTTCGTGCAAGAAGAATATTTTTCTCTCAAAGTCGCTCTCATTTACCCAATCTTGCAATATTGCGCGGGATCCCAATGTTGAGTACGGCATCGCACGTATTTTTTCGCCTCAGTCATATGTTTTTGACAATGTGCTATGATTTTACAAAAACGAAATGCTTGTGGTTTTTGAAGTGTTGTAGTTGTAGTATTAAGTTCACCTGTATGAATTCGCCTTGGGAAAACGGAAGAAATCTTTAAAATTATTAACTTATGGGACTATGAATTTGTGACGAAGCAATTTTACGTTTTCTCCACCTAAAAGCAATCAGCAATCGAACTGTCAAAACTCTGCTGACATTTTTGCTTGTTCTCAGAAATGAAATTGTTACGTAAAGTGTAATTGAGATGTAAGAACACTAAATTTATTAATTGCGTAATTAAAAATAAATTGTCTCAATTAAGTATGCATGCCTGTACACATGGTATTACACAGTGCAACACTAAAAAAATAACCATATCCGGACACCACTACGTGATGAAAGACCAAAAAAAAGAAGACCCGTGTCTCCCAGATTTGCCCAAATTCATGCACTTTGGGGCCTCGATGTCGTTTTTGCAAAATACTGATCATTTTCTCAGGCTAATATCTTGCAAATCGTTAAGAATTTTGATTTACTCTCTGAAGCAAAGTTGCAGATCTTGTCATAAAGAAGAAAACTTGTGAACATATAAAATCAAAAAATCTTCACCTTCAAGATGAAAATCGCAAAAAATTAAAAAAAAATCGATTTTTTTTACAATTTTTCCACTGTTTATTTTGTTTATTTGTAATTGGGATTCGCGCTCACCTCTGAATCAATTCCAATGTAATTCGTGAAGACCAAGAGGAAGTGCGGTGGAACAAATGAAACAACATAGACTGAAGAATGCACCTCCAATTGACAATACTCAAGACATCTTTCTGTCACCGCTCCACATAAAATTGGGAATTGTAAAAAAAATTTTCACTTTTGCTGATACCTGAGCGCTACCTAAACGGTATTAAGAATCATTCCAAGGAAGTTCATATGTTCTAAAAAGTTGTTTATTGAGATCTTATGTACATTTTTGTAGTTGATTGTTTTATTGAATTTTTAACGGTTTGCTACCTATGGACCTGAACAGTGGACAAAAGGTAAAAAAAATTGATTTTTTTTTTAATTTTTTTGCAGTTTTCCTCTTGAATATGAAGATTTTTTGATTTTATATGTTCACAAGTTTTCTTCTTTATGACAAGATCTGCAACTTTGCTTCAGAGAGTAAATCAAAATTCTTAACGATTTGCAAGATATGAGCCTGAGAAAATGATCAGTATTTTGCAAAAATGACACCGAGGCCCCAAAGTGCATGACTTTGGGCAAAACTGGGAGACACTTCTTCTTCTTTTTTGGTCTTTCATCACGTAGTGGTGTCCGTATATGGTTATTTTTCCATGACTTAAAAAATTACACACAGTGTTAGCTAATCGTACAACTAATTTAATTCAGTTTGAATTGAATTTGATATTTTTGAGTGGCGTCGAGGGCAGCTTGATAATTTTAAAGGTAAAAAGAAATCCTACTTGCAAATACGTTATCATAACTTTCATTAAATAGAAAATGGCATTTTTATCAAAATAAATGAGTACATATATGCAGGTATGTTTGTATGTTCAATAAAGATAGAAAAAAATATATAATTGATAATTACAACTGGATGACTAAATGACTACTAAATGGGTTTGAAATGTATTTTAAGGAAAATTTATATGAAAAAGAAGTCTTAAAATACATTTCAAATATAAATTATTTTTATGAATACGCGCCTAAAACTTTTGCACATTTTTAAAATCAAACTACAAAACAAAAAATCAATAAATAAGAGTAGTATAAACATGAACGTTCTAAAACCATTAAATTTATTACAAAATTAGCCATTAGTTTCGTAATTCAAAATAATCTAAAAACTACATATTTTTTTTAGAATATAATTTATACACAACTTAATATTACAAGTGCAAAAACTAAATAAGCTACAAATTATTTCAAGTACATAAATATAAATTTACAAGCAACTTTTAAAAAGCTTCATACCTAACTTACATGAAGTTCGGGTGTCGAACTCTTGAGAATTTCACATTATTATTTTTTTTTTAATTAAAAGAAAATAGTTGTTATGTTTTTTTCTGGCAAATTTTTATTGTTTCAGTTTTTTGTTTTAACTAAATATAAAGGAAATGAAATATATGCTTTTTTAAGGATTTGTTAAAGTTTTCAAGGATTTCTGTTTTCAAAAAGGAAAAAAGCAAAACATTTCGAGTATATAGGCCATGTTGTTGTATATATAATTGATTTAAAGAGAATATACAATATATATAATGTAGAGTATATAGAAATAGGGAATTAAGGTGTATATATAATTATAAATATATATATATATATATATATATTTTTTTGTATATATTTTATTTAAGATAATATATATATACTATATTGAAGTAGTACATACTAGTCTAGTATATGGTTGTTGTATATATGTATAAACAATTATTAAAATCACCACATTTTCTTAAATATTAATTGCTAGTTTTCTTTTCGTTTTCAATTAATAGTTGTAATAAATAATTTTTTTAATAATATATAAGTACATACAATATATTTTTAAAGTAAAAATACTAAAAAACTCATTCTTATTGTTGTTCTTTAATTAACTGTCATTATTAATTTTTAGGGCTTCAAGGACCTTTTTGAATTTATTATTCATTTTTTTCTTTCATTTTGAAATTTAATTATTTAAATAATCTGAAATTTCCTTAAAGAAACAAATATTTATTTGCTTTGATTTAATAAGATTTAAGAGCTTTTTAAAGCTTTCTTATATACATATTTCTTCATATTAGTACTTGCGTTTTTGTTTATTATTTTCTATAATTTTATTATTGTTTTTTGTTTTTTTTTATTTTATTAAGTTTAAAAAAGTTTAAATTTTTTGTAAATAATTGATTTATAAATCTGTAAGTTTTAAAATATGATGCACTTTTTTCAAATGGAGTTTTATTTGGAAACTGAAGAATTAAAATTTAGAATGGTAAAGAACTTCACAGGGGAACAGAAAAATGTAAATTTTTTTTAATAAAGAAAACTGAAATTGTCTACTCCTAAAGCATAAATGCCCAAAACTAATTAAAATGGTTTAACCCTGGAGTACTAAATATATTTTACACACATTACAACTAATGCTCGTCGATTGGACGATGTCCGTTTTAAGTCAGCTTTCCTTGCAACTAAAAATAAATTTTATTTATTTATTTTTTATTATCTATTATAATTTGAATTATAACAAATCTTAAGAAGTAAAGCACTAGTTGTTGTGGCGTTTTCTTTTCTAAAAACAAGTGCAACACTTTTAGCCCTTTTTATTGAAAATTTGCAATATAATGATTTTTTGAAATACTGAGTTTATTAGAAATTATTGTAACATCACTTACAAAGCAAAATTTTTGTGTTAAGAAAACTTTGAATAGCATTTTTCTTGACAAAAAGTAAAAAAAAAATTACATTTTTTTTAGAAAAGAAAACGGCATAAGACTATCAGCTTCCAAAAATAAATAAATTCTCTCTCATATAATTAATATTTTAAGATTCTCTGATATATAAAATATTGAATTGAATCTTAAATTTAGTTTCATTTATTTAGAAAATAGTTTATTATACTAAAACAAAGCAGAAAAGGCGAAACTTGTCGAAACTACGAACATTATGTAATTCTCTAGGGTTAAGACTGACATTTACCTAGAATTTCAAAAATGTCACGTGTACATTTTTTGTAAGGCTTGGTAGGCTTTCAGTCCCGGTACACACACACACACACACACACACACATCTAGTTTAGCTGATCAGGTCTTAAAATTTCTTTTAAAGTTTGCCTTAATGTTCACACAGAGAAATTTGTTTCAACTAAATATCAATATCAATCCGCGTCAACTTTGTATAATATTACGGATGACAAACGAATAGGAAACATTCTCTATTCTCGTTTCCTCCTGTCACCCTCCTAAAAACTCATGACTTGACGAGTCAAACCTGACGTCGTGTGTGATCCGGGACTTAGAAACTCATACTTGCATTGTTTGTTCCTTTATATGTATGTATATTTACCTCTAGGGGAGATACCGAAATAGACCACTGCAGTTCTGTGTCTATTTTCGACCCCCTTCGGAAACTTCTGACTCAGTTGACTATTAATTGCCGACTCCATGTCATTAAAAATGGACCACTCACAAGTAGTTCGGTGGTCACGAGTGCGATCGTGAAAGCACGAACAATTGTCGTATAGCAATAAGTTCTTGTTTGAAAATGACATACTCCATGACTGCATTACATGGGACCATGTTGTAACTAGTCCGTTTCAGTTATAATGGACCACGTAGTCCAATATTATCTGCAGGGAAAGGACAATTTCGTGTGTTTCTTTAATCTAGTACTGCTTGTCGAAGTCGAAGGCGAAAATACGACAACCGTAATAAGGAACCTTGACTTCCTCGACTGGGCACACATTTCACTGATAGATGGATAGGTGGCGCTGTAGTATAGATATGGCGCTTTCATAGTTGTCACATGATTTCTGACTCCTGTTTAATTCTTTACATTCTTCTTCTTTACAAAATTTTAAGAATAACAAATTTAATTTTTTTTCTCGTTGTAAGAACTTGTTCTAAAAAAAATAGTTTTCAAAATGATTTCTCTTATTTTTACAATTATTTATTGCATTTCAATTTTAGTGTAGGAACACAACAAACGACGGCACCGATTTTCCATTCAAATTTGGCATTACTTGCCGCGTTCGACGGCAAACCCGCTGATGTAAAATTTATGTTATTTTCAAGTCTTGTTTATTTGTTTATTTATCAGGGGAAGTTGGTTCAAGACGTCTATTTTTATGTACATATGAACCTGGGGATCGATTATGGATGGCAACCAAACCTCACATGGGTTGCTAGTTGCTGAAAACAATATTATGGATGGCAATTGGAATTGTTTTTCTGGCCACCATAGATTTTTAGCTGGCGACTGGCAATGCAACTGGAGTTAGGTTGCTATTCCTGATTGGCCTATTATTGTATTTTCAACGTCAAACTCCATACATATAAAACAAATAAATTTTGAATGTCAAGAAAAGCTATTTATTGCTCACACGTTAAGAAGGTAAATGCGCCATGTTTTTCTTGTCGGATTTCACTACTCTCTCAGATAAAGTGCGTGGCGTTGCAGAAAACAATATTGCGCACTCAGACGTACAAAATAAATTTCTACTGCGCATCTACGTCATCATAGAATACAAAAAGAGTGTTTGTTGTAAAAAGTGTAAGAGATTTCTTGCGAAAATCTGGAAATGACTACATCACTTCTAAACGGGAGCATCGATTTGAACAAAATTTAAAATGGAAAGAAAAGAGATGCAGTCGAGTTAAACGTTTGAGTTTGGGCTTGAAGCTATTTGAACTATTCACAACACAATCACACACAACATAGTAACGGACCTGCGCAATCTTGTTTTCTTGTTTCATTGGTACAGATATTACTGTAATCTGTCTGCCTTTCACTTTCTGAAGTGTAGTAAAAGGGTTTTACCATCTAGTAGCAATAGAACAGCTGATGGGGAGAGTTATTCTCTATTGCGATGCGAAAGAAAAATGATACAAAATAAAACTATTTTTTACTGAAATTGCTTTCGCATCGTAATAGAGAGTAAGCACCTGACTACATGCCAATTGCGTAAAGTTTCGTTGAGGTTGAGGAAATACTCATACCATCATGGCTTATTTCACACCATCAAACATGAAGTATGTACGTATTCAGTTTTATATGGTGTTTGACATTTTCTGAAAGTTTCACCAGTGCTGACAATGCTACCCGGCTTGTTATTTGTTTTGACAACTATTTTGTATTGTTGTAGAACCGCTACTACCTGGTTGATCTTCCTTGGCCGCGAGGAACCACCGTATCGTTGAGCCAATCAGTTCGTTGTGTTCCTATACTAAATACAACAATTAAAGATGCATATAATTATTTTATTGTAAAATTATAACTATCGTTTTTATAAATATTTTTCATCAAATACAAAAACCAATCAAGGGATTTTTAAACAATCATAATCTAAGTTATATATTATTGTAGCTCAATATGTATGAGGGCTTTCCTGGGTGCACATAAGTATAGATTAAACAAAATATAATACTAATAATAATAAAAAAAAGAAATGTTAATCTTAACATTGTAATATGTGAATGTACACCACGCAATGCCCCCCGTTAGTGTGTTTAGTGTAGAATATAGTTTATTACTGTTTTCATTTAGTTTAGAAATAGATTATTATGGAAGACTAGTTCTATGTTTTATAATTAAATTAATTCTTTGAAGATTATATACAAACATTTAACTCAGCTTAAATTGTTGCAAGAGTTTTGCTTTAAGATCTTTAGTTATTTTCCATAACACTTTTTCGAAATGTAGGTTTTTGTCTTTAAAGGATTTTCTTAATTGTTATTAAAATTTATTATACCCTTTATATAAAAGTAGTTTGTTTTCTTGTCCTGTGAAATAATTAATGCTTGATATGTTGTTAACTTATTTAAAATGTAATTTTTTTTCTTCTTTATTTCACATTTTTGAATTTATTTGAAGAGAGTGCTTCTAATCAAATTTAAAATTTATATTTATGAGCATAAATATCCTTGAGAATTCCATTTGCTTTTATACATATATATTTTGTTCATTATTTCTTTAGATTCTTTTCAAGATAATATTTTTTTTTTTTTGGATAATTAAGCTTTTGTTTTTTTTTGTGTGTAAACTGAATTTGCGTTATTTTAGTCAAATTGAAATGTCCAGAGCAGCAGTAGAAAAAAAAATTTAAATCGATTTTTAATAATAAAAAGAAAGAAAAAAATCTAAACAACAATTACTCAAATTTTATTAAAATTATATTTCTTATTGATGACAGCGCCCTAGAATTTGAAACTGTTGTAAAATCACCTTTCGCAATATAATTTGTGCAGCAAAATTGGCACAAAAAAATCTTATTTGCTAATACCAGACTTTTTCGTTTCGTTTTTCAAAAATTAAACCTGAAATCATCAATGATTTTTAAAGAACTTAACCAATTAGGGCCCATAGGCAACTTAAGTTCCCAGCACACAGTTATAGAACTTTATTATACTTTGCGAGCGAAGGTACAATCAAATGTGAATGTCAGGTTAAGCCTATTTCAACATGTGTTTGCTCCGTCTGACCGTGCCGCAAAATAATTTGCATCTCTCAATAAAGTATTACCATAAATTTTGATTTTGTACACTTAAGGAACTACGACAAGCCATACTTACGTCACAAGTTCGTATGCAGTAAATGTTAACACTGCATGGATTTGTCTGCAAAGTATTGCAACATCAAATAAAATGTGACAGCAGTTGCAGAAATGTGTGGCAGCACCGTCAAATGTGTGCATAAAGAGACTTTTGGTGCTGAAATGTGCTGACAAATTGTACTTTTCGAACGTTGTACTTGCCTTATTGCAGAATTACTTCAATTACGAAGGAACCCACTCTTATTTTAAATAAAAATACTTACAATTCTTTTGCAAAACCGCTAATTTAATAAAAGCTTTGATCGCCAAAAAGTCTATGTTGTTGGATTTCATAAAAAAGCTACTTTATTTTGCTTTTGTAGTTTTGCAAGACTACTATCGAGTGGACAAGCTCCAATTTTTTTGGTATTGTGCTGACGTGACGTCGATGTCGCCAACTGGAATAAGGGTGAATATTTTTTTTAAACTGTTTTCGACATTTGCAATGCTTTGTTCGAATTTAAATTCTATTTCACTACACATCGTCCGATGGACGTGGCTACCTCTTCCTAAACACAGCCTGCTTTGCAGTTCAACAATGACAGGTATTCCCAAACGCAACCGTAAAACTGTGGCAAAGTATGGCATTCCTAAAGTCATCTGTATCGCAGGTAAAATGCAAACAACCGCAACTATTTAAATTGGCAATGCTTTCTATAAACAATGGAGGAAAAGTGCAAGACGATGGAGCGGTTTTTACAACATAAATCCCAAAAACTTCCCAACATTTGCAGTGTTGTAAAGTATAATTGCTTGATTTAAAGACTGCTTTGACGTTGCATGAAGGCGTTTCGGAAGGCAGCCTAGATTTTAGTCTAAGTTCACACACGACGATTTTAGTTGGGATGTTTTTCTTCAGTTTTGCGGTTAGGGGAATAGAAATAGTTGAATATTTGACAATCACTTTTCATTCGGTGTTTCGCTTCTTATATATACATACATACATATATAATCCCGTCGTTCCTATAAGGAGCATAGGACCGCTTCTTTGTGTGTTGTTAATTTATAATTTGAATTAAACACAAAAATTAAACGTTTTAAATATTTAAAAATAAAAAAGCACAAACAAATTTGTTCAATTCATAAGCTCAGTCGTAGTATGGCTTATCGTTTAAAAAAAGACGATATTTGTTTATGTTGTATCGTCGTTTTTCGTATTTTAAATGTCAATACAATGTAGTCAATTCATTGTGAGTAAATAATTTATGTCGAACAACAAATTTCTTTTTATCAAATAAAAAAAAAACATGAAAAGTGAAACTGAAAAAAATTAATTAATTAATGCCTTATTCCACCAATATTATTTAGATTTCTTAAATTTTGTTTTCATTGAAATCTTCTTCCACAATAGTCGACACTCAATTCAGTTGATATGATACCGTGAAATTAAACCAGATATGGGAATTCTAATTTTACGCGAAATAGTTAATAACTTTTTCGTGACAAATAATTTTGATTAAAATCGTTTGCAAATTAAATTGAAATGAATCAAGTATATATTTATTATTAAGAAGAATGTATTTTCTGGGTTTACTTATCACATATTTAAAAGATTTTTACAAATTAATCTAACAAATAGAATTTTTACATACCTGTCCTCCCTCAATACAACCATTTTTAAAACATATAAAATTCAAACGTATAATTATAACACACTTTTGCATGAAAATTACCAACAACAAAAATACAATAGTGTATAATTAGACGAATACACAACACATACGACGTTAATACGAGCTTGTGAATTGAAAAATTATTTTTGTGTAAAAATTTTGAATTCATTTTTCAACAAAACCAGATAAAGTAAATTGAATGACCGATTTATTTTTATTATTGTTCTTCACGGCTAAAGCACAAATGTGCAAGTGTAAGAAAATAAAAGCTAAACAAAACAGAAAAATTTCTGAAGAAATTGTCGTGTGTGAACATAAAAGCAAGTTCAAAAGAAAATTCTGAAAAAGTTGGGCAATTAAAATCGTCGTGTGTGACCTTAGACTTAAGTGGGGTACACATTATCGAACTTGAATGACAGTCCAAAATTCATCAGTTTTGAATGATAGTGTTGACTGTTCAGACTATCGATCATGTTCGACACTCAAACTGTTATTCAAGACAAAAATTAGACACACAAACATGGAAAATACGAAAATTGGATTGGATTTTTACAATGAATTATTTTAATTTTATCTTATATAAAAACTTGTATTATTTTGTCTTCAGATCTCACATAAACTTGCATTTCATAAAAGAAATATAAAAATTGCCTAAACAAATTATTTTCCGCTTCCTAGTTTTGTAGTTTATGGTACCAAAATATCTCCTGGCTGATACTTTTTGGTACACACTATCAGTCAAAAGCCAATACGGCCGCTGACTGTCACTCAACCGCAAAATGTTCTGTGGTGGAATCTTGACTGACGAAATTTGTGTTCACACTGTCGATGAAGCCGAAATTTCAGCAAAACTGTCACTCATGTTCGATGGTGTGTACCCCACTATACGTATTTGGATATTATTCGTGTTCCCAAATCGAGCGATTTGAAATCGTACGATTTCCTTCACATCTGTATATTTCAAGGGCGCCGTCAAATAATACTTATTGGCTTCGCGTTTAGTTTGTTAAAATTATTTTTTTTCTCTCGATAGTATCGCTATCGAGGAAAAACATCGCTGGTTCTTTAAAAATGAAACGACTGTTTTGCAGCTCTAGTGTAGACCGAATGCCGCAGTTTAAAAATAATAACACTTATTTAATATTATCTTGAAAAGTTTTATTATAAATTGTATTTACTTGATGTTTATTCTTAATTAATAAATACCACATATTTATGATCAAGAGATTAATTTTGTTTTCAATTAAAACTCACAACACACATAAAAGTTTTGCTTTCGTTTTGAGTATGTTTTAAATTTTAGTTTTATTTTTATAATTAATATTTTATTATTATTTTTTTTAAATTTTAATTTTAACCCTTTTAATCATTAAGAGCCACACGTTAAATATAAACGAACGAACATAAATTTTGTTTATGATTATATTATTCTTTATTATTTTCTTTTTATTAATTTATTAAATATACGAGTAGTTTTAATCATAATGGAACAAAGCAAAGTATTTTTTTTTCTCGTAATATATGTTTGCATACATTACACTTTTTTATGTAACTTTTTTTAATATATATTTTTTAAATTAATTATATAGAATCTTTCATATACATATATATTCATTTTAATAAGTTTATTTAATATTGAATTTCTTATTCGTTTTTTTTTTAGTTTTTATTTTATTTTTAATTGTAAATATTTAATTATTCAGCATATAATTATTTTTAACTTAGATTTATAATCGTATCTTAATATTTAATTTTGTTTTATAATTATACTTTTCAAATACTTAACACTTTTCATATAATTTATTAATTTTATTATTTTTTTCAAAGAAAAGAATTGCTTTTTTAATTTCATGTTTATATGTCTCAATGATTTTTTTTTTAATTTTCTTAAATGAAAATAAATTGATATCGTCATGTTTGTTATTGGGATTATTTTTTGAAGAAGTTGAAGTAAACGACTGAAGTAACTTTAAAGTAATTTTTCTTACTTTCATTAAAGGTATTCACGTCAGATTTTCTTATACCATGTTTCCACGGACTTGCAATCAACTAGACTTACTCAGCGTTTACACATGCCACCCACTAACAGTTCGAAAAACTCAACACACTCACATTTTTCTTATCAATACACCCATATTTTTTCGCAATGCGAGCTCCAGTAGCATCTCCCTTTGCATGCGAGTAAAATTTTGGCCCGATTCTACAGCAATAAAAAATTTGTTGTAAAAAAATACCTGAGCAACTGCTAAAACTTGTACATAATCAGGTGGCACTGTTAGCACAGCTGAACATCTAACAAATGTCAAACATCATACAAAATGATAGACAATGTCACCCTGTTAGACATTTAATTCAAATTTTCTGGATTACTGTAAAACCGTAAAATTAAAGTTTTATCTTGTTAAATGAATAATTAAGACTTATTTGCGCAGATTCGCTTACAAAACGTAAGTGTGTTAATTAACAAAAATAATACTAATAATAATAACAAATGTTAACCGTTTCCCCAAAAATGTGCCTATATGATTAAATCGGTAACTCTGTTATGTAAACAAGCACAAAGTTAAAATGTAATAAAAATTTAAATAATTTTCTCCAGTTAACGCTTCGATGACATTTTGAAAATGAATTTGCAATCGCATGTGTAAACAGAAAAGCAAATTGCAAGAGATTTGCATATTTTCATTGATAATACGTATTATACAACAATTGCATGCCACTACTTGCACTTTTTTGTGCAAATGCAGCAAGTTGCAAATACACTCGTATATTTTATTGTTGTGTTGATAAACGCGATATATTTTTGCACTCATTTGCAACATGCACTATCCATTGTGAATACCCTTATTTTTTTAATAAATTGTTCTGTTGAAAGTAGACAGCCGTTAACTTTATAATAATGGACGTCAGTATTCGGTGCAAATCAACTTACAGGGCAGAACAGAAAAACAAGATTGTTTTTCGGGAGCCGCTACACTCCCATCATCATCATCATTCACGTGTGTTTCCATGTATCCGCCACTGTTTAAGGGGCCCATTTGAATGTGATTTCAGATTTTTATTTACACAAATTATGAACACGCAAGCAAAAACATATTTTTGTGTGGATAACTTAAATGGACTTTAAACACAGAAGAATGGGCATTTAAGTTTCATTTAAATGTCACATAATTTTGTACTGAAAAAATGAAGTTGGTACTTAAGTGGCATTTAAAGATAAATGACACTTAAATGAGTAGTCAATTATTGGGCCTAATAATCACTAAGAATCACTTAATTTGCGTTTAATAGAATTTGGCTTTTAAAATCGAGCGATTTGAAATCGATCTGTTTGCATCGCATAACGGACTCTCTTGCTTTCTCCAGCGCCACTGCGTGCTCGATCGATTTTTTTATAGTGAATTTATTGTATCATCCATTACGATGCAAAATTTTATATTTTAAGAAAACTCTGATTTGCTTTTATTAAACAAAATTGTACATATTTTTTAGAAAAGAAAACACCATAAGATAGATATTCTTCATTTGCACTCCTCGCAAGACAATTTGCAGCAAATACTGAACACCACTAATGAATGGTTTTATGGTATCAAATATTAGTTTATGCCTTAACTAATTATTAATTCTATTTTCTTATTTGTCTTGGTGTATTTTAATATGTTTGTATGTATTTATGTATGTTTTTGTTATATAATGATTTAGTTGCTGGTATTCAGTTATAAATATTGCATTTTGTTTTTTTACTTTTAGATAATTGACTAGTATAGGGTTTTACATTAAACTGATTAAACACAATTTCATCAAACCGAATGAAATGATCTAAACTCTAAAAAAAATATGTATAAAGATTAAAGATAATATAAATACAAATAAATAAACTAGCAACTAAAATTATTGTTGTAGAAAAAAAAATAAAGAGAAAAACTAAAAACTATTTGTAATCAATGGTAAAATAATACTTTACTCGTACCTATAATACTTTAAAAACTACAAAGCCAAATGCTCGGTTTTTTTTTTTTTTTTTTTTTTTTTGTTACTTAAAACAAGGTTTATATTTTTGGTCCTCATTGTTTGAAAAAAAAAAAATCTTAAATATAGTGGGGAAGGGAAATTAAGATAAAATTAAATAAACTACTGCACAGAAAATTTCTTCTTTACAAAATGAAACTACTTAAGGAAGACGGAGCCGCCGTTTGAACTCTATTTATTTATTTATTTTTTAACTAAATACCAAACTAAGTTTCAAAATGATTAAAATTCAAAAGAAAACCAACAAATTATTTTAATACTATTTATAATAAATAACATCGTTGTTTTCTATAAGTCTTTCAAGTTTTATATCTATAAATAATTTTGTTGTTGTTGTTGTTGTTCAATTGTTTGTATAAATTTACTATAAAATACTTGCTAAATTTTTTACATAAAATATTTAGAAAAAAAACACGGTATTTTTCTTTTACGAAAATAAAAATAAAACAGAATGTGTATATATTTCTTACAAAAAGTCTATTTTGATATATAATTTGACACAACTCTGGTTTTTCAATTTTAAAATTTAGATTTTTTGTATCGTTAGTTTTTTAAAAAACAAACGATATGTATGATACCATCGATATGAATAGATTTTTGTCTTAAAGGGTTCAATTTTAAATTTTAGAGATATAAGTTTGTACTTATAGTATTTTAATTTTTTTTTTATCTTAAACTTGTTTTTTAATTCTTTAATAAATACTTTTCTTTCAAATATAGTGTTTATAATTATCACTGTTGTTGGAGATTTCATGCAAAAAAAAAAAAAAATAGAAAAAGGGTTTCAATTTTAAACATACTTTGATTTCAGTTGGTTTTGTTTTTAGCAATTTGAAACACTTTTTGTTTAATTTATATTTAGTATAATTATGCTTGCATTTGCATTTTATTGTCATACAATTCTAGAAAAAATGTTTTTTATTTTTTGTTTGTTATTGTTTTAAAATCTAAACTACGGGTGTCCAAGTCTGGTATCAACGCTTTAATTGCTCTTTACTGTAAATTTTGTAGTCTAGTTATTTTATTTATTTTTGTTTTTAACTATGTTAACTATGTATATGTAGTACTCGTATTATCTAACACGGTTTTCCTTTTAATTATTGTTATTTGTGTTTTTGTTTTAATAATATGTTTCATAAGTGTGAAAGTTTTTAATGCACTATTAACTAATAAGAGCACATAATTATTATAATTGTGGTTTTAAATGACCTCCTTGCAAACCACCTTAAATCACGTTTTTACTTTTAAATTTGTCTCTTTAAAGTTTGTCTTCTAATACAAGCTTTGTGTTTTTCTTTTTTATTAAATGACTGCGTTTAAAAATGAAAATTACCTGAATTCTTAAGAGCTAAATATTTCTTGTTACAGCTACACGAACGAACTCTCTCTTAGGTCTGTCTGAAAATTAATTTATGTTCTTAAAATACATGCATATGTACGTATGTATGTATGAAAATCGAAAGCCTTTTGATTGTTGTTGCACATCCGAGAAAAGTGGAATATATTTTGTAATGTGTTGGCAACATGCAACGTTCAATTTTATATTTACGTTTTCGTAAAAGTTGTGCCATATTTTATTCGAAAGTATTGCGCAATTTATTGAATAGTATGTGATAAAACGAACAATTAAATAGATAATATTGTGTAAGATCTGGGCCATTTTAGGCCAATGGTCAAATCAGAGTTTATGGCACTCGATAATACTGACTGGTTTGGTTAACTTACGGCTGCAAATAAGAAAATGACAACACAGAGATGGGTACTGGTGGCTTTAATTTCCATAAAGTATTTTAAATTATCGGATGATTATCCGTGCAGAAATCTATAACATACATTATAGAATGTTGCAGAAGGAATGTACGGTGTACAAACAAGAATTTGTCTGAAGTGTTATGTTTGGGTACCACATAGTCTGAGAGTGGTAGGTTCGATTCCTTGCAAGATCCTTTATGGTTTTTTTTACAGACAAACCAAAAAGGCTTAAGCATGCAGCACTCAAGGCGTTAGTTTTGCATACACATTAACAGAGCTCAAGAGGCCACTGAGTGTCTTGAATCTGTATGCCAAAGAGAATAATGTTCCCTGTTTAGAACCGGTATTTAGTTGCCAATTTTTCTTGAGGTTGCTCTCGTACATAGTACGCAAAAAGGTATCGGGAGCAAGTTTCCTGATTTCATTAGAGCACATTCTATTGTAGTAACAGCAAAACCTTTAAACACACAACTCACATTGCGTCCATGCTTCAGTGACGCCATAGAATCGAATAGCCGACGAGCATTCCCGCACTCGTACATGAGAGCTTTATTTAATTTTCAGTCTGATACGATGCAATAAATATTAACCCTCTTTTACATTACATGAACGTTAAATTTTTCTTTTGCTTCCATAGACGCCTTCTAGATAGATGTTTGCCCAACTATTTCCGTCTACATATTTATATAGACCACTTGGGAATCACGATTGTAAATGATTTGATCGCTTTTACTACAGGAATAACTCCTCTTATTATGATTGGCGTTTTTGTGTGCGAAAGACCGGCATTTTAAAATATGTTATTGTGATTAGCAAAAACGGTAATAACTTCTTATTGGCCTTTTTGCTAAACGCGGCGCCATTTTTTAAAAATACCAGCCACAAAAACGAAATTCACAATAGGGGTGAGCATTATGAGCTGTAGTTTCTAGACTATTCTATCGCTTGGACTGCAGAAACCGAACTTAAATATAATTAAAAACAAGGCGAGTCTGCAGCTCAAGATTTTTAGGGAAATTGTATTTTAATCGATTTAATCATATATTACGAACCGCCCCAATCTTTCGTATTGCATTTTTAAAGTATTGTATAAATTAATTTGTGTTGAAATACATGTATGTATATATCGTTGGCTTAATATAGAAAGGACGTATCTCGATTTTTTTACTAAGCGCCGATTTTAATCTTTTCCGACATTACAATTCCAAATAGACAAGAAAAGCTTAGAATAGCAATTTAAAAAAAAATCAAGATACGTCCTTTCTATATTAAGCCAACGATATATGATTTTGTTCGGCCATCTCTCATCTTGAATTGATTTAATTTTAATTTTTGTTCGGAGCAGTTGAATTGAGTTTCCACATTATAGTGTTTCGAAAGCGGTTTTACAGCCATTCTTTTATTTCTTAGTTTTTTTTTATCTATAAATGTCCTTGCAAACAATTCCGATTTATTGAGTTCATTAGCTATTTTTCCTATGCAATTTGTCACAGATTTAAATTTATATATTTCATACGGTAGCCTTGATATTCCTGAACATATTTTTCAAATGAATGAATCGTGTCAACAAAATTTTGTCCGAAACAAATGGGTGAATCCACCTTCAATCACTGAGTATTTCTTATCGGCGGAGTTTCAAACCTCAGTATCTGTCCACTATCTGCACTAACAAGTTAAAATGAATTTTTTCCTTGTTACTTTTTGTAAATTTCAAGAATTTTTTTTCTAATTTTATAAATACAATATATTATCAAAACTCTATTATATATAATTAAATATACACAAATGTAGCAACAAAAATAAAATCACTTAATTTAAATGATTTCAAAACCGAAATGGATTTAAATTTAACTAAAATGAAAATGGATAAAAATATTATTAAATGTTTTGAATTTTTTTAATGCTGGCTATAAAATGAAATACTTTGAACTGGTGATGAAAGGGTGTTGAATTTTGCTCTATATATAAGTATTTATTTTTTTATTGAATATCGAAAAATAGATGTATAATTAAGGAAATGTAACTAAGACTACACAAACACTGAATATAAAAAAAGACATTACCTACTCAAAATAAAATTTAAAATTAAAAGCTTTTAATACAAAATTTCTTTAATCGAATATTTGTTTTGTACACATTTAGCTGATATCTCTGTATTCCAAGCAAAAACTATTTAGGGAGTTGCCCGCTGGGAATACGGATTCGGTCACTTAAATGTTTTATAAAAATTTTATAATGAAAGTTGCAGGTAATTCTTTAATTTCTAACAAAATGTATGACACAATTAACTATGTAATTAAGAAAATTTAAAAGTTTACTTGATTTATTAAAGATACGTTTTTATTTTTTTGATTAAGCTAAAAAAATATTTTCAGCAATAGTTTTTGGCTAAAGGATTTTTAAATAAACAAATTCAACATTTTTTTTTAAATAATAAAAATAGTAAACTTCAAAATGGAAAATAGTAACTTTCAATATAAAAAAAAGTAAATTTCAATATGAGAATTGTTAAAATCAAAATAAGAAAAGTAACCCCTGTGAATTTAAACATTCATATTTCAAGAAGACTGGGAAGATCAGTGAAACACTACTTTAGCAGCTGGTTCGAAAAGTGCTAATGTTCATGGTGCTTCTGTTAATGTAAAAACACGTTCGGACTTACAGCCAAACCTAAATCAGCGCATCAAGCGTTTTCTATCTGGCAAAAGTTCTAATGCTCATACAAAATGTAAGAAGCAAACACAAATAGCGCACCGTTCACGCTTTACAAATTGGCTGCTAATGTAATTTTCCTCATGTACAAAACGATTTGAAAAGTGTTTTCGGGCCCGTTCTGTAAATCAAGTGATTTTCAGAAATAAATAATCGGTAAAGATTTCCCGATGATCTGCATTAGCAACAGTGAAATGCGCATAAGAACTAGACATACACCCCTCAATAAACAATTTCAATGTGTTTTTAATAAAACAATATTTTACTGAATATGTTAAATATTCAGAAATGTGATTGGAAATCGATCGATTTAAAATGGTATGAAGAATTTCTAACGATTTTGAGAATAATTCTGCACCTGATATCAAATTATTGACTTGAAGAAGACAGACCAGAATATAATATACGAACATTCTAAAAGTTTTTTTAAAGAGGAAATTATCAAGAATGATTGAAAATCTATTAAATTGATATTTTAAAATATTCACAAAATAATGAGCACATCACATCGTTTTTCGAGTTGAGTAGAAAGTCGGCTGTAATTGCCCAGCTACCATTTTCGATCGTAGAAAAATATTCCGCGATCAGAGCGGGCGATTAAATTAACTAATCGTCCGCGACGTCGTATTTCGATAGCGCAAGTTCAGTACAACGGGAGAAACTGTGTCAAGACGGCGACACTTCCATATGAATCGTCTACGATGCGCCTAATAGAATCATGTAAGACATTTTTATTCTTCAAACGAGCCTTGAATAAATTGAATAAAAAACGATTAAATTCGCCTACCTATCACCAGAACGCGTGAATGGCGACTTTGAAGTAACAAACATCCCAATTATAAATATTCGCAAGAAACTTGTTTCATTAGAAAAGGTTTTTCTTGGGAAAAAATTTCTTCAATTAATTCAAACTCCCTTCTGTTTTGTGAAGGAATTTTTTTTTAGGGAAAGACTAAAACTTAAATATATTTATAACAATTACTTTTTAGATTTTATTTCTTTCTCCCTTATCCACATTTTATCAAAAAAAAAAAAAAAAAAAAGGAAAGAAATTCATGAGGACTTCTGTTTATAATTGGGCTGATAAACAATAACAAGACTCGCAAAAACATCATTTACAAGAGTAATATAAGATTACGGTGAAATAACAATCGTTCAATGGTCGTCAGAATACTTAAACGACGATTGTGGAATAACATAAAAAAAACACTCGCCATCATTTGGAAGATTAAAATACGGTCGTTGCTCGCCAAAATGCGTAAATGATGATTAACTCGTCTACAGTCGTCAGAATGACTCGCAAAACCATCATTTAGAAGAGTAAAAAGTCATCTTACTTCAACAACCGTCTGAACGATTAACAAAAGAGTCGCGAAATGATCGTACTCGTCAAATAATCTTCCAAATGCTAGCTGGAGTGTGTAAGTAAAAAAGTTTGGTTGTATTGAACTGCACTTGCACGTGTAAGCGCTAAGTAAAACTAAAGGTTGGTGCCAAGTTTTGTTTTATTAAAAAAGTTGCCAGTATTTTTTACCTCGACATAAATCAGTGTTGTCAACATTTAGCTGCCCTTAAACCTTGAAAGTTCAATGCAAAGCATATTAAAACAAAAGTTGCAATATGAAAATAAACAAATATTATAAATAATAATGGCTCCCATTTTGAAAAAGTTAAATTTGCTATATGAAATATATTTTTATGTTAATTCGCAAGGATTTGTATATACAATCTGCTGAAAATATCTTTTAATTTTCTAAAATTACTAAAATATTGTTGATTCAAAGTCAAGCTAAGTTTTATAGTTTTGTTTTTTTTTAATATAAATTATTGAAAAATACACATAACAAATATTGATATTACTGAGTTAATAACATTTTTATAATTTTTTTTTATATAAATATATGCATGTTTTTTTTTAAATTTAATTTTGAAAATTAAACAAAAACTATTTAAAATACATTATACAAACTAATATCTCTAAAATCAAATGAAATTTTCATGATACAATATCAATACGAATATCTAGTATGTATGGAATAATTAAAATTAAACAGTGTGTAAGAAATACATATAAATATATTGAATATTTTGTAAAATATGTATATATTTTTTATTAGAGAAATACGTTTGTCTACACGATTCTAAAAATTATCCAAAGAAACATTCACAAGTCAATGAGGTTTTGTTTTTGCTGTTCGATAATATTGTTACTAAATAGTAAACTAAATAATTGTATGGTTTTATTTCTATTTTTAATTCATTGAGTTCTTGATACCAATGCAAAAGCTTAAAATATTATTATTTTAATAAAATAAAACGATTTAATTTATTTTTAAGCGACAAAAATATACATAAGCAACTAGAAAGAAACGTAAAACTATTGTAGTTTTCAAAAAAAAAAGCTAGAAAAAAACGGAGCATTTGACTTTTTAATTGTTTTTATTTTTCTTATTTGGGTTTCTATTCTATTAGCTAAAAGCTTTAAGCACAAATTATAAATTAATATCTACACAAAAAACAAAACAAACAAAAGAAATACACATTCATTTACATTTTTAAAGAAATTATACGAAATTATTTAAACACCACTGTTCTGTAAAGTGCAGATGTCGGCTCGTTTATATGCGTGTCTTATTTGCAAAGTGGATTTATAGATCGACTGAGCCAAAAAGCATTTAAAAACGAAGGCCGGGAATGGGATCCAGTAATTAGGCCGCTTCTGATTGTATGTATGTATATAACAGACCTGTTCTGTAAATCATGTGGTTTCTAAACAAGAGAATAATTAGGCAAGTGATGGAAATCCATCGATATCAAATGGCGTGATTTCAAAAAACGAATAATTCGAACGATGTAGGGGACTGTAATTGAAGCTCTAATCTATTCCAAACGTCGAACCCAACCAAAAAGTATCAATTCATTTTCTTTTAGTACAATTTGTTTTCTGAAATTGCGCAATTTGAAATCGATCGATTTTCACCACATGTCTAAATAATCCAATTGAAAATTCTGTGAAACTAATATTTCACATTTATTCGTTTTTGGATACCAGTTCATTTAAAACATGATATTTACGAAACCATTCCTCTGTCTTAGAACAGCTTCTTGTCTGAGCTTTTATATGTTTCAGCACAGAACCACAAATGGATGTATAGAAATTTTCAGGAATTTCCTAACATTTCCGCCGGTTATCATGAACTTTTAGGCAGTGCTGATCAGCTTTTGAATAAATAACCTACAATTGGTTTCAATCTCACTCATTTGTGATAAATTTATAAATTTTTGAGAGACTGATGTACAGAACAGGGCAACAAAAAATCTAGAAATGTTTGTACTTAAACGATTGAAATATTCGGGACTGTACCACAAAGGAGACCAGAGATGGTATTTCATTTGTTTTTCTTTCTCTGTCGCACGATAATCTGATATTGTCATGATAAATGATATTGATATCTCTTTTTATTTATGAACTGATGGGGCAAAAGGTGATTTAAGTTAAAACATAACCTCGTTAATTTCATCTCTGGTCTACCCTGTGACTCTACTGTAAATCAAAAGTTCAATACACATGATTTCAAAAATTAAATTGTCAGACATGTTTTGTAAATCGAGTGCTTTCAAATCGTAAGATTTCATAATTCAAATAATCGTGAAATTGCTATTTTTAAATCGCCCCTTTAAAGTTTCATTCGATTTTAATATTTTCAACGCTTTTTGACAAAAAATCGTACGATTTTATATCATTCGATTTACAAAACAAGGCTGCTCGTTTACGGCATGTTTGGTATTTGCAATACAAAATTTTATTCGATCCTCGAATGCTTTAGTTTGCGGGATCTACGGCTGTTATTCAGGTATTTAATGGACATTTTTGGAAATCATGTGATTTACAGAACAATTAAAGTTTAAAAATTAAGGTTTTTGTGGAAAAAATTTTAACCGTTTAAGTCATTGCATTTTACAAAAGCGAACCAGAACGGTCTGGCCTGTCCCAATATGTTGGACTTTATCGCTTAGAAATCCAGCGGACGATAACATTCGATATCGCGGGACAACAGGTCATCAATTTCTTATGCAACACTTTGGAAATGAACAAAAAATAAATAAAATATTAGAAAAAAAAAACTCAATTTATTCTGTTAAATAAAATAAAATATTTATTGAACTTAAAATGTTTAAAATTGTATATTTTTAATTGAAAATATTTTCACTGAAAAATGGCTTTGAGATCTCTTAAAAATTAGTATTTGGCTTAAAAATTTAAACAAACAAGAAGAAAAATTACAAAATAAAATATATTTTTAAATGGAATTAGCATAAGTATTTAAACAATAGAGGATGGCACTAGTATAAATTTTTCGAGGAATGTTAGTTAGTTTGGTTAATAATCAAAAGAAAATATATATAAAATATACATACATTTATGTACATATGTATATTGTAATTTATAGTCTTTGGTGGTAAACTTAAATTATAAATAAAATATCAAGTCAAATCATACATTAAAATATAAAACATTTAGATTTCGATTTAAAGTTGCTATTTAAAATGCGAAAAAATAGATTAGCAATTTTGTAAACTTTTGTTTTTGATATTTTAAAATTATATTTGTACATATAAAAATAAATTAAAATTATATCGGAGCCAATCAATATAAAATTTATATTTATTTTTTTCAATAACAAGTAGATCTGTTATTTAGAGGACATCTAAAATTGGGTTGGCCATCAAAAGTTCTAGTGGGACTTTAAAAAACACATGTATGTTTACTTTATTATTTCTGCGTTAATAATTCGCATGAGAATAGTTGATGTTCGGTTGGGGTGACTACGTAAATGCAGTAAATTTATGCAAACTGTCTTTAAACTATTGCAACAGCAAACACAATTATGCTTTTCGAACTTACATTATTGCACAGTTACGGCATTTACGAATGTACCATTTTCACAGTTTTTCGCACATCCAATTCTTTAGTTTTAGCACGTCCGACATTTCAAGTTATTCTTTTTTTAAACGTACACCGTCTCAGATGCAGTGCAGCGATGTATTTGCAAATGTTTTTAAATAGTTTTTTTTTGTATTTAAAAAATTTCCATTCTTGATAAAAAAAATGTTAAAATTAGCTGCATCCTAATTTTACTGTTACTGTGATTGGCAGCCATTTTTAAGAAATGACTGTGATTGGCTTAAGTTTTTATTAGAGTTTTTGCCAACCACGCCACCATTTTTTTATAAACTCTCGCCGTCATGCACCATAAAAACACCAATCACAACGAATTTATTTAATCTTATTAAGATCTTGAAATCTGTGTTACAAAATAGACACTTCATTAAAGGGCTTTTTTAACAAATAAATGAATATTTATTTTCTCTACAGACATTTTTTCATACAAAATTAGTTACGGAATTTTCAATTTTTTTCTGCTTGATAATGTAATGAAAATGCATCGTGCGATTAGAAAAGAAATCCGGGCACATATTACGGCATTTTTATATTGAAATTTCAGTAGAATTTAAATGCTTAATTTGAGATGCGTTCAAAGATTATTTTCGGAATTCGTCATACAATTTCCAAGCGATCGTTTTGAGGTCGATCTATAGCATTTTCAAAAATCCCTTAAGAGGAATTTTAATACAGGCTACCGGTTTATAATGCGATATGATGTGTGAAACCTCGTTACACGAGGCAAAATAGAAGTGACAATTTTTTTTTTATATTTCATTAAAGTTACGACATCTTTTAGATAGGGAAAGTTTACTTTGCAAAGTCATGAGTTTGTGGAAGAGAATGGTTTGTTCGTACTTTTTATATCTGAAGTTGGTTACAACTGTGAATTTGTTGTTGTATTTTGTTACAATTTTTAAAACTAAACTGTTTTTGTCTAAACAAAAAAGAAACTTTAAAGGGATACTGAACAAAATTTGTCAAAATAAAATGTTGATATGCCATTCATTGCGTTTTTCAACATAAAATAATATAAAAACATCAATATTTCGCGCTGTAAAAATATGTACTGTGTTAAAACACGGCTGCCGGCGTTGTGGAAATCCCTGCTATATGAGGGTTACCTGTATCCTTTAAAATAAAATAAAATAGTTTTTATAAGAAAATTAATGAAATTTTCTTTAATAATAACATTTATAAATTTTGAATTTTACAACCAATTATTTAATATTTCAATATGTCGTAAATTGGGAATTTTGAACATTTTAAAAGCACTTGAAATGAATTTTATTACTAGAGAAATCATTAATTTTTCAAAATGGAAATATTGTGAATTTTTCAAAAACGGACTAGAAAATCACGATTTCTTATTTTTATTTAATTGTTTACAGATAAATTAAAAAAAATGCAATTCGAAATGTCCGTTAAAAAGAGAATTTTGAAACATTGTTTTAATTGTCCTCAACGATTCAAACGTTTTATAGCAAAATTAAATAGTCTACGTTTACAGCAAGCAGAGCCGTGAGTTTTATAGAATAACAGGAATGAAGAGTAAACTACAATAGTACTCCTATCTTTTCTCTCTCTCACACACATAAAATCAAACGTGTCTAATGTAAGCGCTGAGTAAAGTAAATTTGTTTCTTAATCTGAATTAAGATTTCGTTGAATTGGACTAAAAATCCCAGCTAGAGTTTAGATTTTTTAAAATAATTTTTTCGATGAGCAAAAATCTTTTTTTTTTTTGGATACTCTTTACACTTAATTGTTTTAAAGAACTTCGATTTTTAATACTGATAAAAATATTTGCTAATAAAAACTGTCAAATAATTAAAAAATAACAATAAATTATTTAAGTACAAATTTTCAAGGAAAATACGTATAGAATAATTTTCAAAATATAAATATTTCATAGCAGCCAGCCGAAAATATAAAAATAAATAATTAAAAAAAAAATTGGTTAATAGCTAAACAAAATCTACTGCAAATTTAGAATTTATTAACATGTAATTACAGATATTCTTTTAATATGTATATAGAACAAGTGAAGACCATTTCTTGGGCCCATCAAATTAATTGCCACAACAACTTACCTTTTTCACAAAAAACCTCTAAATCGTTTACACAAAATACTTTAAATAAAAAAGAAGGAAAAAAACAACTCAAATACAAAATCAATCTACTACAACTTTTTTTTAATACAATAACAACAAAGAAAGTGACTAAAAAAACAATAACTTTCAAATAAAAAACACTCAAATTATATATTTTTTTGTTTGAAAATAAATGGAAACATTTTTATTTACAGTTATTAAAAAAGAAAATAAAATAAGAAAATAAAAATTGTTTACTTCATAAAGAATCTAAATTCTAAATAAAATCATTAAAAAATAATAATAATAAAATGAGTTCAAAAACATGCAGCAGGAATTTTATTTTCCGTTTAAATTTTGTTTTCATCGTTTTTTTTTCATTAGATTAAATTATAAAAAATAATTTTTAAAAACTTTATTTTAATAATAATAACTAAAACTAAAAAAGGGAAAATATTAATACAAATTAAATGCTACAAAAAAACAATTAATTGAAAAAAAATCTACTTGGTAAATATTAAAAATTAATAGAGCGATCGTTATATACTATATATACTACTATATATGTATGTATGTATGTATGTATGCAATTTGTTTGCTTGTATATGCAATACATATTTACTTGTAATGTATGTATGTATGTATATAAATGAATAAGTACTCGTACTAATTGTTAAGTAAGTTAAGTAATTAATTAATTATATGTATGTTTTTTGTTTTAAATATATTAAAAACAATGAGAACATTTTGTTTTTAAATCAAGTATAATAATAATTATAAAATAGAAAGTTGAATACTAATGAAGTTTTTTTTTAGATAGAAGTAAAATTAATGCAGCATTTAAGAGACAGACAGATAATATAAGTATGTTGTAGAATATGCATGTAAATGATTATGCTTAAGTATTGGTTTCTTAAGGTGTGTATGTGTATGTGTGTGGGTGTGTGGCTTTCATATATAAACTATATAATAATAATACTTCTGCTAAATGTCCCTTGAATGTAAATTATATGCTTGTTAATTTGTACATCTTATAAATAACATCTCAAAAATCGTAGAATTTGTATTTTTTCGTTTAAGTTGAAAAAGAAAAATTGTAAATAAAAGAGAAGGGGAGGAAGGCCACGCGGAAGGAAATTTAAATTTTCTAAATAAGAATATACGGGGTGGTTAACTTGTAATTTGAGTAAAAAAAAAGAAAATGCTTTTGAATGTAAAGAACATCTCTAAATTCGAACAGTGTTCTCCCAGAAGGTTTTTAATATAACTCGATAAGCACGTGAATTGGAAACGGACTACTAATTTAATTCGAATTATCAGATGTGTCACACAAAACCAAATTCGAATGAAAGTGTAAACGAAAACATGTTTAGATTCTCTAGAAAACGAAAGACTTTAAACAAAAGTCTCTGCACAATGAAATAATGGAAATATTTAAATAAAAGAAACATTAAACATTTAGTTTTGTGTGCTGAAAAACGTTTAAAGGGAGCCTTGCCTTAAGACATGTGAAGCTTTTGTGTCAGAACTTTATTATGAAAAGTTCTACAACTTTTCTGAAGAACCAAAACAAAAACGTTTCGTACAAAAATATGCATGCATAAAATCTGATTGCTGTCAGAATCAAAATTGAAAAAATTTACAATACGTAACTGATTGTTACAACGTTTCAGTTGATGAAATCATCACTTTATAATTTAGGGTCATCACAAAGGGACCTATTTTTCTGGACCCAAGTGGGCGGCTGCTTGCAATCGGCAGCCTGTGCAACCTAACCTAATTTAGGTTGAAAGCGTTATCAACCACAAAATAAAATAACTGAAAAATTATTAGTAGATACTATTGTTGAATTATTACACGATGACAACCCTAATTTGTGTTTCTGTTTTGATTTTTTATTCTTACTTTGTTAGTTTCGGTTCACATTAAGAAAGTTTTCTTTCTAAAATTTTTTCAAATTTTCTTTAGAGATTGACATTTTTTTGTGATGAAATTCAAGTTTCTCATTTTTTTTCTTTGTGCAAAATTTTCCGCTGTCACCACTAGAAAGAAAAGAAATTCGAAAATAAATGATGAAACAGAACTGGGGCTGACGTTTGTTTGCCATACAATTTGACATAAGATTATGCCAGAGAATGTGGTCGTGAAATAGAATCTATTTTATTTTTACAGCGTTTTTTCTTATACTCTCGATTTTACACACTCATTCTCTCAACAATGTTACCGTGTTTTCATGAAACCACATACATTTTTCATACGAAAAATGCAAACAAAAGAAAATCAAACAATAATAAGAGAGTATTTGAAGTTACTGCCGTCGGTTTTGTTATGGGCCACCAAGCGATTGTTCCTGAAGTTGCAGGCTTGTTCTGTTTCATCATTAAAGCTACAGCCAATTTCAGGTTGACAGTTACGAATCACAAGAGAATTTCAATATTCTCTCCTGTCTCACCGACAAACTAAGACTTTCTGAAAGAAAACTTTGATAGTGTGAACCAAGTCTTACATACAAGCACTGTTACCAACTCAGTTTTGTTACCACTAAATTTAGTGGTTTTTATTTTTAAATAGTGGGAAAAATGAATCTTTAGTAGTTTGTCGATAATTATCAGTATAAAAACATAATCGATTTACTTATTATCAAAACGTAGATGTCATTTAGATGTTGTTGGGTAGTTCATGAACGAACTAGTTCAATTGAACTACTCACAATTTACTTGTTGCCCTTATTCGTACATAATAGTTTTGCCGCTTTTCATTACAAATGCCAAAAATACTGATTTTATAAAGCTCACTTCTTTTATGTTCTACTGAGCAACTGAACTATTGAACTAGCTGAACTAAAAGAGTGTCCTAGTTCAGTTAAAAGAGCTGAGTTGCAAAGAGCGCTCACTGAAAAGCACAACTCTACATTTAGGCCCAATTATACAAAAATAAAATTCATTAATAAAAATCATGATGTATTATTGTCGGCGAGCGGGGTAGAGAACAAATTTAAACAAATATATTGTAAAGTGATGGAGTATCAAACAAAACTCATATCAATACGAGAACGAAGTCTCGTATACGAAGTTTTAATTCGGTGAGAGTTCCCGGAGGAACCTTCAAGTCAAATTTTGGAGCAGCCAAGTAAGTCTGCAATCCTTCATCGAAGTTGAATTCAGTAATTCCAAAGAAAGAAAGAGACCTTTTCTTGTTTCTTACTTCTCAATAAATCTGTGAATGGAATAGACGTAAAAAATGGTTGCTCGTCTTTTTATTTATATTAAAACAAAACCATATTATAAACCTACAACTATTAACTAATTTCTTATTTTTTTAATTTTATTTTGTGCATATGAATGAATGTTTCTTTGGCGATTCATATTATACGTTTTCTGAATTTGCTGAAAAATTATAAAAATTCAGTTAGTCCCCGGTCCAGACATGCAATTTTCGTTGCAGCAATACTTCGAGTTTATTGGCGAGTGAGGCGAGAAGATTGGGAAGGGTTAGACAGTTTCATGTGCGCTGCAGCAATTCTTTTTTGCTTTGAAATTCGCACTTGTGAATTTGAAGTTGGCTGTAGGTATTTCAAGTTTTATTGAATTTTATTTCTTCAGTTGTATGTATATATACTTTTATATAAAATGAAATTTTTCTTTAAGAAATGTCAAAGTGCAATAAGAAGAGAAATAAAAATAAATGTATAAAAAATAGAAAAACTGCAAAACTAGATTCTCATAATGTGGACACTAATGCAATTTCAAAGCAGAACTTTAAAAAATTGTCAGTCAACATATCAACAACGACATTTGCATCAATTCCCCCCACATTAAACCTTCCTCTTCTTAAGTATTTCATATTGTCCTTGATGCGTACTATTTTCAAGGACCAACATTTAGCATTTTAGATTTCTTGCTTTTTATAAAAAAGCGAAAATAAGATTATATCTATTTAAAAATCTCATTATGTTTAGTAGCGATTATGGATGTTATTTTCTTCTGATTTTCTTGCTTCTTAAAATTAAAAAAAAAAGTTAATTAATGAAAAACTAAAACAAAATATATGTATAAGTATTTAATCTAAAGCCTTAAATAATAAAATGATTGATTTGTCTGGCAATTCAAATGATTTGTTGGCTAATTCATTTTTTGTTATTGTTGTTGTTGTTCTTGTCTTAAAAATAAAGTCTATTTTAATAAATAACACCACCTCCTCTTTTAACGTTTCAAATAAGGTGTGATGTTACAAAATAAGAAAGGAAATGAATATTGAATTTAACTAAAACTACTTTAAAAGAAGACTAAATATAGTTTTTTTTTATTATTTAATAATACAAAGCTAAAAATTTAGTTAAGATTTCATCACTAATAAAACGGAGAAAAAAATGTATGTAAATGTGATGGAAGAAGAAAATGAATGAATACTACTATTGAAAAAATATAGTTAATGGAGGAGTTAAACAAAAGGCAGAGTTATATACATATAAAGATTATTTATATACAAATATATTTTAATATAATATAAATTCAATGAAAGAAACACAAAACATTTAAAGAAAAATACATAAACGGGAAATTTATAATTTCAATACAAATTAAAAATATTTGTAAAACGAAATTTTCCAAAAAAAAAAAATAGTAATTAAAATTTAAAATAAACAAAGTTATTATATAAGAGCAAAAAAAAGGGGGTAGACAACTTACAAAACTAATATCTGTTACAAGTAATTAAGCGAATATCTTATTCTTATTATTTGTAAAACTAAATTAAAACATACAATTTTGTTTAGCAAAATTAAACAAACTAAATGAATTAAATTCGTTGAAAGTTTTTATAGGGGGAGCAAAAAAAAGTAATGAAATAAAATACAATTTAGATTAAATTTTAGTTTAATAATTATCAAAATAATGGAAATAAGTTTATTCTTCATATTGTATATCCATTTGGCAAAAACACATTAATTAAACTGCAGATTTGCATTGTAAATCAAACAGACTCGCTTAGGAAATTTGTAGCGAGATCGGTTAAAAAAAACCGAGTGCATTTTATATAAATTTCCTAATAATTCGATCGAATGAAAAAAACTTACTGCCTGTTCGTCGATATCAAAAGAAACATTTCATTCGAATTATTACATTTGAAACAAAAACAAATTAAATTTTTTTTTTGTTTTAAACGAAAGAAATTTTACTTTCGATATCCGCAAACCGATATCGAAAGACAAATTTTAAAGCATTGTTTTTCTTTTTCAAATGAATGTAATTATAAGAAAGATAATTTTTCGTTATCGCCGGCGAACAGGCAGTTAAATTGAGTTGAATATATTTACTTTTTTGTTTAAATTCAAAATTTATCTCTAAACTTGATATTGATTTAAGCTGTTTTGCCAAAAGTTTACAAATATGTAATGTTAATACTACATTCTATATAGAGTACGTATGTATTTATGTATGTAAGATAGTAAGCAACATTATTATATTCAACTAAACAATAAATTGTGTTTTCGAATAATTGTTATTTGTAAGTACATTTCAATACAATGCTGGTTGCGAGCGGGGGGTACGGATTAAAGTTATTCTATAATTCGGGTCGAAGAGAAAGTCGTTCGAGTTTGTACAGAGTAACACCGTCCGCCTCCCGCCCGTCCCACCTTTTGCTAAATTATATATTTAATAATGCAAATAGTGCTGGTGTGGCTGCTTATTTAGCAAACAATTGTTAAAGAGCTGAATATGTAAGAAAGAAGTAAATGATAATAATGTTAGTGATTTTCTATTTAATTAGTAAAATAGTGGCAATAATATTTGTATAAATTTATAATTTATTATTATTTTTTTTTTGGGCAAATTATGAGTATCTTGATTAGAGGATTTGGATTCAAAGTGTAAATGGCAAGTTTTTGGGGATTTTATATTAAAAAAATTTAACAGTGAAGTTGAGAATAAAAAAAAAACAAAAAGTTGATATGGAAACTTAAAGAGCCAACAAATTTTATAAAACGCAAAGGTCAAAATTTATATGAAAAGCAAAACACAAGAAACAACTACGCCCACTTAATATTGGGCAGCGACAGCGTGTTCTAGTTTAAAAAATAATTTTGTGTGCTTCTTTAATCTAGTACAACTTGTCGAACTCGATGGCGAAAATACGACAACCGTAATAAGTCCCATTGAGTTCGAATTTCAATGCTTTTTATCTTAAGTAAAATGATCAAGGAAACCATGAATGTATAAACACTTCTAAATGAAAATATGGGCTGCATCAGCATCAGCTCAATTATAAATATTCGAAAGAAGTTAATTTCTCACTGCAAATAAAATTCTCTACAAAATATTTCTTCAATTATAAATTCGCAGTGGAAAACAGAGAGTCGAAGTACAACGAAAATTCATCAAGAAATTTTCATTAAAAATATAAGAAAAGAAAAAAAGTGGGAAATTTTGTTCGGAATTCTTATTCATGATTGGGCTTCGCTGATTGTTCATAAGACTCCTTTTCCACATGCAAAGTTTGCTTTGAAGTCTTGAGTTTGATTGTGAAAAGGGAAAGAAGAATGGGGATAAGTAGAGACTTTGCATGTTCATCCAACAAAAGCACACGAAATTTGTCAAAGTAAACCTTTCATGTGATGAAGTGAAAGAAAGTTTAAGGAAAATTGAAAAGACTTTGTCAAAGTAAAGTAAAATAAAAGGCTTCTGGGAACATTATTCAGCCTTATTATTATTATAATATTTAACACTATTAGCTGCCTCTAAGTTCTCTACGGTTTAGAAAATATCAAGAGAATGTTAAAAGTAGTCTTGGCTCGTGTTAGGAAAACAATTTATTCAATTTATTTTATTCAATCGAATAAAATTTGGGCTAAAAGTTTTCCATATCAACATTTTATATGTATTTCTTTTTATTCAAATTTCTATTCAATATATATATACTAGATTCTTTTTAATAAAATGTAAAATAAACAAAATTTTGTAAATAAAAAAAACACGTTCAAAAAAGGGCTTAATAAGGAAGGAAGAGTTGTTCTTTTGTTTGAAAAATGATTTTCAATTAATAAACAAGAGATTTGAAATATAATAAAAAGAAAGCTTTAAAGCTTTTTCTTTTTAGACTAAATTTAGTTTTATTTTTAAAATTTGAAAATTAAAATATATTTTTTAATTTTTTTTTTGGGGAGAAAAATTTTTTATTTTAAATTAAACGCAATCACAATCGGTGGTTTTAGAAGATTTTTTTCATTTTCTTAACTTTGCTTTTCAATATTAATAAATAACTTTTATATATCATTAGTTAATTAAAAATTCATGTTTAAAAGTGTAATTTCTTGTTGGTTTTGTGAATTTTTTTTGTTTTTATTTTAAATTTTATATTTTTTCTTGGGGGTTTTTTTAATTCAACATATTCTTTTTTAGATTTAAAAAATGTAATTGAATTCAGGAATTTCTTTTCGAGGGGCCTCTTAAATATTAAAAATATGCATGTGTGTAAGTGTGTGTGTGAGTGTGTGTGTATGTGTATTAAGTTTAATATTTTGAAAATAAAATATTAGTATTTTCCTTTGTGTTTATTTTATTATAATTTATTTTTTTTCTTGAAATCATTGTCTTTTTTCGTTTGTTTTGCTTTTTTCGATTTTTTTTCTTCTTTAATACATAACAATTCGAGTTTTTTTCTATTCTTTTATGATTTTTTAAGGTAATAGTGTTTTTTGTTTTTTGTTTTTTTTTTTAATGGATTTTGTTTGCTTAATTTTTTATGTTTTTAAACTAAAATGCTTATTAAGCAATACTTAAGAATTAAATGAAACTTAATTGTAATTTAAATGGGAGATTTGTTGCTTAGGTTGTGGAGTTTTCTTTTTCTCGTTTTCTTTTGTTTTTATATATAATTTACAAACTTCTTTTAGATTTGAAATAAAAGTAAAAGTAAGAAAACAAATAAAAAAGTTAAAGAAAAACTAGTGGAAAGATAAATATAATAGAATAATAAACATTTAACAGTGTTTCTTCGAAATACCTTAATAAAAGCCGCTTTATACAAAATGTAATAATTTTGAAATGAAGCAATACAACAAACTTTACCTTTTGTTGCGATAAAACGTTGATCTTTGAAGGCTTTCTGGGTTGGTTGGTTGGTTGGTTAATTGGTTGTTTGTTTGGTTTCTTATTCTTTTGTTTAGGATTAGAGCATTTAAAGGAAGAGCTTCAGATGGAATTTAAACATACATTCCCATGCCATACACTGAACTCCAGTCGACTCCTTGAAAACTTGACATATCCACATTTGTTAAGGCATAACTTTGATATGGATTTGTGGCGGCATTAAGGGGATTTGAAGCTACTAGTGCTGCTTGTTGTGCAGCAGCGGCAGCCAAAGGATTTGTTACACCCGAGCCTCCGTGAGCTCCGCTGCCAGGTGTTGTACCGGCTGCAGCCAATGCGGCGGCATTATGAGCCTGTGTGGCTGCCGCTACGGCTGAATTTTGAGCAGCTGTATGTTGTTGTTGTGCCGCTGCAACGGCATTCTGTTGCTGTTGATGGTGGTGAGCATGAGCATTGGCAACCTGTTGTTGCTGTTGTTGTTGAGCTTGAGCAAAAGCATTGGCGGCTGCTGCTGTGGCGGGTATGGGGTAGGGAGCATAACTGTAAGAAACAAATATTAATATAATTTCCATCTTTTGTAAAAAAAGAAAGAAAGAAAGATAAAAAGCTGGAATATTGTATGTTTTTGTTGTGTAACAGAGAATCGATTCATTTTAAATGTTCGGATTTTGATAAAAATGCTAAACTATGTTCTGTCACAGAGATTTTATTAATAGATTCATCCCACATCCCTGAACAGAAATAAGTATGTATATACTTAATACTAAAAAATTATAAATGATCAACACACTTACCGCACACTGTGTAATGCTGCTTGAGGATATGTAGTTAATAATTTACCAAAACCACTTTGATTAGCGGCCGCAGCAGCGGCGGCTGCAGCATTTTGTACTTGGAAAGGATTTTGCGAAATCAAAGCGGCTTGTTGGGCAGCAGCAGCGGCCTGTGGTGTTGTAGCATGAAACTGTAATTGACCCTGATGACTCTGCAGCATAGCCAACGGATTCATGGCTGTAAGACCGGCAGCTGTGCGAGCACCCAACAGTTGTCCCGGAGCAGCACCTAATAGCTGGCCGGGCGCCAACGTACCCAACATTATACGTTTCTGTAACAGTTGAGCAGCCGGTGTGACCGCTTCTTTTGGTTGAGCCTTTTTACATTCGACCTTTTTGTTTTTGATAGTATGAAAATGTATTTCACACACACGATCTACCACATCTTCGTTCTCAAAAGTGACAAAACCAAAACCACGATGACGTTTGGTCTGCTGATCCATTAACATGACGGTTTCGCCCACAGTGCCAAATTGATTGAAATAGGCTTTGACCTCATCGGCGGAGGTGTCTTGAGCCACACCGCCCACAAATATTTTCTTGGTTTTACTGGAATTGCGTGGTCTGTTTTTGGGTGTGGCATGTTTAGGATCAATCTTCTTGCCATCCAGAGTATGTATGGGTACTTGCAGGACCTTGTCCACACTGCAAGGCTCTTTGAAGGTTATAAAACCAAAACCACGGCTACGCTGTTTAGTTGAATGCATTTTGTTTCGTTTTCAATTTTTATTTACGCAAAATTAAAAAAAGTCAAGGGTTTTAGGTTGGAAAATTAAAGGGAAAGAAAAACCAAATTAATTATTAGTTTTATATATAAATGGAATAAAACAAAACTAAGACAAGTTATTATTTCTTTAAATTATACAAATGTTACTAACTAAATATATAAGTATAATAATAAATATGTTTTATAATTAAATAATGAAGTGTTGCCGTTCGTTTGCAAATTGAACAAATTGTTTTTTTAAACTAAGTTTCTCAACAAAATACTTCCTAAAGTTAATAAAGTTCGATAATAAATATTTTATTTATAAATTTCATATAAGATAAAGAAGAGAGTTACGTTTTAAATCAAAAAAACCAATTGGTAACAATTTTAATTAACAATTTAAACAATTTCGTTATTAAACAACCAAAAAAAAATATATATATATAAATAAATAAATAAATTTTAATATCAAACCAAAACATATAGAGTGAAAAGAAAATACACGAGTATGTTTGAGTTTTTCTTTTGTGTTTGTTTTATAAATTTCATAAATGTAGTTTATTCCAAAGCTACCAAGCTTTAATGGTTAAAATTAGTTACCAACATAAATAACATTTCAAATATTCAAATATTCATTTTAAAGTGGACCTAAAGTTGAGTACAATTATTAAAATGGCAAGTTGTTTTTTTTTCTTCTTTGGCTAAAAAAAGAAATTAATTTTCTTTCAAACTACTTTTTAAGAAAATGTTAAGTTTATATATGTATATTGAAAAAAAAGAAAGAAAAACTACAATAAAATTTACTAAACATAAGCAGCGTAATTTTGAATTAAAATACTCGTAGATACTCTGGACATGATATTTACACATATAAAATTTCAAAAATATTTCTTATTTAACAAACTCTGTGAGTCACTTAACAACTTGTCATGTGGTGTTTTCTTTTTTTGGTGGTGGCGTGTAAAATGGTGTCCGTTTTTTTTTCTTTTTTTAAGGAAACAATAAGGACCTATTTAAAAATTTTGCCATGAAAAAACATTTGTGTAGTTAGTTTTGCAATAGTTTTTAATTTATTTCAAGTTTTTACAAGAGCAGCTACTTGTTCTATATTTATTTCTTTGTTTTTTCTTGATTCTCGTTTGTTAATAACACACAAAACAAAAATCTAAAATATCACAACTAAAATGTAAACAGTTTTATTCTATTATTTTGTTAACTATAATCTAATGAAACATAAACAAAATGAAAAAAAATATATTTATGGTAAATAATATTCCTTTTAATTAGGAAAACAATTTAAATAGATTTTATTAAATAATTTATTCAAGCTTTATTTCCACAAAATAAATATAAATGATTTATTTTATCCGATATTTAGGTTTCCCAGTGGAAAGCTTCTTCAGGGATATATTTAATTAAAAATTAATAGTAACAGTTATTGTTTTCACAAACTTATATCCCTGAAGAAGCTTTACATGGAGAAAGCTAAATATCGGATAAAATAAATAATTTATATTTATTTTGTGGACCTAAAATTTAATAAAAATGTCGAATAACTCAGAATAATTTTTACAAATTTAAATAGATTCTTAAACTATGAAAACTTCACATATCTGAGAAAAACTTTTTTTACTAGAGATAAAATGAAAACCACTGATGACTTTTTCATTCATTCTTTTGTACACCAGATTACTAAAAAAAGCGTACTTACGGACTTTTCCCTTTTCAATTTTGTCAAACTTTAACCAAATACGTACTTACGTACTTAAGTATATCTGTACATATCTGAATAAATCGAAAAAGCTCATCAAGCTTTTTAAATACAATCCCTTTTTTAAGTTTCAGCAGATTGTGAATATTTTTCAATTAAATAAATAATTTTGATTTTTCTAAATATTTGCGAGTTAAAAATTGTTCGAAATTTATTTCAAATATATACTTTCAATATCATTTACACACTTTTATAAAACTATATCTTTCAATATATTTTAAAATAGCTGTTAAGGTTCAATGTTTAAGGAACGCAACTAGTAGATTACAAAGAACTTATTAATTTTGTTCATGTTAAAATGTACATAATTTAAATCTTATTATCTAATTTTATACACAACTATAATCTAGTTTTTATTTTTTATAATTTTGTAGCGTATGTCTGTTTAATGTTGTATTATATGGATTTATCTAAATGTTAGAAGATTAATTTAATTATAATAAAATATTTTAAGCCTGTGTTACAAACACTGTAATATGAAAGAACAAATTGAAAGGAATTTATAACTATTCATAATTAGAAAGAAATTAGAAAGAAATTTTTAAGAAATAACTCAATGTCTCTCACTAACTAGTTCGAGCTAAAATAAAATTCTCATTAACTTAGTTTTTTCCAAAGAAAGCTCTCGATAGTGGCAGCTATTCTAAAAAAATCTCTCGCTAGATCCAACGATTCTAAATAAATCTCTCGCAAGCTCAAGACATTCTAAAGAAATATTTCGCAAGCTGCAGTTATTGTAAAGGAATCTCTCGCTAGCTCCAGGTATTGTTAAACATTAAACGCTTGCTCCATCTATTCTAAAGAAATCTTTCGCTAGCTCTATTTATTCTAGAGAAATCTCTCGCTAACACCAATTATTCTAAAGAAATCTCTCGCAAGATCAAGACATCCTAAAGATATCTTTCGCTAGCTCCGTTTATTTTATAGAAATCACTCGCTAGCTTCAGCTATTTAAAAAAATTCTCGCTAGCTCCAGCAATTCTATAGAAATCTTTCGCTAGCTGCAACTATTTAAAAAAAATCCCTCGCAAGCTTAAGACACTAAAGAAATCTCTCGCAAGCTGCAGATATTCCAAAAAAATCTCTCGCTTGTTCCAGATATCCTAAGATATATCTCCTTAAGATCGGCTATTCTAAAAAAAATCTCTCGCTAGCTCTAGCTATTCTAAAGATATCTCGCACTAGCTCTTTTGTAAAGAAATTTATTTCTTAGCTAATTTTTTATTATTTGAGGGATTCACAATAATGTACTATTATTTTTTAAATTCTGTTGTTGTTTTCAAAAATTATATTTCAAATATATGACATGTCATGACATGAATTATAACATAGATATATGTATATGTGCATCCAAACCTCGTTTTATGCGACTTCATTTTGTGCGAATTAAAATTTATGCGGTTTTTTTAAATAAAAAAAAAATAAAAACAAATAAATAAAAAAATTAAAATACACTTTATTTTAGATATATAGTTAATCTACGTAATTATAACGTCCCGTAGACTAGCAGATAGCGTACTAGACTATTAGTCGGGGGCTTGCAGGTTCGATTCCTGCCTAGATCCTGGGTGCTGCTGCGGACAAGCCAAAATGGCTTCGCGGTTTGTGCTTGTTCTTTAAAAAAACTAAATAAATAATAAGAAAAGTCAACTTAGAAGCTCTACGTGTAGGTATACAATTTAGACAAGAAGATAACACACACTGTAATTTATATTTCCTTTATCATATTGAATTTCTTGTTTTAAAAATACATATTTGCGTGTTACTTCAGCTAACATCATGGAAAAAACAAAAAAAAAGAGGCAAATAATATCTCTCGAGAAAAACATTGAAATTCTAAATAGAATATCAAATGCAAAATACACTGCACTTGGAAAGGAGTACTAAACTAGGTGAATCCACTATTAGAGCGATTAAAAATAATGAGGCTTGGAATACAATTTACAATTTTACTATTTTTGACTATTTTTTTTATGATAGAACTCTACAAATTTTTAGACACATGCGGTTTTATTTAATAGACCGTAATTAATAAAAAGCGTGACTGATTTTTTTTTTGCCTGTTACGACCAGCAAAGTTGGTCGAAATATTGGAACAATAAATTAAAAAAAATAAAACTTGAACAAGTTATTTTTTATTTATTAAACGAGAGTCAGTCAGAGAAGACTTCAAGCCAAACATTTCCTTAACCCATTAATTATAAAAATTAATTTAAAATGTATTTTTTGCAACTTTTATCGCAGTCTATCCAATGCCCCAAATAAAAATATTTCTTTCTTTAGTGCAACATATTACATATTATCTAAAGCTAAAAATACTAATGAAATAAAATTTCTAAAAACTACAGCCCTCTTGACGAAATAGTCATCTGCTCTTTCGACATCACTTGTAAAATGACTTGTGAATCCCTCAATTATAATTTTTGGTCATATCTAAATTATCTATAAAAATATTAATTAACATTATTGTTTAATAAAAAATACTGTGCTTCATAAAAGTACTGTAATAAAAGAGCCGAAAAATTATTTACAAGAAAAATTAGTTTAAAAATGAAATTTTAAAAGGGGTACACACACAACTACAGAGTTCAATGGAGGAGACCAGCAAATACATTTAACAAGAAAATCAATCAAGTAATAAATGATAATTTTGTTAAACAAAATTATTAAAACTAAAGGTACGGTCACATCTGACAAACATTTGCCGAAAATAGAAACGTAACCAACAGACAAGCTAAATTTGCATTTTCTTTAATTCCAATATTTTTTTAAATATGTGTTCGCATTTATTAAAAATAGTACAAAAAAATAGAATTTTGCGGCATAATTGACTTCATTTTGTGATATGAAAACCAAGTTAAATCACACTAACCCTAAGCAAAAGTAGTGGTTACGTTTTTTTTTGGGCAAATATTTGCAAAGTGTGACCGACCGTACCTAAAAACTAAGTTCGATCATATTAGTTATTTATTATTTATGAGTTCTTTATCTTGGTTTTTAATAAATTCTTTTTCTTTATAATGTGATCGTACTTAATTTATTATACATACGGAAGGAAATCTCTAAACTAATAAAATTGTGATTATCAAAACATTCTGAATATAAACACTACTTGAACTTGAGGGACTGCAAAGGCAAATGATTTATTCCTACATATTTCATTTTTGCTTAACATATTAATAAAAAATATACTTTATATGTTTTTATTATTATTAATTAAAGAAAAAAATAAATTTTTGTGAAATATTCATATAGTTTCACTAGTTATTAAGTTTAATTTTTTTATAATCAAACCTTTTAAAAGGCTTTGCTTAAAGTTTAAAAGTTTTAATAAAGCTTAAAGCATTACAACAGCTTATTTATCTAAGTAACTATGATGGATTCAAAATGCTGCTGTTAGACTTTCAATTGGTTAATAAATTGCATTTATGTATATCAAACTTTTCTTCTTAAATAGAAATCCTTTAAATTTTCTACAGAAGTAGAAAATACTCTGCAAACTAAAAAAAAGTGTAGAAATTTTAGTTTTGAGACCTGTGGTTATTCCTGTTAATTTTAATAAATAAATTTCTACGGTGTAAAATATATAATCTCTATCTAAGCGGTAAACCAACATTCCTTTGGAAACTTTATCTACTAGTAAAAATTACCAAATATTTTCACACCATAGACAACTAAGCACACTAACATATCTATTTGTTAAAATTATGAGCACTAAGCGCTTTAAAAACTCTTTAAAAATAAACTAATATTCGTCATTATAAAGAGGATGACAACAGTACTCGTTTGAAATTAAAATATAATAAATAATACTTTTAATGGGAATTATACTAAATTAAATTTTAATATGTAAATTGTTTCACTAACTTTTAAAAATACAATCAAATACTTAATAAGACTATTCTAATATTATTTTAAGATTACATTATTACTTGTTTTTAAAAGGATATATTTTGTGTAATAAAATGTAGTATGTAGTTTAAAATTTAATGACAATACAATTCATATATACGATATAGGAAAGTATGTTGAGATAAAGAATAAATTTTAACTTTTAGACTTTCGATTATGTATTATGCAGATAATTTAACATATTAAAGATATTCTCCGGAACCTCAAGCAATTGTAAAAAAATATTTCCCGCCAGCTCCATATTTTCTAAAAAAATATTTCCCGCCAGCTCCATATTTTCTAAAGAAATCTCTCGCTAGCTCCATATTTTCTAAAGAAATCTCTCGCTAGCTCCATATTTTCTAAAGAAATCTCTCGCTAGCTCCATATTTTCTAAAGAAATCTCTCGCTAGCTCCATATTTTCTAAAGAAATCTCTCGCTAGCTCCATATTTTCTAAAGAAATCTCTCGCTAGCTCCATATTTTCTAAAGAAATCTCTCGCTAGCTCCATATTTTCTAAAGAAATCTCTCGCTAGCTCCATATTTTCTAAAGAAATCTCTCGCTATCTCCATATTTTCTAAAGAAATCTCTCGCTATCTCCATATTTTCTAAAGAAATCTCTCGCTAGTTCCATATTTTCTAAAGAAATCTCTCGCTAGTTCCATATTTTCTACAGAAATCTCTCGCTAGCTCCATATTATCAAAATAAATCTCTCGCTATCTCCATATTTTCTAAAGAAATCTCTCGCTATCTCCATATTTTCTAAAGAAATCTCTCGCTATCTCCATATTTTCTAAAGAAATCTCTCGCTAGTTCCATATTTTCTACAGAAATCTCTCGCTAGCTCCATATTTTCAAAATAAATCTCTCGCTAGCTCCATATTTTCCAAAGAAATCCCTCGCTAGCTCTATATTTTCTAAAGAAATCTCTCGCTAGCTCCACCTTTTCTAAATAAATCTTTCCCAAGCTCTATATTTTCTACAGAAATCTCGCTAGCTCCAAAATCTCTCCATCTTTCCTAAAGAAATCTCTCCCAAGCCCCCGCAGGATATTGGATAGCTTACTAGACTATTAGTCTGGGGATCGCAGGTTCGATTCCTGGCAAGACCCTGGGTGTTTCTGCGGACAAGCCGTAAGTAATGGCATCGCGGTTAGTGTTTGTGTTAAAAAAGATTCTAATTATATGTCTGCCTGTCCGTCCATCTTAAAAAAAATATTGTCTAAAGAAATCTCTCGCTAACTGCATCTTTTCTAAAGAAATCTCTCCCAAGATCCATCTTTTCGAAAGAGATATCTCGATGATAAGTGTTCCAGTGGCCCACGAAGACATACAGACACAACTATTCGAAAATTCAATGAAAAGGATATGATTATGAAAGCGCAGCCGTAGCGGCCATTTGGTTGATATTATTTGCCATTATTAATGGCACAACCTCCTCTTTTTTCTTAAATAAACATCCGATGATACATCTTATTGGAAGATCCTGCACAAATATTTTTCATAGAAATTATCAACGAGATTTCAAAACTATTCGAAAATCTATGGACATACAACTCGTAACAATATTTTGTGTATTGAAGAAATGTGTATTAATTTTTTGTAAGTAGGTAAAAAAAACTTCTTCATAAAAAAGGACGTGAAACTACTGTGCGCATATAAATTTTCTTTTCTTTATAATTAAATACTGGGACAATTCTTTATCTCAACATATTTCGTTTAAATAAATAAAAACTTCACATACTTTGCGTTAACAATATTAATTAATAATTTACAAATTATTAGATCTTTTCTGTATGGCTAAAAATAGTACACAAATTATTTATAATTTAAAACTTCTTTTGGTAGTGAGTACGTTAATAAACTTTTTATTTTACTTTACTGTATTTTAGTAGTTGATTTACAATACGAAACTAACAAAAAGGATATCAAATAAAGTACAGTACATATTTGTCGATACGAGATAGAAGATGATGATTTTGTGGTATTAAGTACAAATCGATTTCGAAACAGAGAACGTATGGCGAGGAGACAATCAGGGATGTCACAGAATCCAAATTTTGTCGGAATTGGATTTGAAAAGGCGACAAAACAAAAATAATTTGTATGATGAATTTCAATGTTATGGGTTTTATGTTCAATATAGAATTACTATCTGTGTTTAACATAAAACCGATGACATTGAAATTTTGCACACAAAAGTAGTTTTTTGTTGTCTTTTCAAATCCAATTCCGACAACATTGGATTCTGTGACAACCCCGAATACGTTTCAGTATTGGCAAATACCCGGGTTTTTTAATAAAAAAAAAACCACCCAGTTGGTTTTTTTGTAGGGTTTTATTGGGTTTAATTTAACTAAAGTATATCTAGTGTATACATTTATTAAGTTTGCAATTTTTGTCAAAAATAATCGCTTTATACCAGTTGTCAGCATCGACTTCACGTCAATGCAATACCAAAAAATTCGGGCTTGACTACCCGTTGTCGAAAACAACTGACTACTATTGACAGACTCATATTATTTTCTAGAGCTTAGAGAATAGAAATAGCACGAAAATGTTCTCGAGAGCGAGTTGACAAACCCCAATTTTTTGATATTGTATTTAAGTTGAATAAGGGTGAATATAAATACAGCAGTTTTCCGATTTAAGGAACATCGCATTTAACGAACACTCTAATTTTTATTTCTATTAAGTACTCTATATTACGAACAAAAATGTTATTTTGTACTGGTGTTAACGAACAAATGTAAAACAAAACAAAAACGATGAAGAGCTTTAATAATATTTGATAAGAGCTTCAAGCAGATGTCATTAAAAAAGGATATTCCAGCCAAAAAAACAGACTGTGCTCAAACAATTTTTTAAATAAATTATTTTTGTTTTTATGAATTTTTCCTTTCCTTATAGTCTATTTACACTGCACCGATATCTAGTACTTACTTAATTTCGAGGCAAATCTAGTTTGTTTTGACTAGATTTCCCATACAAAACCAAATCTACTTCTTTACTAGATTTTGACAAAATCTACTCGAAATCTAGTAGCACCTAGTACTTTTCTCAAATTGTGCTAAAAAATATTACGCTGAGCAAGAATAATAACTGACATTTTAAGGGGCCCATACACGACTCCACATGCACGCGCAATCAAGTGTTGGTGCCAGTCGTTGGGTCGTGTATGGGCATTTGTTGTGATTAAACGGTTTGCTGTAACGATATCAAACCGATTTTGACATTTTGCTGATGGCGCCACTTTGTGATATTGTGTATGGTGAATTTAGCTCAGTTGGGAAAAGTGTTCAGCGAGTAAACATCGGGATAAAACACATTTAATTGAATAAACTACTCATAAATCAAGAAAAAGAGAAACAAAATAAGTATTTTATAGTCTTTCTGAAATAAAACAAATCATTTCTAATATATTTTTAATAATAATATACGCATTTTCATTAATTTGTAGTTTCAAAACAATATCAATAATAAATATGTTGCGCAGTAGTTGCAACAACTCATCCGTATAAAATTTTTAAAGAAATGAATATGCACCAGTATATTTGTATGGTGTGTCTCGAGCACGATTCAACATCACTTGTTGGTGCCAGTATGCTGTAGTGTATGGTTTGCTTTTAATAAAATAAAATATTAAGTGCGTTCGAGTACCGAAAAGTTTTTACAAATTTTTACTGAACTTTACAGCATTTTACTAAATTGCGTACGTGTACACAAAATAAAATAAATGAGAACACAAATTGGGAGCCTTTTAAAAGGAAATAAATAAATGTTCATAAAAACTTTTGAATTTTCTTTTCTTTGTTGTGTTATTTTAATTCTTTGGAGTTGAGAAAGAGCTAAATACGTGTATATGGTTACTTAGTTACTGCACTTGTTTTTAAGATAATCAATAGCATTAACAAGTAATGACATACTTTTGAATAATCGGGCACAAATTAGAAAAAGCAAATAAAATAAAAATACACATATGGAAAAGATTACCGAAAATATTTTTTTATGTTTTCTTGAAATGTTCGTGATATAATAAATCGAGTATCGAGTACCAACAAGAAAAAGAGTCGAGTAGTAAAAAGTGTAAATATATTTCAGCACTACATTGATTTGCAATCAGCTGTTTCTTTAATCTTACTAATTTTAAAAAATGTTCGTTCACGTACTTTTTGGGCAACAGCTTTTTTTGTTTACTCAGTCATTTTCAATTTAGTACTGGATATTTCGCACAATTCGCTTTAACGAACAGGCCTGACAACTATTAGGTTCGTTAAATCGTTAAATATGCATCACTTATTTAAAGTTGTATAAAGACAGAAAGAAAATCAATAATTTCTTTTAATTACAACAAGAAACGTTCAACGTCAAAAATTCGTTGATCGAACAATCGTATAAACCATTTCCGTATCGAATGTGATGAGAAACTTTTCCGTACACTTACACATTCAGCACAGTTGATAATTTTTGATGTCATTTTGTGCAGTCGATTTAAACAGCTGAATGCATAACAAAATCAATTACAAAATATTATTCCTTTCTGTTGTCAAACTCCAAAGTGTGTATTTATTTATCTTTAATATTTTTCTTGTTAATAAAAAATAGTAAATTTGTATATTTTATGTAAAAAAACCCAACTGCAACTGGGTGGGTTTTTTTCAAATAAAATACCCAATAAAACCCAGTGGGTTTTTTTTGGGTTACCCAGTTGGTAGCCAACACTGATACGTTTGGTGTAAGTTTTTGTTTTTAGATGTTGTATGTATTATTTTGTACAAATTATTTTTTTTATATGTATTTAGTTTTTCACGAGATATTACATAATTACGTTACGTTATATATATATAAGTATGTATGTATGTACGTAAGGTTTTTTTTAAGAAATTCAGATTATTAAGACTAGTTAAAAGTTAACAAAAAAAATAAATAAAATAAAAAATAATAACTAAATAAATAAAAACGAAAACAAAAATAAAGCAAAATAAGAAATAGTAATAATTTTACAAGGAGGGGAGAGAGAGAGAGAGAAAGAAGAAGAAATAATAAAAGTATAGTACCTATAGTAACGTAATGGAACGGAGTAACGTTTAAAGTTAATAGCCTACAACTGGCTACGTAAAAAATAATGAAGAAAATTATAGCTGACGGTCCATACAGGATACGCGGTATCACAGTAGTCCTTTTTCCAAAACAGTTGTTTTCAGTGGTTATTCTTTTTACTTTTTCTTTGCCATTTCAATTGTCTGAGTGCCTTCAACTAATTCCGCAATTGTAAAGTTTATATTAGGCCGTTTGCTTCATAAATGTGCAGCTTGCACTGAGTAGGTATTTATGTTTCTTGGCATTTTCATAAAGCTGAATGAGTGAGTTGTCTGTCCTGTTGCTTAGATAGTTTTGCATGCTTTTGCGTTGTTTTTCTTGTACTATTCACAACAATTATTCAAGTGTTGTGAGAAAACACACACACACACATACTCATAAAACGGGAAAAGGAATATTGTTTTGCAGCTGCCGCATCACCTCAACGTGCCGTGGCATATGAATAAAGCATACAAAATATTTCTGTACATTCATGTATGTATGCATGTATTCCTGATGTTTATGCCCTTTTGTGTTTTCATTATCCTTATCCATTCTTTTGAACCAGGTAAAACGGTAATAGTAGATGAATATTATGTGTTGTATAGAGGAAAATGAAACTGTTAGAATAATTGCAGAGCCTTAAATTTATTTGCCAGTTGATTTGATCAGTATTTTAATAGGTACAATAATATAATTACAAATAAAGTAATTTTATTTTGAGATCATATCGTATTGTATACATAAAATACTTTATTTTACAAGAATTGTTTGCATATTATTTTATTCTTAAAACTTAAAAACTAGTTGCGCTACTTTTAGTTTTCATTGTCTATTCATTAAAAGTATCTGTTTATTTCAAAGACTTAAACATGTGAAGACTTAATAGGAAAAAGGACTATTTGATATTAAGTGTGTTTCTTTAATTTTTGTGTAAAGTTCGGTAAAATGAGAGTAAACCAGAATTGCTCTCAGTAAGATATAAAAATTAACAAATGTACGGAAAGGCAAAAAATCAAATTTTTATACCAAAAATAAAAAATTTAAGTAAACTATAAAAAAATAAAGGGCTGGTTTTTAATCTAATTATTTTTATTTTATATTTTAACTCGAATTTGGCTAAAATAATGCTGGAGACAAATTACGGCATTCGATAGCGATCAAAGTTTCCATTTTAATTCTAATGAAATTTCGATTCATACAGAATGCCGTAATTTGCCCCCTCATTTTGTATTTTTATAGATGCAAATCAAATTTATCGTTTGCTATTATTTATTTTCTTATACAGCGGATTGTTTTCCAATTAATCAAAACTGAACGAAAGAAAAAATTCGATCGGTTTTGTCCAAGAAGAACAGTGTTCTCTCAAACACCCACAATTTTCTAGCGCGGAAACGCTTTTTCATGCAAATTGATATCACGCGGTATAGCAAAGTAGAGTAAAGAAACAGACCTGTTGCATTTACAATTTAAAATAAATTTGTGAATGAATTCAAAATGCAGAATATATCAAATTTAAAATTTTAATCACACTTATCGCCAATGAAAGTTCACGTTTTCACTCTCCAATTTCGTATTTTGTTATGTTCATATTTTTTTGTTTATATGAAATATTTCACGTGTCTCGTGTTCACGATAACGGTGAATGTGATTAATTTTCGCAATTACATATTTATTTGTTCATTTCAATACCCAAGATGCCAGCAATATTTGCTAATTTTCTTGTTAATTTTCGCAACAGAAATGTTGCAGGGTTTTGTTTTTTGGGATTTTCTCAATTTATAAATTATTTAAGACCTATTCTCAATTTAAGAAATTGTTTTGAAAATTTTCAGCATGTCCCCGAGAAACATGTTTATCGAGTTTTGTCATAATTTTGCACGTCTGGTTTGAACAGTTACTTCTGAATATTGAGATTGCAAAGGAACTATTAACTCAATTTATGCTTATGTCGACTTAAGCACTTATTCCTTTTTGAAACAATATTTGTTATACTTGAATATACAGTCGAACTTCTCTATAATGAATCTACATGGGACCAGAAAATCGCTTCATTATACAGAAACTACAGAAATTATATGGTTTGGAGTTGTTTAACCGCAATCCGAATGAGTTTTTGCGGCGATCCATTACTGTACTCCGGAGACCAAGCAGCAGTCTAAACAATGGGTTTCTCCGGGTGAACTTGCTCCGAAGAAGGCCAAGGAAAGCCAATAAGGTGATTGCAACAGTTTTTTGGGATGCACGCGGAATAATCCACATCGATTACCTTCAAAAGGAAAAAACAATAAACGGCGAATATTATGCCAATTTATTAGACCGATTTAATGAGGATTTACAAAGAAAACGACCCCATATGGCCAAGAAAAAAGTTCCTTTTCATCTAGATAATGCACGGGTGCACACGTGTGCAGTCTCAATGGCAAACTCTATGAATTGGTACCTCATACGCCATATTCTCCGGATTTAGCCCCTATTGACTACTTTCTATTTCCAAACCTAAAGAAATGGCTCGGTGGAGAGAGATTTAGCTCCAATAAATTATTGACCAAACAAATGCCTTTTTTAAGGACTAAGTGTATTGAGTTAAAAGGAGATCATGTTAAAAAATAAATTTTCGTTTTGCAAAAAAAATTTTATTTCATTCAAAAAGTCACGGACTTATTGATCCGTCCACGTGCTTCGCTTAGTCGTTTTTGTTCACTGTTCACTACTTTCTGAATTGTTACTGATGGGACTTTGTTTCTTTCTGTTATGTTTTTTCAACTTTTGAGAATCCCCCATTTATATATTACTTTATTCTCGTCACACAGTGTTTAGTATGCGTAACGGAAACTTTTTTGAAATACATAATTCATTATATGGAGACAAACGTGCAAGAAACTCAAATTTACTTAAAAAAATTGCTACATTGTAAAGAAAAATTCACTGTATGATAATTCAATATAAGGAGATGAAAATAAACTAACATTGGAACGAGAAAGCTGTTTTTCTTAATCAATTTATACTAGAGAGCTTCATTTTATAGAAATTCACTATAGAGAAGTTCGACTACAATCTAATTTTTAATATTTTCTGTACAAATATTTTCCGCATAATGAATTCATTCTTTCAAAAATCTGTCTGTTACCTAAATAAGGTAAATATAAAAGAAAACCCCGTTAGAACACTTTTGAAAACAAAAATATTTTTGACAGAAATAAAAAAAGTGTACCTACATCCTTGTATAAAAGTACAAGTTTTTAGAGAAAATCCTTAAGATCCTTTCCAAATACTACTTTTCAAGTTATTCTTTAATATCTTAAGATCCCGTTCTTTTTTGCTTTTAATGGGTCATATACAGTTTGTCAAGTAAATGGTTGCACAGATATAATAGTAGAAGTCTTCTTAAGTTAGGATTACACGATTGCCACAATGCACCAATTATTGGTCTACTTTAAGCGCTAATCGTGTAATTTCACAATTTATTGGTTCATGCGGCAACCTTCGACAATGAAATGGGCAAATATGAAAACTGCTTTTCACAATGTGAAAAAGAAAATTCAAACAGTCTGATCAGGGTGCAGAAAACGTCCAACAACAATGCAATTTCATAACCGCCACAGCACAGCAAAACGTTTTTCTACTGTGTCAACGCTGGATATAGAAGAAGCTGAGTTAGACACCTGTTCGCCGCAAAAGAAATCATTTTTACTGCAGTAAATAATTTTTTTTACAAATTTACACATACATAAGTATTTATTGTATTCTGTGGTATTTATGTTAGCAAAATAAAATTTGCAATTCAAAACAGCAGCTGTTTCTCAGTGTTGCCGCATACCATAACAATAATTTAACTGGAATTTGGCAATTATTGCCCCTTAATCGTTGTGCGGCAATCATGTAACTGCAGAGAATTTAATTGGGACAATCGTTTTATTGTCCTTAAAATTAGCACAATAAAAATTGAATATGAAGCATAATACAAATGGTTTTAACAACACAAGGCGATATATTATTTTTCCTATCAACTGATTAATTGATGTTCGCTAATTATTATAGTGAATAAAAAATCTTTGTAAATAAATTATATAATTAGCAAAGAATTTTTTGACAACAGAAACATTAACAGCCCAATTATGAATAAAAAATTCACCGGGAGATTTCTCCCTTTTCCCAAATAGGGGCTGTTCACATATTAATTGTTCGCATATAATATGTGAACATCCATCCCCTTTTTGGGAAAAGGGAGAAATCTACCGGGGAATTTTTTTATTCATAATTGGGCTGTAAGAATTAACTTGTCAAAATTCTTCCGTAAAAATTTTCGTTACGTGAACATTTACTTGACAAACTGTTTGTGGTGTTAACGTAGAACAATAAAACAAATTTAGCTGAATACTTTTTTTTAGCATGAGAACAATGATCGCTGGCTCTCTTTACCTTTGTCAATTTTTCAATAAAACCTAAAAAGGAACAAAATATTGCCATGAGTCGCACTCAATGCTTAGCAAATGACAAGGAGTTAAAAATGAACAGATGTGTATTTTTTTTTTTGTATGTCTCTTTATGACTCCTGTGCTTACAAACACACACACACGAGCACACAAAACAAAACAAAACTAAAATATTTTGTTCGCCCTACAAAAAGTATTCAATAATATGAACAACAGAAAACAGGACGGCAGGATATTTGAGTTATAAGGCGTATAAATTTTATTTAAAATATCAAACAGCTGCTGTTTTGGTTGTTAAAAACAAAAATTTCAAGTTTTTCCTTTAACTTTCAGTATAAAGAAAAATACATATGTAAGTATTTGTTATTGTATACACGCGCTTTAATTACATTTATGATATTTAGCGGTGAAATTTTCGGACATCAGTTAAATGTTTAAAGCAAAAGTACTTAACGAAAATACAATATTGATGTGCGTATGTAGAGGAATAATTAGTTTAGCAAAAAATTGTTTTTGAATTCTAACGAAAAACAGTTGAAATTTGTAGCTGTTGGTATCTTTAGGAGTATTTAATTCATACTTAGCTCGTGCTTAATGAAGCGATAAAATAATAATAAAGTAATAACACAGTTTTATCAGTCACCTGTTGTAGAATACTTTTAAAGGTCTTTTTAAGGGTGAAATAAGAAGTTAAGCATGGTTTATCTAATATCTCCCTCTCTTTAAGAGTAAATGTGTATGTACGCTTGTGGGAAATTACCAATTCATATGTATATACATACTTACATGGTCGAATCTTTTGAAATTTAATAAGGAAAGCCTTAAAATTGTTATGTATGAAGCACTAAATTAAAATATTTCAAATAAAGTTTCTAGTGAAACTAACTATTTGAACACAAAAAATTCTTCACGAAAAGACTTGCAATTGTTGGACTGAAATTGAAGAATTTCATACTTCCAACGGAAGCTGTGTTTGTGCCACATTTTTGTGAAATTATAAATTCCAAAATACTAAAAAAAGCTAAAGTATGCTAAACTTCTTGTTCGCATCCATCGTTCGTGCTGAATTGAAATAGGTGAAACCCAAATAGTGTGTTCCTTCCCTTAGAAAGCAACCGAGACTATTTTGAACCGATAAAAATATTAACAATTTTTCATTTTATCAAAATAGAATACAAAATTAAAAAAATTTTAATTTCTATTACACAAGTATCGCATTTTATTTATTATTTTATCTCTTTATTTATTAACTAAACAAATAAATAATAAAACAAATTATTAGTGGGACGGAAATCAATTACTTTTCGTTCAGAATTTCAGCGAAAGACAACGTTCGACATCATGGGACAGACTATTAAATAAATATTATTGCAAGCAATTAAATTAAGCATTTCAAACAATAGTTTTGAAACTTCTGCGTTCTTCAAGATCTGGTATTAAGCCACGGAATAATCTTTTTACATGAAATTCTCAAAAGAACTCAGCATTTTTTATCTTTCATTCGTTTGCAGTTTTAATATGATATCCAAATTAATGACAAATAAACTAAGAAATTTAGGTTTTCAAAGAATAAATAACATTGGTTGAAATGGTTTCTTGCTGAAAAAGAAAAAAAAAAACACCAGAGAATTTTCCATAAGTTTAAAGTAAAAATGTCTGCTTGTAGGGCCGGCCTTTCCATTAAAGACCAAACAGGTAAGCAAACAAAACAGAAAGATAGTAAAACAAAATAAATCCACAAACGGCAGTTAAAAAGGAGATTAACAAACAAAAGGTATCACCAAGAACGCAGATGATGATTGAACGACATGGCATATTGACAACAAAAGTAAAGAAGAGCAGATGCAGTTCACAGCAAGTATCTTTTCTTTAAGGTAAAAATACAAATGTTACGACAAAAACGAAGTGAAATACCTACGCAAGACGTTAAAACCTCAAAATAAGGTTAAGAAAATAAACAAGAAGAAATAATCAAAAATAAAATAAATAACTTAAAATAAATGTGTATAGCACCAGGTTTGAAGAACATTTGGTTGGCGGCTTGGTTTCGATTTAAACGAAACATTTTTCATAAATAAAAAATAGTAAAATAAAGACGTTTTAAAATATGTATATAACAACACATAGACTAAGAGCTGCTTACCTGTGTGAGAGGATCCTTCATAATGAGCACATCTGTGACGGCACCAAACATATTAAAGTATTCTTTAAGTTTTTCGGAAGATGTTTGCCAACTAAGGCCGCCAACAAAAAGTTTTCCAGGAGCAGGGTCGGTGCCGGCTGAACCATTAACACTGTTATTAGGTGTTGAACGCCCCGATGCAGATTTGGCCACAGAATCTAGTTGAATGTTGTCGCTATTTGTGGTAGTGCCATTTAATATGGCAATCGCTGCTTGTTGGGCCTGTGCATGTTGTTGTTGTTGTTGCTGTTGGGATACTGTAGTATTACTCGAGTTAATATTTTGTTGTTGCTGTTGCTGCTGTGATGTATTATTTGCATTTGTTTGTTGTTGCTGTTGTTGTTGTAGTTGCTGCTGTTGAGCAGCAGCTACTGCCGCAGCAGCTGAGGCACTTTTTAGAACAGCCGCTGTTGTCAAAGAACCATTGATTGTAGCCGCAGCCACATTACCATTCATTGAAGCTACTAAAGCATTACGCAAATCCCGATTGTGTGGATCGATGAGACCAGCAGCTGCAGCGGCGGCGGCAGCAGCAGCGTTGTCCATGGGATTGCTGTGGGGATAGAAAAAATTATTTGATTTCTCATCTTTGATACGGACAGCAATGGGTGGAGGTGGTAATGAAGTTGGAATATGCTGTAACATAGTTAATGCTCCTTCTATCGTATCTTATTATATATTAAATTAAAATAGCCGAATCAATTATGTCAAAAGTCCGTTATTTTTATCAAAGTAAGGTTATGAGTCTCTTTAATTTTTTTCACAAATTTCCAGTCCTCTTTCGCTTTAAAATCTTTGGAATAGTGGTAACAAACAAATTTCCTTGGTTTTTTTGTTAGAAAGTTCAAATAAACACCAACTACGCGCTTAATATTTCAATATTATTAAACGTTCAATGTTTTTGTTGCTTAGCAACGAATTAGCAAGACAAAATAAGAAAATAAAATATTATTTTTTGCAAATTTTATAACTGTTGTTTGTTTCAGTAAATAATTTTTTTCGATTTATTTTAACAACTTTTTGTTTCTATAAGCAATTAAAAACACTAATTTCTTTGTGTAAATTTATTGATTTTTCTTTTTTATTTTTCACTTGTGGTGTGGAATTGATTTTATCAAGCTGTCCTTATTCCTTGAGCACAAATTAACGAATGATTTTCAAAACATAAAATGAGAGGAGCGCAAGCGTAAATTACTCAAAAAGCAGTTGAGTGTTTGTTGAAAACAAAAAAAAAAACGGCACGGTTGTACAAAACGTATTAGTACTTTATTGTTGTAGCTTATAGACATGGTACACTTTCTAGTTAAAAAAAAAGAACGTGTACCCGGCGTTTAAGGACTGAATTTTTTATTGTGAAGCGTGTAATGAATTTGTTTGTGCAAGAAAGTTGAAATTTGATATTATAAAAACTATATATGTTTGTTCATTTGTTTTCTTACAAAGTTTTATTAAATTTAAGCGTTTGTTGTTGTAGAAGCGATCGTAGTTGGTTCAGTATATGTACTTTGATCTAGAGATATTACAAATTATTTTGCAACTTCAAAATTATGTCGCAATATTTGCGCCATTCAATTAAACAATGACTTATTTAAAAGTTATATTTGAATTTATGAACATAATAGAACAACAAAAAATCGCATTTTGTAAACAAAATTTAATTTAAAAAATAACAGCTCAATTGTAAATGTTTACATCGTGGCAGCGCTGCGGCAGCTAATTACTTTTTGTTCTACTTCAGTTTGCAGGTAACGCAAGTCAAATGCCTTTTTAATGTAAATACTTAGACATATGGCCTTATTCAGAAATGCTTAATAAAGTTAATGTGTACATCAAAATCAATTTTCCGGTTTTTCTTTTGACAAGAGTTATCTATTTTCTGTAGTATTATAGTGTTTGTTGCCCTCCCCCTACCACATTCAAAAATCAATACACCTTGGCTTAATTCAATAATTGAAAATTACATATCTTTGAAATTTCGAAAAATATTAATTTTGCATTTTCTCACAAGAAAATTAATTTCAAAGTTATTATTAAGCGCTTTAAATTCTATTTTTAGGTCATACCCATAGCAATTTTTGCAATAGTTGGCTTTACTTGTGAAATTCTATGGACCATACGGTTGGCATTTACGCGCGATGATGTGGTGTAAGAAATTAACATTTTTAATATTTAGAATATACATTATTATATGTATTTTTTTATTTTAGATTTTTGAATAAAAAAATGGCTCATGAAATTTTGGAAACGAGAGTGGGGCCTTTGTATCCAGCACCAGTAAGAAAATTCAAAGTTTATAATGACAAATATGTGAATTGTAAAGGTGCTATAGCAGCCATACAAACACCGGAAGAAGATGTTAAATAAACTGCAATACTTTTCTATAAACAGGAAACAGTTTCAAAGTTTCAATTTCACGGTTTGAACATGAAATGAACAAATTTATAGTTAAAAACAAATTATTTTAGCTCTCTTAAAAATAAACATTTTAAATATAAAAATGTTTCTGAAAAGTTTTCAAATAAATATCTTTATATTTTATTTTATTGTAATTGAAATTATTTTATGAAATTCATGTAAATTAACAAAACGTTAACACATACATGTGTATGAGACTTTCAGGCACCAAAACCACTATATATCCCCATAATAAGGTGTTTTAAGAATATAAAAAATGTATTGACTGTCATTTGAAGGATATTGAAACATCCCGCAGTTATAAGAAACTTTCTTAAACATTTTGGTGGTTCTCTTTGGGCTGTACTGTCATGCAATAAACATATTTCCTGGAAGATAGAGACTAAGTAAAACATGAATTAAGGTCAAATACGTACGAACCGTATATGTCCTTGTATACGATCGAAGTAATTTGATATTTTCATTTACTTTAAGTAGAAGCAAAAACCAATGCAAGGAAGTATGAACATATGAATATAGATTTTTATAAATTTATTGATTAAATTAAAACAAACAGGTTCTGTACTATAAAGGGGATATTTAAATCGAAAAAACGGAATTCATAGGAAATATTGTTTCGCTTTTGATGACATAATTAAAAAAATATTGTTATATATGTAGTATGTATGTATGTATATACATTTCAGATATTTTTTGGGGGCACAGAAAATATTTCATGAAACTTTTTTATATCGAATAACATGGTACAATTATTACCAGATAAATGCAGTAGAAAAAAACATGTTTGTACTTATATTGTAAAATTGCTTTTTTGACAGTCTCTAATTAAACTCCCAGTTTTTTCTACTGCACCTACCTGGCACTAATTGCACCATGATCGAGTAATATAAATACGTAGTAAAAGGTAAATATGAAGTAAAATATATAAGCTGAATTATGTTTCTAATGTTATTAAGCAAAGTCTTTTAACAAAATATATTTACTCTTTGGAAAGTAAAGAGATTTTGAAAATAAAGAGTGGTTTTTAAATATTTTTACGCGTTTTTATTTATTTCATTTTGTATATCTATGGGAAATAACTGACAAACTGATTTCCTGTAATTTCCCTTCTTAACCACACAACCCAAACAAATTGCAACTCTGTTGCCAGTTTCCCTCTTTAATTTTGAAATTTAAATTACGCTGTATTTTTTGCACATAACGGAAATAAATGACAACGAGAGTAATTTTACTGTAAATTGTTCCTGTTAAATAGCACCATTGTAATAATGTTTCCCAAACTGTACAGTTTGAGAATATTTATTAAGGCGAGTAGTGACAATACCACAACAGCATTGCCAAGTAAGAAAACTAAAACTTGTTTTTTTAAAGGGGAAATTATAAATTTTCAATGATTTCCAATGCGCCTGCCAAGTATTTTAAAGAGAAAATGAATGCGTCTATATATGATTTAACAAGACAAAAAATTGGTTAAGAAGAGTACATTTGATAAAATTTCGTCAATTTCCTTTTAATACGCTTGCTCAGGTAACTGCTGCCAGATATAATTTAAGGAAGGATTTGAGTTAAGTTTGACGACTTTCTGGCAGCTCTGAAATACTCGAAGCATAAAGGGTACCATAGATTTCTCAAAATGCTTGACATTGAATTCGTGTACGTATGCATGCAGTGGTCATGCATGTATTTTGAATTTTGTATTGTTAAGTGCTTAGAATAGTTTAAGGTGGCGCCATTAAGTAGTAATCGGTTTTAGCTCTGGCACCGCCTCGTCTACAAAAAGATTAATGCCGAGGCACATAGAATCCGTCGTACGTTATACGTTGCTTTTTTTAACGCTCACTTTATCCCTCACTTTTGCTATAGTTACACCCAATTCATACGATGATTTTTTATTAAAAATAAAACATGATTTTTAAATCAGCGTATGAATTGTGTGTTACCTTTTACTGTCAACTACTTTACAGGAAAGTTGTGAAAAGAGCCAAAAATACCCCAACATACTACCAGATGTATTGCAAAATGTACGTTGTACGATTTAAAAAAGTCTCTTAGACGATTTATCCGGCAACTACGTACTCGTACATCTCAGTGTTTTCAGATCTCGTAAAAACAAATAGTTTTTTTACTCTCTTCACTTCTGTTGAAAGGGAGTAAACTTTTAGTTTTTTTCGTGCTAAGAAAAGCAACAAATATTTTTCTTTGTGTATGTATTTTTGTTGTTGTGTAGGACGTTGATGTTTTTGGTTTAGTTCGTCCTGTGTAAATGTCATAAATACAATTTTTTATGGAAAAATATTGCTTTAATATTGATTCTATATCAAGTAAGAAAGGCTGAGCCCGATGTTGATCAAATCTATATGCACATATATGTGTATGTATGTATGTATTAATTTGATATCCTGGAGGATATCTGTTAAATTTTTATTTGTTGTTTGAATGTTATTTTTCGAAAGAAATATATGAATTGTAGTGCAACGAATGGAAAAGGAACATACCATTTATTTATGTATGTATGTATGTGTGTATTTATGTAAGATTTGTAGTTTGATTGTTTTTTTTTTAAATACATTAATTGTGTGTGCAGCAATGAAAAGAATGAATGGATATGAAACATATTTATTTGTGTATGCCGGTATATAATTATTTGCCTCATTTTTAATAAATGAGGCAAATAATTATTCTCAAATAAGCATTCATATTTATGTACATACATACATACATATGAATGTATATGTGTACGTACATAAGCAATTCTTAAGTTTACTTAATTAAGGACATAATTGCCTAAAATATTTATTTCACAAAGTGGGTCGAAAAGAAAACCAAATTAACCGCCTGGCCCACGATATCGAACGATATCGTTCTGTAGTGAAATTACATTTAAAACAAAACCAATTTCTAAAATTTTGTTTTTGCTTTAAATGTAATTTCATAAAAGAACGATATCGTTCAACATCGTGGGCCAGGCAGGAAGTTTTTAAATTTTGAAAATCAATTAGATACCTATGTTCTGTAAATCAAGTGATTTAAAATCGTTCGATTTCTAAAAGCATTTTTATTAAAAATGTTGATCTATTTGTGAATTTTAAAATTTTTATGTTCTTTTGATACTCACACTTTTTCACTAATCAATCATAGTTTTAAAAATTGATGCGAAATTGATTTTGAAATTCTCTTTCCCTAGAGTGTTTCAATTTACTGTCAAGAAAACATTTTTTGGTTTGTTTTTTTACAAATACTAGTGTATCCAGCGGTCGACTCCATCGGCCGCATTCTAGAAATTAATATTAATCTTTTACATATATGCATACGATAAAATACAAAATCAAAAAACCTTCTGAATAAACAAACTAAAACTCTGTCTCATTTCTATGCAAAAGCAAATTGGACAACCACAAATGGACACTTTGTTTATTTTTCAAGTTGAAACTGATACATGCATGTGTAATAAGTGTGCATGGGTTAGTAGCAACTTTAAACGCTTATAGATCCCTAAATATCGAACTGATTTAAATAAAATTCTAATTGTGCACATCTATCTAAAATCCCCAATTAAAAACATATAAATCTTTTCGAAATCGGTCCAGTATTACGGCTGTAAAAGAGATCCCAAAAAAACGTGTTTGCCTATTAATTATATAGATTCTGCCGCAATTCAAAACTACTAATTAAAATCAAATAATCAAATAGGTTTGTGAGTAATCATGTTGTGTGATGTATAGAGCAACCATTTGAAGCTGTTTTCTTGACGATGACATCTAGAAAAATGAAATTGCCTCAAAATTGCGTGCAGCCTGCGTCACAGCTATGAATTTTGTTAAGCAGTATGTGTGAAAGAATTTAAAGAAAAACTTGAGCGTGTGATGTGACTGCAGGGTAAATAAAATTTATACGAACATATGCTAGAAGAAAAGCTGAATTATAAATTAAATTTTATTGCCAATATTAAATGAAATCTGTATATAAATATAGGCAAAACAAATTTATTCGATCCATTTTTCCCCTTTTTTTGGCAACCAATTTTCTTTATTCTTTTACCAAATGGTAGACATTGTTGAACTTGAGTGACCAAACTTTAAATTATTTAAATCGATTCAGTATTAAGGGAATAAAAGGCTCCTAAAGTTGACACCACTACAAATGCTAAAAATACACACGTACACGCATTCACTTATGTAAGTATTGGTTCAAATTAAAACATAAGCAAAGCAATGAGAGTGTTTAAAAAGAGTACCGCCATTCATATGCATATGAGTAATACGATTTTTTCATAAATGTGCGTGTTTGTATGCAATTTTATTTCGTTTATTGTTTTTCCCATGGGAATAAGTAATTAGGTGTTTTTTTTCTTTTTAAATGAATGCAACTAAAATAGGTGTAATCTAGTAAATATAATTTTTCTCCATCTCCATGGAAAGCTTCTTCATTGAGAAATATTGGATTAAATAAATAAATTATGTGTTCATTGTTGATCTTAAACTTGAAGAAATTATTTAATTAAATATAAATAAAAAGGTGAAAAACTGGAATTATTTTTTTATCATTGTTATTATTAAATGAAATATGCATAAAGGAATGAAGCTCGATCTGTGTTTCCTCAAGGCACTTCTCCTCTTTTTTTTCTTTCTTCTGAAAGATTAGTAGAAGAGTAGAGGCTTGTGTTCACAAAAAATATATTAATAACAAGAAAAGGAGATGAATTGCACAGGATGCTGAAGGTCCCGCAACACTTCTTCACTTCACTTCTTTATTTATTTTTTGATTTCAAGATTGATTACATTATCGGTGCCCCTACGAGTCAGTACACTTACGTAGGATTCACTGTAATAAAGCTACAATTAAAAAAAAGAAAGCCACATGCCCCCTTATTACTCAATTAATTGACAGCTCCACTGCACTGCTTGTAAAGCCAAACAGCCTCATTTCGCAATTCACTGAGCCGCTTGGGATTATTAGTTATCGCTCTATTGAGATGGCCCGACGAAAATCGGTACATTCCGCCGATACTGTTAATCTCAATGTTCGCTGGGTTGTGCATAAAAAAAAATTAACTCAACACAAGCCATATAAATAAAACCTACAAACACATTTATTACATTACTAGCAATCACAAAATAACTACAAAAATATACGAAAATTCATTTTAGGAAAAAACAGAATAACACAAGCCTGGATAAAGATAAAAAATAAATAAATAAATATTAAATAAAGGAAAACTTGTAAGGCTTTTTCTTTTTCTTCCCAACAAACAGCACACCGAAAATTGGAAGAATATGTTTCGGCTTTTTTGCTGGTTTTCTGCAGAAAATTTCACAAAATTTAATTTTCCTTTAATTTTTATTCTCATACAATTTTGCTTGTCCTTTGCCGAAAGTTTATTGTTAAATTATGTTGTCGGCATGTAAAAGTGTATTTAAGCGTGTAATTCCGAAGCTGCATATGTATGCGTGAGTGTTTGTGTTTGTTTGTGGGAGTGTAATTGTGTGTGTGTGTGTGTGTGTCTTTCTCTCATTTAATTAATTTTGGGTGACATCAGTACATTTTAATGCGTTTGGGAATTTACGACCATTAACAATTCATTAAACAAAAACTTTTTCTTTTCTTCTGTGACTAATTGTTGCTTTTTTCTTTTATTTTATTTTATTTTTTTGTGTTTTCAGTTGAAACTTTTTTTGATGCAGAAATAGCGAATAAAAAAAAGGAATTCCCAAAGTGTTTATTTTGACAAATTAAATTAAAGAATGCATAAAATGTGTTTTAGTTGCATTTAAATAAGAATAAGAAAAAGTGTAGCAAAACGAGGCGATTAATAAATTACACAGTGCAACACGAAAAAAATAACCATATACGGACACCAATACGCGATAAAAGACCAAATTAAAGCAGACCCTTTTGCGGCTACCTGAGCGCTGCCTAAACGGTATTAAGAATCATTCCTCGGAAGTTTATATGTCCCAAAAAGTTGTTTGCTGAGATCTTGGGTACATTTTTGTAGTTGCTTGTTTTCTTGAATTTTTAACGGTTTGCGGTCTATGAACATGAACAGTGGTAAGAGGTTTGTAGAAAATGTAAAAACAACAACTGCTATACAAATACTATGAAATGCGCATAGGAACAAGCTATACCCCTCAATAATCAATTGCAATTTGTTTTTTAACAAAATTGTTAATGTTTTACTGAATAAGTAAAATATTAATATTAGGAAAAAGTGCGAATAAAAATTCAAAATACTAAAATTTTGCGATTCCCATAAAAAGCACCAATTATTAAGATTTTTTGATTTTATATGTTTACAAGTTTTGTTCTTTATGACAAGATCTACAACTTTGTCTGAGAGAGTAAATCAAAATTCCGAACGATTTGCAAGATATGAGCCTGAGAAAATTATCAGTATTTTGCAAAAATGACACGGAAGCCCCAAATCTTTGGGGCCCATCAAAAAAGTGCATGACTTTGGGCAAAACTGGGAGACACGGGTCTTCTTTTTTTTGTCTTTTATCACGTAGTGGTGTCCTTATATGGTTATTTTTCCATGACTTAAAAAATTACACACAGTGTTATATAATTTAATTAAAAAAAAAACGCCTAAAATTCCGCTATAGTTTGGTGTTTGGTTAAACCACACGGTTCCTGATTAATAATTAAGGGGAGCACATTGTTTAAAAAAAGCTTTGCGTTTGTTTAAACATCTACATACAGTACAACCTCCCTAATCCGGAGACACGCTAATTCGAACTATCCAGTAATCCGGACATTTAAATTTTCGGACAGTTTAGAAATTTTTCCTCTATAGTCTGGACAAGTGTTCTTTCTTCTTAGAAAAATTTGCCTGGCGAACTGTTTTCAAAAGATATTTTATGGGCTGAACGAATAAACCAAAGTTGGCAGATAAGGATATTTTGTTTTTAAAAGAATTTCAAAATTGAGCTGACAAATTACACAAAAATTCTTATTTTTCAAAATGTATATTTTTGATCACTTTTAGTATGTTCCTTTAAGTTTCCTGTAAATAATTTATATACAAATGAATTCTTATTTTTCTTTTCGGTAATAAAAATAAATTATATATATTTACATTTATGTATTGCATTTGAATTTTTATTTTAACTGTGGTGCGGACCGGATCCACTAATCCGGACAGTAGCTGAAACTATGTATATCTGTCCGGATTATGGAGGTTGTACTGTGATTGAAAGCGTTTATTTTTCATGATTTTATTTCGTTTTGTGATAGTTCTCAGAGTTGGGCACCGCTTTACTGATTAGCGTGAACCATTCGTGGTCACGCATGATCGAGATGATTTTTTATTTTGCAATCACGCAAGCGTGCAGGAATATAAATGAAATCGTGTTCCATAAATAAAGGAATAATACGATACGAAATTAAGTTGAGTTCAGTTTATTTAATTTTTAAGAAGATATTTGTGTGTGCGTACAAAGTAAGAAAATAAAAACAGCATGATCGATTATTGTGAGTTTTATTTAAACTTTGGTATTCTTTCAAATAAGAGTTAAAATTTTCAAGAACTTTTGGGTAAAAGTTCCCTGATGATCTGCATTATGGGGGCTTATATTCGAATAGTGATATCTGCAAACTAGAGATGGGCACCGCTCACGTGATTAACGTGAATCTCGTATGATCGTGATTAGTTTTTTGTTTCAATAACGTGATGAGCGTGCATTAAAAAATTAGCCGAGAGTGAACGTGCATGAGTAGATTTTTAGCGTGATTATTGTATTACTTTAAATTTTTTTATTTATATTTTATTTATATTTAGTTTTTAATTATTTAAGAGTTTTTTTCCTGAGTATATAAATTTCAAAATTTTCTGTAAAATATTGCGAGTGCCGACAAAACGGTCAACTTCAATGAATATATCTTTCTTAAATGATCTTTGTGAAGATATCTTTCGGATACATATACAAATTTTATATGTTACTGAAGAAACTTTTTTTTATAGATAAAATATTTCTGGTGCTTTGTTTTAGAAGCGAAAATTGTTAACAATTTAATATTTTTAAAAATTTTAATATATTTTTTCAACATCGCCATTTTTCAAGCAAAATATATATTTTTTATAAACAATAAAAAAACATTTCAAAACTTTAATTACATTTTGCTGTTTGATGTTAAAATGTTAATTATTTCTTTAAAAAAATGCATCCATAATTTAAATTTCTCTGAAATCTTTTTCAAACTTCTACGCTATACTTCTGCCTTTAATGAAAACATAACAAATCATGCTGTTTATAAATTGATTTTCCTGCACCAGAAATAAACGAAAGATATAATAAAAATGAGCAGCAAAATAAATAAAATATGTGTACATCCTTCCAAATCCATGAACAATTTAATGCATAAAACACTTCATGCAAGACACAAAAAAATATATAAAATGAAAAAAAATAAATTCAACTAAAACCAATAAATCTCTTCAAAGTAAAAAGGAGACAGCAAAAAAAAATAGAGAATGTCCTGGTGAACAACAATAAAATCTTTATTTTTTATTTATTTTGCATTGTCATTTTGAGATTTCAATATACTAAAATAGAAAATTTAATTGTGCTGATTCTTTTTTTCTGAGGCCGGCTGCTTCAGTTTAGCAGAATTCCAGTAGAAAAATATTTGAATGAGGATATAAACAATTTACTATCTTGGATAAATATAAGAATAAGGTAACAAAATTTATTTGAAGGCATTCCGATTAGACTGCACTGCAAATTTATTTTCGTCCTCCCCTCGCTCTCTCTCAGTCACCATCGTCTTGTTAAAGGATTTTTTTTTTCAAAGAAAACACAAAGAAGAAGGAAAATAAGCTGAAATGTTGCTTTTATAAAAATGTATCTCTATGCTGGCCTTCTTATAAATACACACACACACACATATTTTTGTTTTCTTATTACACTCAAGCCTTGGTAATTGAGCCCAAGCGATGTCATGTGGTCTAAAGCACCTTAATAGTTAATAAAGTCATACCCAATACACACAATAATGTCTTTATTTTTTTCGTAATTAACATTTGAGGTAGAGATGAACACGTGAGTAACTTTTCACTCACGTTTATGCAGGAACATTGACAAAAAAATATAAATTGTTCAAGCACGGGTTTGCATAATCATGTTTTTTGGCTCATGCTCGCTTAGTGCATGAATATGTATTTTGTGAATATGTCCAAAAGAAGAGAGAGAGAGAGATAGAAAGAAGAACAATAAGAAATTTATTTATTTATGAAATGCATATTTTGCATTAAAATGCATGTTTTGCATTAAAACACAAAGTTTGCATTAAAATGCATGTTTTTAATTAAAAAGCATATTTTGCTTTAAAATGCACATTTTGCATTAAAACACGAAGTTTGCATTAAAATGCATATTTTGCATTAAAATGCATGTTCTGCATTAAAACACGAAGTTTGCATTAAAATGCATGTTTTTCATTAAAATGCATATTTTGCACTAAAATGCATATTTTTCGTTAAAATGCATATTTTGCATTAAATTTCATATTTTGCATTAAAATTCATGTTTTTCATTTAAATGCACAATTTGCATTAACACACAAATTTTGCACTAATATGCATGGACAAATGTTACCGTTAATTATTCTCTAGAATATTTAAAGAGCTGCCACGCCCTGAAAATATGTAATTGAAACCGAAAATTTTTTATAGTCAACGGAACTGTCGGTTTAGTGTCAAAAATAATAATAGGGAGACGAGAGAGAAAAGATGTCTAAGATTTTCTTAAATTATTTCAAAAACTTTTGAAATTCTTTGACAAAAGTTATCGAGACCTGTTTCGAATAATAAATTTAACAATTTTCTTAAATTTTTATTAAAAAAAAAAAGATTGTCTATATTAAAAATTAAAAAAAATGACACTCCTGTATGTATTCGAAAATTATTGTAATTAAAAAAAACATGTCCTGAAACAAAAATAAGGACATTTTATGTTTACAAAACAAGCTTAGATTTTGCCATCTAATCCTAACATTATTTTAATACTTTCTCGCATTGTCGCTTCATTGAACTCACAAGATTGAAGCAGGTATCCGGAGAAATGGAGTACCAAGCTTACTGAACCTTATCGTCATATGAATTCATAAAAGCCCCAAGTTTCAAATGAAATGAAGTTTCAATGAAAAAAATTTACAGGACAAAAAATATTTTTTCATTTTAAAATTATTTCTTATTAAGGAATTAGTAAAATTTTAATAAGTAAAATTTTCCAGAGACAAAAAATCGATTTTGAATTTTTTGTAACTTATGTGCTGTTCATAGAGTCCAAGCACTCGACTTGAATGAACAATTTGTATGAAAACCACTCAGTTTTCATACATATTTTCAGCTCAAGTCGATTGCTTGGATTCTATGAACAGCACATTAGAGCTTTTTTTTAAACTCATATTACCTTAAACAACATTATCTGCTTATTTGAAGATGTATACGTTCCAATTATATTTTTTAGAACTCCGCACAGATGTACTATAACCAAACCACGATTTCACACTTCGCGCGGATTGCGTGCATTTTGTTCCGCTGTATATAGAAGTGTTCTACAGCGGTAATTTTTCTATGTATCCAGAAGATTGACCAATCCCAGATGCAGAAACCCCCCCTAAATCATCAGGAACTCGCCACCGCATTTGGCGGCCTTTTCTTTGTGTATTTTGGGTTAAATTCGTTATTGGCAGGGAGACGTACAAACGACTTTCCATTTGATCCAAACAAATTAATCTTCGTGGTCCCGACTTCGAGGATCAAGGTGTTGTCTGGCAAATTTCAAAGGGATGCTAAACGGAAAACCCCGATCCCGTAAATTTCCGGTATTTGTTGAATCATTTTTTATTAATAATGTGGGGTCTTTCAATATGAGTTTTAACTTTGATATTAAAAAAAACGATTACTTCTAAGCGAAATGTTTTTTTTAATTTTAAAGGGGGTGGTGTTGTCATTAATAATGGAAAAAATTATCAGCCAAATGGCTGTCACGCTTATGTTTGCAGGACCAAATTCTTTTCATGAAAATTTCTATCATCAATTCGCAATTTGCGGGTACATGTGCTCAATAACTTCACAAATTCCATCTTTAAAGTTTTGGAAATTATTGTGAGTCAATCATTGTTATAGACCTTTTCTTTCACGCAGCCCCACAGAAGAACGCCGGAAAGCGTTAAATCACAAGATTTCGGTGGTGAATTGTGATCGCGTCTTTGAGAAATCACACTGTCAGGAAACTTTCAACACAAAAAAGCGATGGCATCGTTACTTGTCTCATCTGCTCTAGGATATTACAACAGGGACGAATTGGCGGACCAAGGAGAGGTGGTTTGTGTGGCATGTAGCGCCATCTTGCTGATAATGAACCTCGCCCACATCGATATCTTCTAACCGCGGCCACACAAAATCATTAATCATCGTTCGGTAGCGCCTCCGGCCTCATTTGTCAAAAAACTAAGGTCCAATGAACCCATCCGTTCAAAAACCGCACCAGCAGTCACACGTTGAGGATGGAGAAGCTTTTGAACAATAATTCTTGAGTTTGCTGAGCCCCAAATGAAAATGGGCCTGCTCACTCAAGATGATTTGTAGCAGAGAGTTCCGGAACAGTTTCAATGTATTTCAAGGACATAATCAGCAAAAAACTAAGGTCCAATGAACCCATCCGTTCAAAAACCGCACCAGCAGTCACACGTTGAGGATGGAGAAGCTTTTGAACAATAATTCTTGAGTTTGCTGAGCCCCAAATGAAAATGGGCCTGCTCACTCAAGATGATTTGTAGCAGAGAGTTCCGGAACAGTTTCAATGTATTTCAAGGACATAATCAGCAAATGCACGACGTTTTGATGATCAGTAGGCGTAAGTTTTTGTGTTATCTGAACTTTAAAAGCCTTAGAATCTAATAAGTCTTTGTGCAAAATATCAAGGAAATCCTGGGGTTTCCTTAACACTATCGGCTACAACAGTAATATTCTCAGATGGGCACGAGTTCGATTTATCATATCACTAACTTGTCCCAACGGCTCAAATTTGTCCACCAGTTTTACAATTGCTGGCCGATAAAGTGCTTCACAAGGATCCAAAAATTGCTTTAGTTTTGTGAACTGTGACCGCGAAATTTTCACCATTTTTGTAGTGAATTTTAATAATTCCAATGCGTTGATGAAGCGAATAACGATCCATTTTTATTCATGGCGAATTCATTTTACAGCTGGTGATGAAAGCACAGCTGACTGTTTCGCCATGGGTGCAGCAGCTTTCAGATATTTGTTTGTTTGTGTTTTATGTCGTTTTTGAATGATCTTTTGGGTACAGGGAATAATATATTGTATTCAAGAAACAAATATTTTTGTTTGGGAAGTACGGATTCTGATAAAAATTGCTAAATCGGATTTTAAATAAATTTTCTTTTTCTGATTTTTTACATTTTGTGGCAACAAGTCGGTGTTTTTTGCAATCTCAACACCATTTGTAAAATGAATTCGCCTTGACGTAGTTCTTACTTGTCATCTGTCAAGCAGTGACAGGTTGAACCATGGCAACTGTCAAAAATGGCGGGTTATTGGAAATTAAAAATCTAATTGAAACACCCTGTACAACAACATTAAGCTGCAATATTTTTCTACCTGATACAAGAAATAATTTTACATCTCATTTAAATTTGTAATTTATTTTATTTATTATTTTATTATTTATTTTATATATTATTTTATTTGATTTATTGAATTTATTTATTATTTATTTTCAATTTCACTTAAGAAATAAAGGCCCTTATGTCATACATATGTAAAACGCCACGCTAAGCGTTGGGAAATTTTATAGAAGAAAAATTTAAATTACGCAGCGTTTTAAAAAATAAGGCCCATAATTTTCTAATTGCCTGACTTGTGTCTTCTCACTTCTCGGAAGTTTCAATTCCAGGTTCATTAAGAAAACAAAACAATTTCCTATCACTATACTACAATATAAAATGTGTTTAAAAAAGTGGGTTAAATCATAGACCTTTTGACAATAAGGCAATGAAAAAAAAAGAAAACATTAACCGAACTAATACAGGGTGAGTAATTGAAAATATATGCTTGATGAAATAAATTATAATTACATTATGTTTCCTTTTCCTTTTTACTGTGTAATTTATTATTGAGGAGCATTACTCCTGCAGTCATACAACAACAACAAAAAAGGAAAACATAAAAAGCTACAAGGAATATGTAAAAGAATACCTGGAAATTACTCTCTTGGAATAAAGATTCACAGGGGTAGCTCCCACACACACGCACGCACGCACACACATTCATGCCTAAACATCTATTCCAATTGAATTATAATAAATATTTCACTGCTTTCATTGACAAAATGGAAGTGAAACAACCCGCTGAGATATTAGAAAAAAACACAAGAGATTAAATGCTAATGAGAGTAGAAGAGCATTAGAAAAGCACCCACTCACCCTCAATGGGATTTGAAAGAAACTATAATAAAAACTGAGAAGAAAAAATCAATGGAATAATGAATCAAATTACAAGAGAAAGAAAGAGAGTATAATGGTGGGTAAGAGGGAGGGAGATTGAGAGAAAGAGAGAGAGAGAGTTAGAGAATTTACAAGAGAACGGCATTTGTAATATTGGATTATTAATTGAAATTGAGAGATTTTTATTGATAAATTGTGTATACCAAACGGGGATGGTTGGTTGGATGCTTTGAGCAGCATAAATCAGAATCGTAACAATTACACTGAAAGAAATTTCAGTTTCTTATTATTATGAAATTCAGAGAATTAAAAATATTTTTATTAGATATAAAGAACTATAAAATAATGAAATTTTTTTTAAAGAAAAATATTTCAAATTATTCAGCGAAAAAGCAAAATCATTTACTTTATATTTTTTCCCTCTCTCGCTTTGTTGGATTATGCGCTATTTTGATTTAATCTCCCACCACTTATTTGCCACTGGAATTAGTCATTCTATAATTTAAGCACACGAGAGTATTTCTTATTGTCACGGAGAGACTTTTATATGATTCTTGGATAGATTGGATGGTTGGTGGTTTTCTTTTTGTGATTTTTGTTGTTGTTGCTGTTTTTGTTTCTGCCCTCTACTATTTCGTTCATTAGTTGGGATGTCTGTAATGTTGGTAACGTTGGCAATCGTTTATGGAATCTACCCTCACACGACACAGTTTCAATGGTCTGCCATTCAGTTACCATTTGGATTTCGTACGTGCAATTTCTCTCAAGCTAAAGGCCAGAAAAACTTTTTTCCTTTAGCTGGTTGTTACTTTTTTTTTGTTTTTTTCTTGTTCTAACTGTATTAGAAATAATTAAAATTTTAATTTGCAAATATTTGAAAATTAAACAAAATAAATACGTTAAATATGACACAAAAAGGATACGACTACTGGTGGAGCAATATTATATATTGAGATCCGTAAATGGTGTAATTGAATTTAAAATTGAAAAAGTTAACTCTTCATAAAAGAAAATTGAATGCCAATGATATTGTCCTGTCACAGCAGTATGTTTTTTTCAATATTTTACTGCTGAAACGGGGCATTAACATTGTTTTTCATAAAAATCAGCAACTTTCAAAGGATATTTAAACAATAAAAAAAAAGAAAAGAAATAAAATATCAAAAAAAAAAATCACACAAAATGTTACGATTTTCTAGAGACTCTTGAATATTTGTCAGGAGATTATTGAAAAATTTCCGGTATACGGCACTAAGCAGGAAAAATCAATTTTCCATGCTTAATACAAGCCCTCGTTCAATCGTTGTATACACACACACACACTCTTGCATAAATACAAGCAAACATACACATGCACACACACATACACACACACATACAGATTTTACTCGTTGTTATAGGAAAAAAGCTTTTAGGACAAAAGGAGCAAAAAATAGCAAAAGAAAAGCATGGACAGCAGCAGGAGCAGGCAGGATTTAGCTTTGTAATGCGTTGACGTTACACACTCATACACATACAGATACACAGTCATATATTTGTGTATTACACATGCATACACACAATTACTCTTTCTTGTTGTTTTTTTTGTGTTGGTGGCAAAAAAGGATACTTTTGTAATACAGTTTTCTTCAATAGGGCTAGTTTTTTTCTTTCTATTTTTTTATTTAATAAAAAACTTTGCCAAAAAGGATGCTTTTCAAAAGACCAAGACAAAAAGAGATGGTTAGTTTGCTCTCAAAAAAAAAAAAAACAACATATAAAAAGCCAAAAAAAAACTTCACAAGTGTTATACAGACTTTTGAATTTCTAATAAGTCTCATGATAAAAATTATTTGAAAAGTAAACAGCAAAAAGATTTATTGTTTCTTCGAAAAATCAATAAAACTTAAGTAAATTTAGATTAATGTTTAATGTCAAATACAGCAGCAGAAGCAGCAGCATTAAGAGAACCACCCATCCACCCCCTTTTGGAAACAACTAACGTCCCTAAACCTAGAAACGTTTACAAAGGGATACTGTGGATAAAGAACAAGAAAAAATATGTATCATCCATACAAAACAACACCCTGAAATTACAGAAAAAGCATAGAAAAACTTTTCAACAAGTTTTCTTTTTCTTTAAATTAATTTCAACAAATCTTAAAAAATGTGTTTAGCAATTTAAACAATTTCAGGTTTCGTGGAAATATCAAAATTTCAATTTGAAGTCGTTTAGCAAATCGTTTCAGTTCCAGCATATGAGGATTTTTTTGTTGTAATTTAATTTATTATTTCGAATTTTTATTGTAAATGAGTTGCTGAAAGATATTTTTTTTTTTGCAAAAAAATTAAGAAACTTTATAACTTTATAAAAACAATTTTTTTGTTAAAAATTTTTTAAAAAATTTCTAAAGTGCAAAAATATTTTAAAATGTTTCAGTCCATTTTGTTTCTTTAAGGAAATAAAAAAATTACATTATGATAAATGGTTTACATTTTTTAATATGTATTAGCTTTACTTTCATTTTCAAACATATACACATGTTTCAATTCCATAGTTTCTCAGAAAAAGTTTGTAAAATTTCAAACATTTCAAAAGATATCCTTTCAATTCAAACAAACTTTTATAATTTTACTAAAATTTGGTAATGAAATTTTCAATTCCGTTATGTTCTTCTGAATCTAATTGTTTTAATTGCTCTGAAGTTGAAAAACCACTTGAAAATATTTGTAAAAATATCCCAGAAAGTGTTTAAAAAGTAAATTAAAATTATTTTTTTTATAAAAACTAATAAAATTTTGTTGATTGTGAAAAACATTTTAAAAAGAATGCAAACTATTTCAATTCCATTTGTAACTCAACAGTTTTTGCAATATGCCTACCTTTTTGCATTTTGAAAAGAATTGTAAATTTTTAAATATTTTCAAAAATATGCCAAAAAGTGTTTCAATTTCACTTGGGTTCTTTGCGTATAAAGTTAGAAAAAAAGTATTATTGCTTATTAAATTTATGGGAACTATTTAAAAATGCATGTCAATTAAAAATATCAATAAACATTGACAATTCCAATTTGTTTCTTTATTTTTATTTCTAAATTATTTATGCCAAAGAAACTATAATTTTAATAGATTATGAATAATCATAAGGAACACAATGAGAGGAATTTTGCATTGTTTCGTTAATTTAAAGGATTATTGAGAAACTATTTGATTATTTATTAAAATAATGCCTGTTGGACTATTCAATGTTCAAAAAGTGTTTCATATCCCTTTTGTTTCTTGTTAAATAATATCTGGCATTTTATTAAAATTAAATTCTTCAATGAAGCAATTGCTTATTACAATATCAAGAAAATGTTTAACATCCATTTTGTTCCTACAAGAGTTATGTAAGCAAAATCGTGCAGATGTATTTATTGCTTTTCTAGTTTTTAATTAATCATTTTTGGAAGGCTTTTGTAGTATTTATTTGTTATCTTTCTAAGTTTTTTAATATCTAATGCAATTTCTTAAAGAAATTAAAATTTTTTATTATTTGTGTCAAGACAACTTTGGCAATTGGAAGGTTTTTATTTGTTTTGATTACACAAACAAAATTTTAATGATATTTTTAGAACTGGTTCATCTCCCTTTGAAAAATTCAACTATTTAATTAGTTTTTTGTAAAAATATTAGTTTTTTTAACCTTAAAAGTAGCTTCGATTTCATTTTGTTCTCTTTTTAATTTCTGAGAAAATTGTTATCATTTTGTTTATTTGTTTATTCTAGCAGAATACTATACAATAAGAAAGTCTTATTTTACTGTATTAAAAAAAATTTTAAATTTCAGACATGATTTAATTTCACTTCGTTCCTTTGCAAAAATTTACATTTGTTTTAAATTTTTTTTAAAATTTTTTTGTTATTAAAATTTTTTATCAAAAAGTAATGATTTAAATAGCAGAACATGGTTTCCAATTTGTATAAAATAGCCAGAATTCAAGGTATGTCTGTCCTTACTCCTTTTGACTTAATTTAATATATTTTTTTAGCAAACATTTAAAAGAAGAACAAAAGCTAAAAATATTTTTCATTGAAGTTTGCTGTTTGCAGTTTATTTTTTAAATAGAATAACAACTTTAATAATTTTTTGTGTGAAACAAAATTTTTGTAACAAAGTAAAAATATACAAATTTCCCTATTTCCATTTTCTTTTCCTAAAAATTATTCAAATTAATGTATATTTAACTTAAAATATAAAAAATACATATTTTTGTAAGTTTTACTGGCTATTTATAAGCTTATTTCGATTCCATTTTGTTCCTTTGCAAAACTTTCAGAAATTTTTCAGTTTCTTCCAGTTATTTGCCCATTTTTATGCTCTATTCGAATTTTATTTAAATTAAAGCTAAAATTTCAATTCCCCTTCGTTCCGCTTGAAAAACAGAAATATTTACCTCATTCATCCATTTTAAGTTTATATCCCATTAAATTTATTTCTATTTTAGCCCGAGTTATAGATTTTCTATATTTAATTTACATTTTGTTTCATTTCATAATTTTTCCTGTTCCTGCAACGCCCCCACGCCACCATAATTTCATCTTCTACAAACAAGCAAATTAATGTATTAATTTCGCTACCATTTAATGATTTTAAGTTTCCTGTTTAGTAATTTTTTTTAATTTGCTGCTTCAGCAAAAAATCATCTATTTATTTGCCACTCCCTTTTGTTATAAGCCGCTGCTGCTGCAGCATCATCATCATCATCATCGCCAACATCCTGTTACACATTAAGGATTCTATGCTACAGATTTCGCTTTTGGAAACACATTTATAAAGAAATATGTTCACATTTAACATTACAACACTACTACAGATACAAACGTTAGCAATATCCTTAAAGTTCATTTCGGCAGCACCGTCATCATGAAGGCTGTAGAATACTCCAACGTCATTATCATTTTCGTATACACAACATTTTGAATTTCTGCCAGTTTGTTGGGATTTCAGCTTAAATATGCACTCTCTTCGATTTGAATTCGTTTTAATTTTTTTCCATTTTTTTTTTTGCTCTAAAAGATTTTTATCTATACCCTCATAATAGTACTTTACACCATGGTGGTACACAACTCAGTTAAAGAATTTTAAGATTAAGAAGCAAATTCAAAAGATAATTTTTTTTAATTCTGCAGCCTCTATCAAATACTTTGTGGTCTTTTACATGGAGTTGAAATAATATTTAAAAAGAAAAAAAAAAGAAATCCTTTTTGGGATAAAGACTATGTAATCCCTCTTTTTGAACATAACATTCTGCCTTATTTTGTTTAGTGCAGAAAAAAAGGGTGGTTTATGAAGTACACTACTCTAAATCGTGCAGAATAGGATAAAATAAAACTTAAAAACAACAATAAAACCGTTTTAAAAAGGATTTTAACAAAAGAGGGTTGTAGAATATAATAGTTGTTGTTGTTGTTGTTGCTGCTGCTGCTGTTGTTGTTTTTGTTTTTAATGCATTTTTGAAAAAGCGAACATGAGCTCGCACTCGTATTAAACGAACCAAATCATTCGCGTAAACGTTTGCAATAGCATAAATCAGGGATGTACAACTTGTAAAAAACAAATTTATTTTTCTCTAACAAACTTTCAGAAAATTTTATTTAAATTTATTTTTTCTTGGAAATTCTTACTTTCGAACCAATTAATATTGAAAATTTTTTTTGTTTTTCTGTGAAAATTCAAATATTATCGGGAATAAAAGTTCACGTGAAATGTGCTCTCTTCCTCTGAAATTGTGCCAAAAACACAACGATATAAAGTTGGCGAGCACAATTTCTGGGAAAAGGAACGGATTTCACATGAAACTTTGTTTCTCGTTAAAAGTGAATATACACGGAAATTGGCACTTAAAGATTTTTAAGATCAGCCGCAGATCCTGGAGGAGGGGACAACGGATATTCTTTGCCTAAACAATTATTAAAGGATCACAGAATCCAATCGGTTTTATGTTCAACCTACACAGAAAAAATAAAATTAACTGAACGCAGCATTCAGAAAAAGTCTAACTGAATGTCATTGTCATTTTTAATACGTTCCTTTTAAGTTGCATTCAAAAATCCAATCTTTAAATGCACATTTAGTTATTTACTACGCGACGTTCAGCTCGAAATATGTAATTCAATCAATCGTTTGTTCAGCTTTTTTAAATCAAATAGTTAACTCTTTGCTGAACGTACATTCAGAAAAACTGAATGCAAAATTCAGAATAACTTTGCTTGGAATATCACTAAATGTTACGTTCAGCAAAGTCGATTTAAAAAAAAATAAAGAATACAACTGAACGCGCGCCGTTCAGAAAAACTGAACGTGGCATAATAAAAATATTTTTGACAAATTTTTAAAACTTTAATATAAATTCACAGGCATGCAGGCAAGGTTAACGGTATTCTAATATAAGCCCAACAAACATTTGCGAAGCTATGGTTCAAAATAAAAGTTCAGTTTTTAATACAAACTATCACGCATATCATTAATTCAGAAAATGCAAATTGGTATTTACTCGTATGCATCTTTTACTTTTTATAATATGTTTCTTATTTAGTTTAAAAATTAGAAATACATATACACACATATAATGTAGTTTGCCAAAATTTTCATTGTTCAAAACTTAAGTTGCTCTATAGAGTTACTATCTGTTATGAAAATAAAACCGATAAGATTGTAACTCATCACACAATAATATTTACTTGTCGTCTTTTCAAATCCAATTCCGACTATATTATAACCTGTGACAACCCTGATTATTATAATAACTATTATTATTGCTATTACGTTGCTTTAAAAATGTTCGGTTTTATGCGCAATCCACCTGGACACTCGGATCTACCAAAAAGCTCAAACTGGAAAAATTCTTTTAATGGACCAGAAGTTAGTTTTTTGGTATTTTTGAAAAAAAACTTTGTCATCACGATAATTTTCTATTAAAATAATATTCTTAATCTTGAACGAAGGGCTAGCAAAAAAAAGTGTAACAATATAAAACGACACTTTTGCTGTCGGAGTAATGCATGCAGTGAAGTATTGTTACTCATACTGCTATCGTTGTTATTCTTAGCTATTCTAAAACGAAACGATTTAAAACCTTCAACTGATGTAACATACTGATTGTTTTCCTTTTTTGTGTATTCTAAAATATATTTTTAATAATTTTTTTAATCGTTTTCCAAAAATTTCTTTTCAAAGTTCTATTATATTATTTGTATTTTATTTTCTAGTGATCTTCTTAAAAGTCTACAGTCTGCGATTGCTTCGAAAATGTTTCTCAAAATCGATCGAAATTCATTATAATTTTCGAAGACGATCGTTCTACATACGATAGTTTTCTCTGCATACCTGGGCTCTAATCGTCACATTCGTGAACGTATAACACGTCATGTAAAAATACACTCTTCGGATTATGACATACGTAAACGTACTGTATTTAGTAAAAAAACGAGATTACAACGTCCGTGATCGTATGAACGATCGCAAGAGTTTTACGAAGTATCATCCGTTAGCAAAAATGAGTTTGATTTGATATAAAAGCTTTTTAAATTGTCTATAAAATGTTAATTGTTGGAAAATATTGCGAGTAAACGAAATTTTCTTATGTTATCGTTATGATCCAAGAACTACAAAGCAAAATTATTCGCAAGGAAAAGATACACTTAAACGGTCTCAATGCTTTAGGGCGAATTCCTTCTTACACTCATACGAATCATTTGGCATACGACTCATTTGCCTCACATTATATTTGACAAAGTGTGCTCAGCACTAGTGAAACTGTTATTGCAATTGGGTGTGTGTTTCGTCAAACATAATCGTTTTTCCAAATCTTTAGAATCACTTGAAGTTAAAATAACGAGAAAAGTCATGAGGACACCGGTTAAAACCATATTAATTAGCAGTATTAGTAAATTTTTCCATAATATTTTCTGCTAACATTGATAATGATAATAATCCCGAAAGTATGCTTTGAAAATTTTCACAAAATATTACGATCCGTTTGCAATCGTAAGTCATCATGTCATTCAGTTCATACGATTGAGGTATCACGTAATTTTCTTTCGTACGATTGCCAGTACGTTCACGAATGTGACGATTCGAGCCCTGATCATAATTTTTTGTGCTAAATTTCAAAGCATACTTTGAGGTAGAATGCTGAAAGGGAAAAAATTACGCTAAAATGTTTTGTAGGAGAAGAGCTTAGTGGTGAAGTAAATTTCATTGTTATTTAATAAATGAAACAAGCACGGATACAAGTGGCTGAGGAACACAGTTCTAACCGGGTTACCCCAAGACAACTCTCGTCTTCTTTTTTTATTACTATTTATTGTTAAATTATCAAAAACACTGAGTCAATTTATTAATCGAGATATTCTCCCTGTTTAATATCAAAAAAGTTTTATTTGTATGTGGGTTGAGCACCAACGGTACCCACTACCCATAAAACTTTTTGATATAAAATATATATTTTAACTAATACTGGTTTACATAAATGGTTTATTGCAATTTACATCCCTGATGTTATAAATCTGTGCATTAAACTATACAAAATAGTCCTTCTTCATATACATACATACATACATGCATACATGTAAAACAAATACAACAAACACTCTCAGTATTCTTTAAACACCGAGAAATGTCCGATTTAAAATCAAATAATAAAGCATTCATCATTTTCAAAAGCACTGCGAAATTCGTACACATACCAACAAGATTACCATCACAATACACATACCACACACACACACACACATAAGCGCACACACCATCATACACTCACATACATCTTGCTAAAATATGCAACTTCATTGTAATAAATCACAGCAGCAGAAGCTGCAGCAGCGACAGCTCAAGCATCAGCTCTTGTTATTCGAAAATGCGAGACTGCAGCAATGCTCTAGAAGGGCATTGAGTTGAATATAAAAAAAATTGAAACGGTAATTGAACAATAACAACAATGTTAATAAAGGAAACCGAAAAAGTAAACAATTTTGTTTTTGCAAAAGCAGCAGGAAAGAAACAACAAACACACACACACACACAAATACATGCCTTGCATAACTCTGGTTTTTGTTGTTGAAAGCTCATTTAATTGATGAAATTTTGATTTCCCTTTTGAGTTTTCGAGCAATTGCAGTAAAATGGTGGAGGGAGGGTGGTGGCGAGATAGAGAGTGAGATAGTTTAAGAGTGTAAGTTGTTAATGTTGTGCTTATTTTAGTTGTATTTTTATTCATATTTTAAGGTGTAGAATAATACAGGTAGTGTTGAAACGTTAACGGGCTTTTTTTGGATTCGCAGCTGTCAAAATTTTATTACGTACTAAGAAAGGACTCTTTGACATTTGTTTCAAAAGCAAATAAGAAAAGGAAAAGAAACAAAATTCTTTATAGAACAGAAAATGCAACCAAACACACATGTGAATATAAAATTTTTTGTCATTTTTCTTTTGTGCTTTTTGACAGCTTCGAACCTAAAAACCATGGGTGTAGAGTACAGTGATGGAAAAGTTGTTGCGATCGTACTTTTTTTTTGATACTATTGAAAATTAGTATTGTAGTATTTTCCAGACGAAAAGTTTACTTTGAAGAAAGTCTTTTCAGTTTAGACTTTCTTTCACTTTTGCGCACGCCAAATTTACTTCGACAAATTTCGTGTTGTTTTGTTGAATGAACATGCATATCAAACACACAAACTTGCAAACAAATACAACTCTGTGTAAACGGACGAACGAAGAAGAAAGGAAGTTTGCGAGTACATCAAAGTCTGTTCTCATCTCCATTCTTCTTTCCCTTATCACCATCAAACTCAAGACTTTCCAAAGAAATCTTTGTGTGTGGAAAAGGGGTCTTAATCCGCATTCAACAAATGTTTTTCCAATAGGGCTTGTTTTTCCAATAGGGCTTTCCAGTATATTTTCGTGGGAGTAATACTGTCGGGAAAGTGTTTGAAAAAATTGCAACGTCTCGAACATCTGCCGAAGAGTGTTTGAGCGGGTCTTCCGTACAATTGGAGATTGAAAACAATTAAAAAAATTTGTTTTATGTATTAAAAATATTATTTTAACTGTGTATGTGTTTTTATATTTTACATCAATATTATTAATAGGCAAACACGTTTTTTAGATCCCTTTTACGACCGTAATACTGAACCGATTTTGGAAAGATTTACATGTATATTTATAAACGGGGGTTTAAATAGATGTGCACAATATTAATTTATTATTTAAATCGGTTTGATATTTAAGGAGCGTTTAAAGTTGCTACTAACACATGCACACTTATTGCACATGCACGTATCACCTTCAACTTGAAAAATAAACAAAGTGTGCATGTGTGTTTGTCCAGTTTGCTTTTGCATGGAAATGATACAGAGTTTTAAATTGTTTATTTGGAATGTTTTTTGTTTTAGTATTTTATCGTATGTATTTATGTAAATGTTTGATATTAAGTTCTAGAACGCGGTCGATTGAGTCGACCGCTGGATACACTAGTATTAATAAATAGACAAAAGGCTTGAAGAAGTCGACAAAAAATCTAGGAAACGTCGGGGGAAATTGTAATTAAGTCATCACCTTCAACTATAGGCCTTACTAGCTTGGTAGAGAAATTCTATATCCATTAAAAATATTTAAAAATAAATTTTATTTAGTGCTGTGGGGGTCGAAAAAGTGCTATTTTTTATTCCCAAAAAAATTGCATTTTCCACCCCTGGTGCAGTATTTGAAACAGGATTTCTTTGTTTTTTTGTTTGCTACAAAGTTAATATATTTTAAAAAATTTTTCTTTTCAGCTTCAATTTCTTATTTAATTATAAAAACAATACCGGTACATCAAAAATCTTACTAATTTTTCAATTAAATATTTGAAAATGTTCTGGGTCTTTCTCTCTGTGTGTGAGTGTGTGTGTTTGTTTTTGTGAGTTCAGCCTTTATACTTGACTACACTGATTTCAATAATAAATTGCATACAACGTAAAAAAAGTCTTTGTAGTTTTTGTTATTTTTTTTTGTTGTGGCTTCAATTGTTGTTGTTGCTTTTAACGAATGTACATTATCCTTAATGTTGTTGCCAGGATGGACAGACCTACAAACACACTCACTAAAACTCATACATAAAAATCCACTGGCAGACAGACAGGCGGACATGTAAATGCACACACAATTACATGCATACTTACGTACATACACACACAAGCTTACATACTTGGACAATTGATATTCACCCCTCGTGTTTAATTATTAACTGCATAAAGGAGGGCCGTAGTTTCTTCGTTAAAAAAAAATATAAAAACTTCAACAAAAAGGATCATATTCAAATATCCAGAGGGTTGTTTTTGTTTAATTTTAACTCATACTTATTTTTCATTTTTTTGTATTTATTTTTATTTTTGCATTCAACTCATTTGTCGCCGGCTTTAATTAATAGAGAAAAAAAATCCGAACGACAGGGATTTTGCAACAGAAAAAAATTAAACTTAAATAAAACATTTTAAATGTACTTAAAACAAGAGTTCCTTCCTTCCTTTGTTTTTATTATTATTATCGCATTTTGCTCTTAAGCATAACACTGCATTATTTGCTTTACTTCTACAGTTAATGTGTGCTTGTGTTTGTTTCTTCGATATATTTATTAGTGTGTGCGAGTGTCTTTTAGAAATCGTTTGTAATTATTTACTTCGAAATTGATTTTGCATTGTGGTGGGCTTTTTCAAGCCTTTCATTTTTATATACGAAGACAGTGCAATTTCGAAATTGAAGTATTTTTCTTGAAACAGCAGCTGGTAGCAAAAAAAATTGTGTTTAAAAGAAAGAACATTTTAAAAAAGTTCCGTGCACGGAAAAAAAATATTTAAATTACTTTTTTTCAAAATATATATTTTTATATTTTTTTAAATTAAATGTTTAATTAGCTTGATTAAGGATTTAGTTACACTGGATGACAAAATCAAAATTTTCGGAAAATGACAAGATTCTTTCTATCTGACGACTGGCTCTATTGAAGAGGGGAGTAAAAAAAGAAATCATGTGTACCGGCATTATAAAAGTGTACACCTACATTACAACTTCCCTAATTGCCCACATTGCTAAAGTGAATCGCCACAAAAATATAAATCATGACATTTTATGTTGCTTTTAGGATTTTGAAAATTTTTAATTGCATTTTTTAATTCATCCACCAAGTTTTTGTCCCAGTCTTCAGAGTCCAGCTTTTGATCGGCATCTGAAGGCAAGTCCCGCTCGTTATCGAATAGGCGATCATATAACTGACAGGCGATTTCTTTTGTTTCATTTGCGGAGGAGTATTTAATAAAATTTTCGCTTTCGGGGAAGTTTCCACTACTGTGATGCAGTGTTAAAGAACACAAAGGAAGAAATAGCGAGCCGTACCGTACTGTTTCTTAAAGAAAACACGTGAGGTGTTCGTGTATGGCATGGGAAAAGCAATGCAAAAGCTTACCGTATCTAAAAGTCTCTTTGCTGTAACGTCCCAATCAGAATAAAACAAAAAATCCCATCGACGTTAAGTGACATTTGTAAGACAGTGATGAGCTGCTTGTTTGTTATATTACGAGTGTATGAGGGAATTTTCGCTCTTTTCTTCGTACTTTTTTATATAATATCTGAAGACTTTTGACATAAAAAAAGATAAAAGAAGGCATATTTCCATATAAGTAAATGTTCATTCATACATATTCATACACTGAATAAAATTCAGGCAACCTTTGCACGAAAATGCTAGTACAGGGTGTCCGCCGAGAAGGTATACTATTTTGTTTTGCCGCCATTTTGGTAAACATTAGTCTTGACAGTTCATATTTGGCAGTCGTGAAGCAGACACATGGCAAATTTATTATGGAAAAATATTCCATAAACTAAAAGTGTTTTAATCGTTAAAACATTTTATCAAAATCAATCATCGATTACTGTGACGATAAGAAAGTTACGTGAAATTTTTGGGAGAAACAATGTGTTAACAAAACGCACTAATTATCGTGCAGTGAATGATTTCGAAGAAAGAGGGTCTGTAGGTGGATAGGCCCAGAGCATGGACCACAACGTACTGCAAAATCGTATTTCTGCTCAAGAAAGTGTTCAAAACAATCATCCATCAACCTCAATTCGACGCCGTGCTCAGGAGCTTGGTCTTCAAAGAACAGCTTTGGCCACAATTTTGCGCAAGGATTTGCATTTGTTTCCATTTAAGATTCAGTTGACACAAGAGCTTCTTCCACAAGACCATTTACGGCGCCGTACATACATATGCTAGTATATATTGCGAAATGTTTCTATCGACCCTTCGATTTAGAATAGTTACGAGAAATACTTTTAAGCTCTTCAGTTGAAAAAGTTAAAAACTGTCAGTCTTAAGGTACGGTCACATTCGGAAAACATTTCATTCAAATATGTTTGATTATGTTTAACCAAAATGTTTTTAATTCAGTACACAATTTGTTTTCTGGTCACACTACGCAACATTTTTTTGTCACTGTTTATTTGTCAAACAACTTTCAAATAAGGTTAAGTGCAAACATAAGAAAATATTTTTTCCGATACAAAACATTTAATCAAATATTTGACAAAATACTCGACGAGGGAGAAACCACCGCACAGTGGCTCCAATTAGAAAAAATTAATTAATTGATCTTAGTTCATGTAGTCGTGAAAAAATCAAAGTAATGTTTTTTAAATGAGAGTAAAAAATGGCTAAATTTTGAACTTGATTGTTCGACGTTTTTCTCAAAATTTTTTCAAAACCAAAATTTTTCTTTTTCAAAAGATTTGACATAAAAAAAGACTGCAGTAGAAATTTGATGTCGATCCAGCGTTGGACGAATGTGGAGAATTTTTTTTATCGAAATTCTAAGTTTTTAATTTTTTTGAACTTTAAATTTTTAATTTTATTGAAAAACATAGTAATCCTTTTATGTTAAAAAAATTTCAACGCTATATTAAATGCAAATTGAGCAATAAAAATTGTATTCTTAATGTGATTATGGCGAAATAAATATGATGTGATTCTATTTTCAGTTCATTGATTTTGTTTTAAAACGCTGTTGTTTCATAATGTTTGTTCTTACAAAATCTTTGCAAGAACTAATACTTATTTGACAAAAAAAGAGGAAAATATTTGGCACTGGGTGGTCACACTTTGTTCACATTGAAAACATTTTTCTTTGAAAGTAAATAATTTTGTTTGTAAAAATCTGTTATTTTTGTGTTTGCCCTTCAAAAATATTTTATGGTCACACTACAGCAAAGAAATATTTCTCATTTTTCGTCAAATTTTTCTACAATGTGACCGTATCTTTAGTAACATTTCTTTCTTTTACTGCCAGGCTCACGATATATAAATCCTTTTTATCATAATCATTCTATATGAGACAATTTTAATTTTTGCCATTAAAGATAAAGACGCAACTACATCTCTCACATGTCATATCAAGTGCCGCAAATTAAAAAAAAAATAAACTAAAATATGTGTACATTTCAAAGCTTTTTCTATTTTTATCAGCCACAAGAACCCCTTCTTCACAATCCCATATCCATTATTTTCCTATTTTTAAAACCTTTATGTGTTTAGAGAACTTGTAACCTCAAGTGCACAAAGGGAAACTTGAACAAGTACTTTTTTCCGGTACTCAATAAGTAATCTTGTATACGAGTTTACACACACACACACACGCACACGCACAGGCACACACATGCATATATATTTACATTTTAACCATTTTATTTAGAAAAAAAATTCTGCACAAAGTCAGTCGTCGTCAACTCTTTTATTTTTGTTTAGCGGGCGGTAAAGAAGGCCAACATGAAAATAGAAGAGAAGGGAAGGCAAGACAAGACGAACAAAAAAAAACAAGCAGAAGGAAAAAGTTGGTTTGGTTGGTTGCTTCAGAGATGAAGTGAGTGGAGAAGCGAGCGAGTATTCATATCAAAACATATTTGTTCGTTTATTTCAAACACAATTTATTATACAGATGATGACACTTACGAGTAAAGAGAACACAAAGAACTTGGAAATGTTAAAATTTATTAGAAACTAAGGAGAAGGTAAGCGAAAGCCCACCGACCGACCCACGGATCCGTCAAATAAAGTTTCACAATTTTCATGTTTTTGTTTTTGTCATGCTGCTGTTGTCATGTAAGTAAATATTACCTGGTTCACACAGGTCCGGTTTTCTGGAGCAGGTTTTGATTCAGTTGGCACAACGACAGACAGAGAGAGAGACATACTTCATTTCTCTGTTTCTCTCCCAGCTGGTTTACAATTTGCTCCAGAAAACTTTAGCTGTGTAAAACAAGTCCACGTAAGAAGAAATTTGACTTGCATCGAGCCGACTTAAGTAAGTAGCTCGTTTTAGAGTCAAAACTATCATCGAACCCATTTAAATTTCGAAAGTTTTTGCCTAAAGCAAGCGACTGAACGTACGCGTTCGATATACATAATTCTAGAAGGATTCTCGAAAATCACTTAAAAACAGAATTGGATCGAAATCGTTCAGTCGCTCATTTTTGGAAGAAAATCTTTGATCAAACCTAGGTAATTCAAATGAAATTTCAATGAGTGACTGAGCGAAGTCGTTCCAAGTCGCCTCAGAAATAGGAAATTTACTATGAAATTTAAACAAAAAAAGGCATTCAGTTGACCCTGTAGACCATCCCCAAAACTTCCCGCTAAGCGAAGCTGAAAGCGGTCGAAAATTTATAAATATCGTAAATTAATGTAACGAAAGCTTTTGGTGTCACTAAAATAAAACTATTTTTTTCGAAAAATTTCGAGGACGTTATCGTTCGAACCGCTGTACCGAGTGTATGAGATGCCGGATCAGTCGAAATAATAATCACATTAAAATCATAAAATTTTACATAAAAGAAAAAATGGAAATCGAAATATGAAAAATACTTTTTTGTTTTGGTTTACCTTCCCTCCCCCAAAATTGTTACTTCCGGTTACTTACCACAGAAATAGCAACAATTAACAAACAAAAACATAAAACAAGTCTCCTTTGGCAAAGTTACAACAAGCACAACAAGAACACAACGCAGTTAGTAACTCTCACGCCTTTTTGTGTCGTGAAAAATGCGTTTTTAACTCGTTAAATGGTTTGATGACAACATTTTCGTGTCGTCATTCTTGTTGAATGAGGCAAAATAAAAAAAAAAAATATGTGAATTTCTGGCCCACTGAGAACTTATATATGTGCGTATGTGTGAGTGTAAGCATGTACATATGTATGTGAATTAGTACCCAGCGAACATTTTTGTTGCTGACAAGACGTCGTCCTGAAGTTATATCCACGACTCTCCCAAAAATGTTTCTTTGGGAAATCTAAGGATTCAATATTATAAACAAAAAAAATCTATTAGATGGTCCGAATTCGCACTACTTCCGGAGCCCAAATTCAGGATCTTAGGCCCGGTTCACAGACGTCAGGTTTGGCTCGTCAAGTTTTGCGTTTTTCGGAGAAGCGGTCTTATCTCATTTTTATTTTATTTTGTGATATAGGTGAAGACAACTTCGGGAAACGGGGAGTCACCGTAGACTGCAGCTGACAAACAATCGATAGTCACAGCATACGATTATTTTGGATAGTTTTTTTTGGAAAACTATCGATAATTCATGATTAATGCAACGGTATTGGTTTGATAATAACCTGATGTGACTTCAGCCATATAATTCAATCATATTATGATTCACATACAACCATAAAATTGAAACGCAATATATTGCTTTTAGATTATAGTTACCCCAACCATATTTTTTCTTTACGTGTACTCAGTAGTGAAACTCTCAATAATTTCACAGCTCCAGGGTACATTTTCCGAAATATTATTCGGTTAATAATAATTTATTTCGTTAAACTAAGTATTTTCTTTTATGTCTAAGTATTTTCTAAATCCATTAAATTCTGAAAATTATTATTGTCTGCACTTGTACTGAGAATTGAAGTCTTGTGTATGGGACATCGAAAATAAAATAAATAATTTAATTTCTACATGAGAATTGGTAGGAATTTTGGCAAAGTCGATACATTGTCGGAGCTTTTGTTACACATTTTTCCGCCATTGCTCAGGCATGTCAAAACTTCTATCAGAATTTAGCTAGAAACATTAATTTGATTCGTGTAGAATCCTCTGAGACTTGCCGCTAAGGCTTTAGAGATTTTCACAGTCCGCTTTCTTGTCTAACACTCCGATTATATTCGAGACGTTTACATACTTCGGCTACGAATGCGCCAACTTGTACAGACTTTGTGGCCGAATCAGGCAAAAAATATTTGCTGGGCAAGCAGGAAGTTTTGCTCATCGTTTTATTAAAGTATTTACGTGCGTCTAACATGACTATGGATGATTGTACCCTTAACTATTATTTATTATATTTAACAGGGGGTGGTCGAAAAACCTTAATATGTTGGATCAAACAAAATATTATTTTTGTATGACGACAGTCACATTCAATTAGTTTTTCTATACAATTTTTACAAAGCAAACTTGTTCTAATCGACAGCAATGTTATTTAAGAATTTTTACTAGCATATATTGTTTTGCACTAGAGATGGGATCGTGAGTAACTTTTCACTCAGATCACGCATGCTCACGATACAACAAATTTACACATGCACGACTTTATATATTTGGCTCACGTTCATGTATGCTCACGTGAGTGAAAAAAAGTTACTCACAATCACGAAAACTCACGGTAAGAATTAATTGTTTTGCACTAAAGATGAGATCGTGATTAAATTTTTACTCACGTTCATGCACGCTCACGTGAGTGGAAAACGAAGTTACTCACAATCACGAAAACTCACGCTTAGAACCAATTGTTTTGCCCTAGAGATGGGATCGTGAGTAAATTTTCACTCACGCTCATGCACGCTCCCGATAAAAAAAAATTAACCAAGCACGACCTTATATTTTTAGCTTAGGTTCATGCATGGTCACGTGAGTGGAAAAAAATTAGTCACAATCACGAAAAGTCACGCTCACAAAAAACTCACAATAAAAAAAATTTAAAATAATTAAAAAATGAAATGAAAAAATTACAATAAATCACACAAAAAGGTCATGTATGATTCACGCTACCCAAGTGAGCGGAGCACATCTCTATTTCGCACTCGCTGTTTTTATCTTCCACTTTAATATATTTCCTTTTATTTAATATCTTCTAAAGCTTTACACGTTTTTCAAAGACCGGACAAGAGATAACAGAGAAAGGGAGACACATACTAACGTCACTGGTAAGCCAGCCTGTCAGCAAAACCATGTTTGTTTCTAACCAAATTGTAGTTGCCCCACAAGTATGTACATACTGACATACATATTTTATCAAAAGCACTACACTACATTACACTTGCTTCTCCTTGTCATCGCCCTGGCCTAAAATTTAATGTTCTTTTCAAATGTGTACTTTGAAATTTGAAACCTTTTGCAAACAATATTAAGAGCATGAACAAGGTATGAGCGGAATTATATCTGTAAAAAAAAGAAATGTTAATTTCTAAGGCAAACAATGAAACAACACAAATGTATTAGAATTACAACGAGGAATGTGTGAAAGAAAAAAGGAATTTTAAATAGCTGCAAATTTATTCCAAGTATGACATGCAATATGAGCCCCGGCGAAAAATGTCCAACTTAAAGACAGCTACTTTGGAGTACATTAACGATTTTAACAAACACACACACACGTACACTTACACACAAGAGCTATTACACCCACATTTGACTCAAACTCAAAGGAAAAGCAACAGTCTTTGAATCATTGGGCTTGAGTATGTGATTGTGTGTGTGTATGTGCGTCTGTGTGTGTGTGCGTCTCTGTATATTTGAATTTTGTAAAAAGGACACACCTTTTAATTAATAAAATTATACAGCAATCAAGCGGGCACTTTTGTGTTTCTAACAAACTTTTGTATTGTGTTTGCAATTTATTTATTGTCTTTATTTTATAGAACTTTTTCTCTTCCGTTTGCTGCCGTAACATTTGATCACAAATATAAATAGATGTCTGGGGAAAGTAAAACAAATTATAAGTGCGCCTTCGATACACCAGTGTTGTTGCCAGCTGAAAAGCGCTGCTGTCAAGATATATTTTTTGAGGCAGTTTTTTTTTGAAGGCGGTCTGTGGTGGGAGAATGTCTGACAACGCTGAGATTCATTTGAAACTTGAAGCATAAATAGCAGAGCCGTAAAAAGCTGCAATCAATTGGCATTGAAATCAATGTGATTTCAATCAAACTGACTGCCTTCTTCGATTTCAAAATGATATCAGATTTCAAAATGAAATCTTGTCAAAATGAAATCTTGTCATGTTGAAATTGTTTTTTTTTTAGAAATAATTGAATGCATCTAATTTAATTGCATTCGATGCGATTGCAATAAAACTTTTGTTGAAGTCATGCGTGCAATTTCAATCAATTCCCCTTAAATCACAAATATAATGTAAATCCGAAGAAATAATATACGCGTGGAATCTGGCGATTTTCACTAAAAATTTACATTGTTGAAAATTCAAAATTATCAGTCGGCTTTATTTATATAAGAAAAAGTTTCATTTGAAGAGAACGAGGATTTTAATTCTAGCATTTGATTGCAATTAAAGTAATTGCAATCAAATCGTTTGCAATCAAATTTGGTCGCAATCAATTAAAATATGAATTGATTAAAAAGAATGATTCAATCGTTTTTATCGTATTGATTTCACAATTACAAATCGAAATCATAAAACAAAACTACGATTTTGAATATACATATGTATGAATCGATTTTGAATGCAACAAAAAAATTTGCCATCGATTGCAATCTTTTACAGCTCTGATAAGCAGAAGAGATCAGAAGATCGTCGTAAGATCAGAACTTACGCAGTTTAAGTACTCATGAAGCTACTGAGTTTCAAAGTTAAGCACCTTGCTTGTAGAGATGGGATCGTGAGTGACTTTTTACTCATGCTCATGAAAAAAAAATTTTACTCATGCAAGCTCATGCACGACCTTATATTTTTGGCTGACGTTCACGCACGTTCACGTGAGTGAGAAAAAAGTTTGTCATAATCACGACAACGAAATACTCACGAAAATAAAAGTATAAAAAATAATTTAAAAAAAGTCAAATGAAAAAAAATAAAATAAAGCAAAAAAAATCACGAAACAATCACCCTTAAAATCAGCTCATGCACGTCCAATCACAGCAATTTTTTTATATTCACGATCATGAGCGCCCGCGACAAAAAAAATTTTACTCATGCACGAACTTATAGTTTCGGTATCCGTTCATGCAGGCTCTGATGAGTAGAAAAAAAGTTAGACACAATCACGAAAACTTGCGCTCCTCCTCCTGGATCCCCGCTTACTAAATATACATACATAATACACATATTCATATGCACTTAGAGGCTTGTTTTTTTAAAAACCACAATTTTTATTTAATGAATACTCAAGACTGTTTGTTGGCCAATTCGACGTCATTCTTGAAACAATTCCACAGGATTATTTAAACATCTGGGCCAGAGTAGATTGTGTTAAAAATAAAATGTAATTGTTTTATGGCAACTTTTTTTGTTATCCTATTTTTATTTGTTATCCTTAAATATGTAAGTATGTGCGTGTGTGTGTGTATGTAATATGTGTGTGCATGTGTGCGTTTATGGATGTGTTTGTGTGCATGTGTTCATTGAGTTGGGTTCATTACACGATGTTTAACTTTAAAAGTATATTATTGTTGACTTACAGGAATAAAAGTTGTATACATATTTGTAATTAAAAAAGTTTGTTTGTTTTATTTTACACTACTCGACACCAAAAAAAATTAAATTTTTGTAATACTATTTTTATTCTCAACCAAAAAAAGGGGGTGTTATAAGTTTGACGTGAATGTCTGCCTACGCCAACGTGGCTTCCAAATGGTTGAACCGATTTTTATTTGTATTTTTTTTTGGTTTCAAATGTGATCGAGAGCGTTCTTAGAAGAAAATCGGTTTGCAAATTATCACTTATCCCTTTTCTAGTTATCTGCCGGGGTTTATTCATATTCTTATTTAATGTTATTCTAAAATATACACTCACAATATTATTACAGTAACGGACTGTACGTTATTCAAGAAGTAATCTGTTCAGTCATTTTTAAAAGAATAAACATTTATAATTGTAAGCAATTTTATTTTTTAACTGATTCTAACATTCATTCAAAAAACTAAGGACATATTAATACGGATTTTCGGTTACACTTAATATTTTCCGTTGTTTTCAAGTGCTGTTTTTTTCTTTGCTTGCTTTATTTGATTTGTTTGAGATTTCCTCTCCTACACAAACAAAGGAACAAATCTTTTATTTTTACGGGCTTAAGTCAATTAATTTTTTAACATTAAAAATTAAATGAACTTTTGGTTCAATTTAAATGAAAAATAAGTAGACCGGTTTTTAAGTGAACTTTCATTTGTTTTAAATTACAATTTCAGTTAATTTCAGAATATTTTGAGTGTATATATTGAAACGAATTATTTGGCTCAAGTTCCAATCCGAGTGTACCCACTTCTTTTTCTAATTCTAAGAACATTGTTCTGCTTGCCTGATCAGCAGTAAATTGTTCCAATTAGTACTCTCTTAATAAAAAATATTAATTTACCCAAAAATTTCTAAAAATTAGAAAAAGATAAGAGTAAGCTCGGATTTGAACTTGAGCCAAACAAAGCATTTCAATATATATACAAATATAAGTTCGAATAATTTTTAATAAAATTTTTGTAAATGCACATATTCTATTGAAGTCAAGCCACACCCCACTTGTTCAAAATCAAAACAACAACTTCAAATTTTTTTTTTTTCAAAATAACTGTTTTCTAACGAATGATTCTGGTAGAGGAGAACTTTAAAAAAAATATGAGTGCATCGGTGTTTTGAAAGTTTATAACTAAATGTTATCTCGACTAAACTAAATCTCGAAGTCCAATCAAACCCACTTATTCATAAGAAAAACAACAACATTAACATTTTTCCCAAAACAACAATTTTCTAACGACTGATTCTGGTAGAGGAGACCAAACAAAAAAATATACATACTTGCATCGCCGTTTTGAAAGTTTACTACTAAATATTATTTCAGGGGGAATTAAAGTCCCCCCCACAATTTTGCACATTGTTAAAGTAAATTGCCACAGGAAATCCTGTAATAAGATTATATAATATAAAATGTGAACAGCGAATTAATGGCCAAATACTCTGAAGGACATTTTTGTAAAACATTTTAATCCTCCAACTCTTCGCTATGTGGGTCATTTATGCACCTTTCTTGAAAAACGGGTAAAAGCTCGCCTTAAACAGCAATGTGGCGGAGTGAAATGCCCTACAAAAATATTTATCATAATATTTTACTGTAAGTCTTCAAAGACACTGAATAATTATACTCTCTTGTTACTCTTCCAATCCACTGTTTCTGCTATCAAACTGAACTTTAAAAAAAAAAATTCACAAAAATAAAACTATTCCCGTATTTAAATTCATAAAAAATTATTTAGTGAATTTATTATTCGAGATATGAAATAAAAAATATATATTAACAAGAACTTGTCAGTAGAGTACTCAAAGGAAAACACAAGCCACAGTTGCAGAGATATCCAAAAAGTCATAACCAAAAAAAGGACAACGGAAACAACGTTTAGAAAAAGTGCAAAAAATGTAGTTGTTACATATAAATTACCTTCGAGATGTGCTGGTGCAACAAAAATCTAACGGAAGTGTTATTAGCAAAACAACTTCTTTTTTATTTTAAAATTAAAGATAGACACTGAAAGCTTTTAAGGCTAGAAAATGTTTAAGGCATTTCAAAGCAAAACTGCTAAATAAAACTCACATTATCTTTCCCACTGCAGGATTTTAAATAATAATCAAACAATTAGGATAACAAAAATAAATACCTTCTCAAAGCCAACATTCTCATCATAAAGCTCCCACTAAAAAAAGACCTTTACTGTTTTTTTTTGTAAACCAAAGCTTTTTAATGGTTCCATCCTCATGTATTCAACTTCTGATCAAGCGTGACCGTATTTTGTCCAGTGTACTGGATGTACTGTATGAAGTAGCTGTACTACTGCATCCTCTTGAGTGAAAAACAAAAGGAAAGAACAAAGAAACAAGCATTTTCCACTTGTTCAAAAAATAAAAATATAAGAAAAAAATTTATAAAAAAGCTGGTGTGTAGTTATTTTTTTGTATTTTTTTCGCCACTGACACATTATTCACTTGGAAACTCAAGTGGTTGACAAGTGGAGGTGCATACAAGTGGCTAATAACAACAACAACTTCAACTACAGGAAAAAAACAAAAACAAAAAGCATTAACTACATGCAAAAAAAGCTCATCATTGCATTAAAAAACACGACAAGAAAAAAACATTATTTCTTAAAAAGAAGCTTTTTATTTAAAGCTTTAGAGATTTGTTGGTAAAGAAAAGCTTTTGCTACGCTGTTCATAAATTATAATAAATCACTTTTCATAAGCGTTTAAAGGGAAGGAGGCGGCGAGATGCCTAAAAACATAAACAAATCGTTACTAAATGTTTGAACAGCCCCTTAAAACCACATTCAGAGTTGGAAACACGTCAGCCTATATACATCCATTGTACCGGGTGGTCCAAGTACAAGCATCTCTTTATATCATGTTATTTTGAAACTGACAGGTTTTTCTATCCGAGATATTCACTATCAGTCACTATTATAACGCCGCCAACAAAACTGAATCGCTTAAAATGCTTGAACGACGTTGGAAAATATCGCAAACTCATTATCGGAAATCATCGAACAATCGTGTTATCAGCCGTCTTGGCGATGCATTGGAGCTGCGTTTTGTTAGACTTTTCCTTGCGTGAAGATTATGGAATATGGAAAGCTTCTTCAGGGAGGAAGAAGAAATATAATAAGTTTTTTATTGTTAAAACAAACGAAATAATTGTTATTAATTTTATTTATATCCCTGAAGAAGAAGCTTTCCATAGAGAAAGCGAAATAAATTGGAAGAAATAAAGTCTTTATACTGTTATTGTTGACCTCATGCTTGGAGAAGTTTTTGAATATAAATTAGAAGTTAAAAAATTAGAATAATTTTTTAAATTTATTTCATAGTTTTTTTTTCTCCGTAATCATTTCGTGAGCGTGAGTTTTCGTGATTAGTACTAAATTTTCTTCTACTTACCTGAGTGTACATAAGCGTGAACCAAAAATATAAGGTCGTGCATGAGTGTGCATGAGTAAAATTTTTTTGTGGTGAGCGTGCATGAGCGTGTGTGAAAAGTTACTCACAATCCCATCTCTAGTTACAAACGAAAATTAATTTTTATTATTTATTAAAAATATAAATCATTTCAGATTATTATTCCGATTACTTGACAAGCATCACACTGCTGTACTAAAATATCGAGCAGGCAAACTCTTTCCGTAGAACTTTTCTAGAAAAAAGTGCTGCATTTTTTGCCCTCTTCATTGACAATTTGCAATATTATGATTTTATGAAATAGTGAGTTTATTAGAAACTATTGTATCATCACTTATGTTGCAAAATTTTTGTCTTAAGAAAACTTTGAATAACAATTTTTTGGATAAAAAGTAAAAGAAATGTGACATTTTTTTTGGAAAGGAAAACGAAATAAAATATCGAAAAGACAAATTCTTTCCGTAGGACTTTTACGATTGAAATTTTTAAAATTTTATTTTTGATTCCTACTAAAATATATCGCTTGCATTTGCTTAACAATACTGTATTAACTCAAAATTTTACCATTTTTTATAGAAGAAAAATACTTTTGGATTTCATAAGGAAGATTGTAAGAAAAATAAGTTTTTAAATCTTCCATTCTGCTACCAAAATGAAGAAAATTTTTTACAGCGGCTCGATATAAATATTATCTGGAATTTTTTTTCATAAGAGAAAAACTGAGAATTTCGAGTTAATACACTTTTGTTGAACAAGTCTGTTCCCGTATGGGACGTGCCGGAAGTTGCTCAAACTTGTCCGAAAGCTTTTTTTAATACAAAATTTATATTGAAAAGAGAAAACACCAATTGTTTTCAAAGTTTGGTCCTTTTTTGTTCTCTTGCGGAAGTTCTGTAAACTCCGCAAAAGGACTAACAAAGTCCTGTTTATTTTTTAGAAGAAAGCAAATCTATTAAATTTCCTTGTCAATGAGGTTTGCGTATTGGCTTAAGCAGCAGCTTGGCAGCAAAGTCTCCAGATGTCGCTGCATTAAGCGAAGTCACACACACCAAACATTTAGAGAGCTTGAATATGAAAGTATTGTGAGTGTAACAAATAACGTAATTTTTACGATATTAATTTTTTTAGTCACAATATATCACCCAGGGATAAAGTCTTCCTTGTATGAACATACTTCGTGTAAAGGACAATGTCATATTTTACTTTATTGTAAAAAAAATATATATATTCTATAAAATAAAACAAGAAGAATAAAATAAAAGAAAATGTTTGAAGTGCTCCAGCAGATTTTCCATGTGTCAGCATTTTGCATAAAAGGCATGAATATTACAGTGCACTTGAATATTCATCGAACAGTTGTAATGCAAAGAGAAAGGAGCCTTTATCGCATTAATCCGTAACATTTTATATCAGACAATTCGAGTAGATATTGTTTTATTGTGTATGAAATCGTGAAGGGAAAAAATAAACTTTTGTTAAATCATCAATGTGTTCTTGACTCGCCTCCTCCTTGTAGCGTTGCTTTTATGTTTTATGTTTTTTATTTTTTATTTCTTTTTGTTGTAATGATTCCTTTTTATTTAAACTCTGCTCACATACACAACTGTGTTTGAGTGCTTTAAACTTAATATCCTGTGGAGTTTAACTTTTGCTGTTGTTTGCCTGCTGCTGCTGCTCATCTTCACTTTCTGTCATGACAAGAAGTATTTGGAAAAAATAAAACATGTTACTGTTGCATCTTGTTTTTTCCTTTTTTTCTTTTTGTATTCCGGTTCTTATCAATTGAATTGGGTTACGTTGCTTGCAAGTTATGGCGGACATAAAGGCCATATAATATTTTTTATAGGAAACATTAAACTATTAAAATTATATTCCAGGCAAAATACGTTTTAAAATAATTTGTTTTATTGAACGATAAGCGGGGGCATCTTTGCGTAACTTTCAATTTAAGTTTTATCAAATGAATGAAGCTGCAGCAAGAATTAAGTGAAATAAAATAAATGAAAAAAATTGTGTAATTCTGTTCCTTAAGGAAATTGACAAGAGGTTGCAGCATGATTTTTATCATACACCTTTTAGCTTTTATATATAAAAAAAAATATAAATTCTACCCCATACAAGACTCATCGGTTTAACCATTTAAGTACTGCAGCAAATACACACGTTTGTTATCTCCGATTATCCGGCTTACTGACTACTTAAACTTCAAGTTAAGGCTGCAATGTGTCATCTCATCCCAATACACTCACACAGACACACACAGACACACACTTGATCTCTTGCGAAGAAAAAAATCGCTTATTAAACTGATTGATTGAAAATTTATGCTGACATGATGATAAAATTACCATAAAAAAATACTTGAGAACTACAACATCAAGACAAAACACACGAACTCATCCTCCTATTAAGGACAATGTCATCGCTATGGTGTGAACAAGAGTTACAGAGAGACAGACAGACGGACAGACAGCTTGTCATCAGAAATAAATAGTGAAGCAACCTTAAAAATACCGCTGCGCTTCTTATCAATGCTGCCAGCATTTTGAATTACAACAAAATGAATGTTTGAAAAATGAAAATGAAGTTTCACGATGCACAGTGTTTTTGTTGTTTGTTGTCCTGATCCCGATAAAAAAGTAATACATAATGAAATACAATAAGGAGCAGCAACGAACACAACAGCAACAACAATAACAACAATAAAAGAAGTGAGGCAGTGGCAGTAAAAACTACAGCACCAGCAAATATTTTTTAATATTTTTTATTTATTTTTATTTTTTTTGAAGACGAGCATTATAAACTCTCATTGTCGTTTATAAGCATGTCTGAGTACTTTATGAATCCGGCATAAAAAGCACTAAAATCTACAGTAGGATGTGGATAAAATAAACTAATTGCGATACATAATAAATTTTGCATTAAACATTTAATTTAGAAAAGGTGAATTTCTAACAGGTGATCTGGAGAGATCAGGTGACTGAATTCGCTTGTACTTAGTGTCAACTTAGAATTTGTTAATGCATGGTGTCCGCCGGGAAATAGAAAGTCAAATTCATTGTATGAAATATATCTAATGTAATTTATAAAAATAAAATTTAAAACTCGATGGGCGTTAATTTTTCCTAAGCGATTAATTTAGGATTTCGTTAAAAAATTCACCATATTCGTCCAACGCTGGATATATTGAAAAAAAAAATTGAATTTGAAAAAATGTCGAGAAAACCGTCGAACAATCAAGTTTTGTTAAAATTTAGCCGTTTTTCACTCTCATTTCAAAAAATTGATTTTGATTCTTTTTCACGACTACATGAACGGAGAACAATCAAAAATTTGTTCTGCATATTATCAGATATTGTTTTGAAAATCACATAATATTTTCTTTTTAATTTTATCTTTGCTATTACCGAAAATATTGAGAAAATTGAGAGCAAAGTCAATGCGAAAAAACAAAATTTAAAAATTGAAAGCCAAATATCTTTGAAAATATTAACGCAATTTTTGTGAAACAAAATCTATTTTCTTTATCTATTAGAAAGTTTTACAAGAAGTATAAATTTGTTAATATCAAATAATATTTGTAAAAGATATGAAGCCAACAAAGTTTTACAAGCCCGAGGTAGTCAACTTTGACACCCTGTAGCCGCCCACCGTATGTTTCAACAAGGTGCTTCAAATTAGAAAATTCTTAAAGTTTAAGTCCTCCTCTATGATTCCTACATACACTGTTTTGTAATCGGATTGCGAGTTTCAAAGATACAGATTTATTACTCTTTTTTTCTAATTGGCCCCGCTGCGCTCTGTTTGAACACTTTCTTGAGCAGCAGTAATGTTTTCAGCCGATCTTGTAGTACATTGTCATCCATGCTTAAGCCTATACACCTACAGACCCACTTTCTTCGAAATCATTCACTACACGATAAATAGTGCGCTTTGTTGGCACGTTGTTTCTCCCAAAAATTTCATGTAACTTTCTCATCGTCACAGTAATCGGTGATTGATTTTGATAAAATGTTTTAACGATTAAAACACGTTGGTTTATCGAATATTTTTCCATAACAAATTTGCCACGTGTCTACTTCACGACTGCCAAATATGAACTGTCAAAACTAATGTTTACCAAAATGGCGGCAAAACTAAGTAGTATACCTTCCCGGCGGACACCCTGCATTTGTTACGATATTTTAAAGAAATCGAAATAAAATAAATAATGATTCAAAGTCGTTTTACCATGAACTGCACTGTTTCCTTTAGCCAGATTGTTGTATGTAGTTGTCTTTTTCTTTTTTTTTTTAGTTAAGAGCTTGAAACACTTTATTTTTTTGCCATTTTGTTTCTAAGTGACGTGTACATATTTATAAATTTTGCTACATCTTTCTTTTTTCTATAGTGTAAAAACAATAATGTAAAAAAAATTGCGCATTTAAAAAAAAAAGAGGAATTAAAAAAAGAAATCAGCATTTATTTACAAACATGAAAATAACATCACAATCAGCAATATACTCATGTTTGCATATTATATATTTTACAGTATACTTTTAGGCTTTTTGTGCTGCCACTCTGGAAATTCTGCAACAAACAGAGACGGCACTTGAAAAATAACAATCTTTTAGTTTGAAAAAAAGTGCGAGTAGCATACATTGAGGCGCATAAACAAACACAAACTGTAGTGTGAGAATGCGTTCGTAAACAATACTGTTGTATTATTTTGTAAAACATGTTAAGCAACACAGAAAAAAATTTATAAAATAAAAAAAAATTGCAACAAATAAAATATGCATATTTTAGCTTGATTTAGATAATGTGGTGTTTGGTTTTTTCTAATTCTTTATGTTTTTTATTTTTTTTTTATTTTTTACATTTACACACGATAAAAGATTTCGAGATACAGCAGACATAAAAACATGCTTTTGGTGTAATAAAAAAAAACAAGAGTGTTAAAAATACAACAGGAAGGAGGGACACAAGTTTTACTTATTGTTATTATTGTTGGCAACTTTTGAAAGGTTTCATTTCTATACAAAAAGTATTATATTACCTTTTGTTTTGTCTTCAACAATTTATTGAATATAAAAATTTTCAAATACTTTATCACGTATTGGTAAATATGTTTTATTTTATTTATTTTTTATTAAGAAGGGTGAGCATTGGAAGTACTTAATATAGATTTCCGGTTGAAAGTAATCGATAAAAATGGTGTGTAAAAATTATTGCTGATTCTTTAAAGAAAATATATTTAAATAGAAATTGTTTCTTGCGACAAAGTTTTCAAAAAGTGTCCCATATTTTTAGTCAACCGCCATCTGCCTCACCAAAAACATTTTCGTATAGATGGAATTTTCTATCATTTATAAAAAATATTTGTTAGAAAAGAAAATTTTCTAGACTAAATACTGCTGCATACAGCGTTGTCAGTTGAGGGGATTTGCCCACAAATCGGGGATTTGCCCACAAGTCGGGGATTTGCCCACAAGTCGGGGATTTGCCCACAAATCGGGGATTTGCCCACAAATCGGGGATTTGCCCACAAATCGGGGATTTGCCCACAAATCGGGGATTTGACCACAAATCGGGGATTTGACCACAAATCGGGGATTTGACCACAAATCGGGGATTTTTGTGTGTTTGAGGGCTAAAATTTTCTGAAGATTTTTTGGGGAATAATATTATATTTCTACTGAGCCTTATACTTCTTTACTCCCTTTTTAAACGGATTTTTATACATCCGGATTGAACAAGACTACCAAATTAAATGGATTATTACAAAAATTTCGTAGTTTTATGTCAGAGCTTCAGAAAAATTATAAAAACGGAATTGCAATTAACCAATTTTAAACTGAAAATAGGTGGTGGGGTTTTTCTCAGAGGTTGAAAGCTCTTTGTCTGCTATCCACTTGGGGGTAGCAAGAAATCATTTCTCTGCCCGAAATTGCCAAGCATCTCACAACTTCCGGTCTGAGACCAAGTGATCCCTGGTAATGTCATTCAGGCACCTGTCTGATGGCAGCTAAAGTGAGAAGGCGTACAGTGCTGAGTATTCAGAGTGCATACTGACATCGACGCGTCTCTGGAAAATAGGTGACAACCTGATAACAATTAGTCGCTGAAACTCAACTGTATTTAGCCGGCCTAGCGGTACATTGGCAGCCCCAACTATAGCATCGGAAGCGTTTGCCTAATCAGTCAATCTTCCTAAACTCAAACGATTATAGAAACGTCAACGACGCCCAAAGTTCTATGTGAACATTTTATTTAAATATTTATTATATATTTTTGTATTTATATTATTTTTAGATAAATAAAGAACATATACGAGTATATATAAACTGAAAATATGAAAACTATTTTTGTATTAATTTCTTATTACAAACAAAAGCACTAATTAGAAAATTTTCGGTGATGAAAAACAGAAAATTGGAAATAAGCATTGACAAATAACTGGGAACTCGGTGTATAAAAAAATTTTATATATGTATGTGTGTTGTTTTATTGGCTTTAAAATGAAGTTTTTCAAAACTGTTATACGTCAACATTTTTAAACTGTTATACTCGCAAACTGTTATACACAGCTTTATATTAAAACTAAATAAGAGTTTGTATGGTAAAAATTGTCAAGGACACTTTTTTCTTTGGTCAAAACTGGTATACACAATAAATTCGCAAATGTGCGAATTATTGATGGAAAATAATCATAAAAATAATCTGATCCTGACAGCGTAACCGTGACGGCCATTTGACTGATATTGTTTTCCATTGTTGATGGCAAATAAACATCCGATGATTTCGCTTAAAAATATTCCCTGTTTTTATAGATCAATATGATACTTCTTATTGGAAGATCATCCTGTATGATAATTTCCTAAGAAAGAAATTTAAAAATAAAACTTTCTCGTAAAACCTTTATAAAACAATTTGAATGTTTGAAAATCAGTTCGATCAACTTCCTTTCTTAAACAAATTCTTTAAACATTGGAAAATACTGAGAAATCTATAAAAATTAACTGAACATTTGAATCAACAGTTCAAAAGTTTTTATTAATATTTATTCATTTTTATTTTTTGAACTATTGAAGCGAATAAATGTAAATAAGTCTGCCGTATTAGGATTTTTTAAATTCATTTATTTGCGTTGTGTTAACCGGATATACACATTTCTAAAAACCGGAACTTACCACTACAAAGGTGTGTATTGTTTTTTCTTTAGTTTTTTTTATTACGTTTCGTTTGTCTGAGTGTCCTGTCATTTCGCATTCATGAATGATGGGTTGAATGAATTCAAAGAATGTAAATGCAGAGTGTGTGATTTAATAACATACCTGGAAAGAGACGAAAGGTAAGAAAGAATTTAAGTGCTGATTTAATTACAATTTATTAATAATTAATGCTTAAGTAATTGGCTGAGAATTTTTAGGTTATTTGGAGAAGAAGGGAAGTTTTAAATAATATGGAAATATTCAAATGAAAATTTTTGGTTTGAGTTCAAATCTGAGTTTACCAATTTCTTCTTAATTTAAGAAATTATTTTTGGATAAATTCATTATTTATTAAGAGAGTACTTTTTATTTGAAACAATTTATTCACCAGACTAGCAGAAAGGATCAGTACTGATTTCGGGGTCACTACACCATCTCATCAGCGTTCTTTTGTTCGATTTTACCACTTTTGATGGTGGATATTAGTGATAAGGAATATCAACTATTTAACCGTATTATTTAACGAATTAGATTTGAACTCAAGCCATAAATTTTCATTTCAATATATTCCTTAAACAGTTCAACAATTACGTATAAATATTAATTATATGGACATTTTTTGTTTATTAACTGACCAACTAAAACAAATGAAAATATATTATTTGAATTTAAATTAATTTTGTATGACAAATTTCCCTGAAGGAAACCTGTGGACAAGTGTCTCTACGTCATCACGTTTGTCTACTATTTTGGGGGCTCTTTGGAGACATTGTCAGCAAAGTGTCTACATTTTTGTATTTGTCTTCGATGAGAAGTAAAATTTGTGGCGGCGGCAGATTACTGATAATGTGTCGGCGGCACAGTGGTTTTTATTAATCGATTATTTTTTTCAAACGTGCTATAAAAGTCACAATATTTACAATCAGTGATGCCAGCAAAAATTTAACAAAATCCCTACATGTCTCGAAAAAATTCCCCCTTTTTCCCTACGCACACAAAATTTATCCCTACTCTAAAAATTCATTGATTTTAGGAAAAAAGAACATTTTATTTAGAGTTTTAAAATTTTGTACATTTTAATTAAAATGAGGAATCCGTCTTCTCTTAAATTTTTTTAATAAATTCCCTACAAAACGGGAAAATTCCCTACTCGTTCATCTATTTTAGTTGCATTCATTTAAAAAGAAAAAAACTAAATAATTGCTCATTCGCTTCCCCATGGAAAAAAAATAAACAAAAAAAAATTGCATACAAGACGAACATTTATTTTGTTAAGTCTGCTGTTTACACAGGTCATGTCTTATTGACATAATTGCTACTTTCTAGGCGATAGAGTGACGAGGGGAAAAGAAACGTGTACTGTCATCACATTTTGCTTTCTCATTCGAAATTTTAAGCCTCAAGATATTTGCAAGTAAATTTCGTCAACAAGACATGACTTGTGTGAACACAAGTGAAAGTTCAAAGAAGAAAAAGTAAGAATCATGTCAATAAGACAATGAAGCGTGTAAACGTAGACTAAGTTTTTACTTGAAGCTAACACATTCATACTTAATGAACATGTACATCCATATTTAATACTCATCTCTTTCAATTCTGATCTCCTTTTCCTTTTCAACTTCACGCATTTGAAGAGAAAAACTTTGATTACTCATTTACATACAAATGTATGTACTCGTAGGTACTCTCAAACAATCTCATTGCTTTGCTTATGTTTTTACTTGAACCAATACTCACATAAGTAAATGCAAGTGCAAATTTTTAGCACTTGTAGTGGTGTCAACTTTAGCAGCCTTTTAATCCTTTAATACTGAACCGATTTAAATAATATAAAGTCGGGTCTCTAAAGCTCAACAATGTCTACCATTTGGTAAAAGAATTCAGAAAATTCAGAGAATTCAGAACCAAAGGAGAAAAAGGAGTTGAAAAATTTGTCTTTGTCTATTTATATAACAGACAGATAAGGAATCTGGAACAAAGTTATCATCCATATTTAAATTAGTAAATAATTTTAAAATAAAATTACAAAGAATTGTAGAGCAGCAGAATTTAACTTTCGATAGTTTTTTTCCTTTCGAATGAAACTGGTATCTGACATTATATCGTTCGTTATAGCGGGATTTATCTGTATTAATATTAGCAGCTGTTCACTTAGTAGTTAATGGCGCTTTTGACGCTCTTAGAGCCCCTTTCTGTCAGCCTTTGTTTGTTACTCTGAGTTATAAATAATCTTTAACAAATCGCATGTAAATATAAATCAATTGCGTACGAAATTCCTCTCATATTCTTTAGTTCCATTTCATTTCTTCAAACTTATTTAAAGAAGTTATTAACACTTTAAAAAAATATATACATTTTTTCTTCGGCAGCATACGAATTTTATTTATTTGTTAGTGATTTAATATCTCAAACTGTTTTAAATAAGATTTACAATTCAGTTGTTAAAATGATTTACGACATTTAACAAGTGAAAGTGACAAAATTAGATTTAAAAAAAATATATATTTTAAAATAGTTAAAATGAGTTGCAAGTTTTCAATAATAAATGGTAAATTTTATAGACATTTTATTGATATTTTATTTTATTATATTTTATTTTCTAAAATGTAATGAAATGTCTGGATAATAAATATGAAAATATATTAAAAAAATATGCAAGCAAAGCTTTTGGGATTCATTTCAATATCAACGAGAAGAATAACAATCACAATCACATTGAAATAAAAAACAAGATCTGAATGGAATGAATTTTGAGAGGCCCTTGAATGATGGTTTCATTTGTATATTTTTGTGTACGACTTTGTCGCCGCTGTTTTTTTTTCTTGTTTATTAAGACATTTAAATTTTTATTGGACTGACTGATTATTTTACGAGCCATATTGATTATTTAATTTAAAGTTATATTTTATTAAATCAGGCTTTAGTTTTGTTCATTTAATTTTTATTAATTAAATTACTTAATTAAAAAAGTCAATGAACGGCGGCTGATTAATTCTATGGTATCAAATGAAACAAAAAGTAGAAGCCGATTATTCCGACAACATAAAATAATAGCGTAACATGCTGTTTACGGAACTCGCTACACTTGTTTGTCACGCGTTCACGTTTGTAGTGCGGCCAACCTGAATTGTTAACCTCAATCTTCTATACTTATTATAATTGCTAATTACACAGGGGAACACTGATTTTGTTGTACGGAATTTGTAGGTCAATATCGATGCATGTGTTAACGAAACTCACAACCTTTTCACTAATTCTTTGAATTTTTAATTGATTTTTGGTTTTTGAGATAAAAACATTTTTTTCCCCAAAATCAAGGAGGTTACTAGATTTATAACTTAAACTCTATTTATTTCCCACTCATTTAGTTAAATATAAAAAATCAAAATTCCGCATTCAAATATTCTTTTAGTCGTACTTATCTTAATTTTCTTTAGAATTAAAAGTTTTTTAGATATTTTCAATCAACTGTGGCGTAAACATTTTTTTATGCAAAATTTCAAAACTTTGTGTTTTAAAATTACAAAATAAAAATATGTTAATTATTTTCTTCGACCTTAAAATTTGTAAATATTTGTTCTTTGTTTAGGCTCTAGGTCCTAGAACAAATATTAAAAAAAAAAGAAATCAAAAGCCACTTCAAGTCTTACTGCTATTAAACACACATAAATATAAATATATTCCTAATTTAAAAAAAAAAACTATCATTCCTATCGTGAATATTTTTCCCTCGAAATATTTCCGTTCTCCCTGATGTTCCAATCGTGAATTATTCCCGCGGAAAATGTTCGCGTGAGAAAATAAATTCCCCTTAACATGAATAATATTTTTCAGTGGGATTTTTCCCCCTTTCCCCTCGGTTTTGTTCACTTAATTTTTGCAGGTAAAATGAATAAAAACATCATGTAATTTCAACATTTTCCTTCTAATTACATATTTAAGTTTATAAATAATTCTTTTTAGGACAATATCAGTAAATGCTGTTCATTATTCTTCATAATAATTCCACACAAAAACATTTTTGGACAGAGTATGCATCTTTTGGGTATGTAATAATTGGTATGGAATCATTCACTGCGCCTAAAATATTTTAAATACAACTTTATTTACATTTAAAAACATTTAATTTATAACCAAAATGTGTATTTCTTTATTATTAAACTTTAATTTGTCTAATTTGCAAGCTTTACAAATCTTCTTCCATTCATTCACTGAGAACTGATAGCGGGGAAAAAAGTTTACGAGAGATTCACGATAGCAATTTTCCCTTCGAGGGGAATAAAAATTTCATGGGAACAAAAATTCCACTTGTTATTCGCGATAGCGGTGTATATTTCACTCAAATCGAAGCACCATTTTTTCACATTTTTATTCACAATTAAGCGACGTCACTTCATTAACGAAAATCGCTCTTTTTTATCACTTAATTTTTAATAAATCAAAACTCGTGATAAAATAAAGCAAAATTTATTTATGCACAGGATTCTTGTATTTTTTATTTTTTTTTTTAATTTTAAAATGTTAAATTCACCAAAAACAAATTTTTTTCTTCAGTACGCTATACTTCTTCAACTGACATTGAAATAACGGCGGAGGAGGTTGACACAATGAGTACTTTTTTGGCGGATATTAAATCAGCTGTTTTTTGTTCATCGCATTAGTTTTGCAACAAAATTTTATCACAGAAATTTATTTGATTGTCTATTTTTTTATGTGTTCCATTCTCTAGCTCATTAAGAAATCATATGCAGTTCTAATTTAACCCTTTCAATATTATAGAAATTATTTTTTTCTTTATTTCCTTTTCTAACACAAAACTTTATTTTAATTTCAACTTAATTTCCTTTTTATTACGGCCTTCGCTCCCAGCACTGCTATTGATTTGTGTAACATCTGCAGAGTTTAATTTAAATTCATTGAATACCGCAACCAAATCCTTGGACACTTTTAATCAAAGCAAAATTACATTAAATAATACCTGGGATTATAAAGATGATGACCCAATTAGTTGGAGCGCCCAGCAGCACAATAATAAGGAAAATGGAAAATTGTTATTAAATACAACAACAACAAGAACAACAGCAACAGTAACAGCAACAGCAACAACAAAAAAAAGTTCCACAAATTATTTGTCAAATCAAAAACCCTTGAAAATGGCAAACAATCCTGTTAAGCAACAAGAGCCAAAGAGTCATCATCATCAAAATTCAAATCATTTCTATCATTATCTAACAACAATCAAATTCAATAACGGAAATAATAATGAAAATAATTTCAATTTAAACAATAAATTGAAAACAATAAGCACTTATGCGAAGCATGAAGATGATGCCAAAGAAATCCTACAAAACTCAACTGATGTCGAAGCAAATCCAGCTGAGCTGAAGAGTGGGCACGCGGAGCGGAAGCAGGAGGTGGTGGATGAGCAGGAGGATGAAGAGCAGTTGCATAATGTTGATAATTTTAAAGTAAAATATCAAACAAAATATTATGTACCAGCCAATAAGTTTCGTCAGGACGACTGGCTTGGACATGTGCCACAATTACAGCTGCAAACACAACAATTGCAATTCTTTTTGCAACAGCAAACGCTACGACAGACAGCATCATCATCAGCATCATTATTGTCAATGGCAGCAGCATCTTTGTTGCCACATGAGTATCATCGTTTAGCCGATTATCGTTGGTTCTTCAATGCGGAACGTCATACCCGGTTCTATTTACACACTTTAACAACGCAAAACGATTTTGTGACAGTCTCCACCAGACAAGCAAGAGCAACAGCATCAACAACATTTCAACAGCCAAATGCTCGTAATAGTTACAAAAATAACTACAACTACAAGGACGACTACAAGTACGACTATGAAAACCCAAATAACAAGCATGATCACGTTGAATTTAATAATAACAATTACAATGATGAAGATGATGATGATAAAAATGATGATGATGCTGCTGCTGCTGCTGCTGATGACATGCAAATGTTAAACTTAACAAATGCCAGAGTTTTAAATATTATTACCGATACAATTGTTGCTGCATTTGGTGTAAATACTCGGCCTGTTGCTGCCATTCGAGGCATACAAATTGAAGAAATAGAATTGTATAATGGCCTGTCATTAAGACAATCAAGATTTAATCCTTTCAATCCTTGTAGGTAAGTAAACCACACAAACTCAACTCATTCACCAATCCGATGACTGTAGCACGATGAACTGAATTCGAAATGGGACTGTGTGAGGAAAATACATTTTAAATAAATGTAAACCAGCATTAGCATCATTTTAAGTAGTTTGTTGCCATTGTTTTGTGCATTGAAGAACAGTAGTTTCTTTTTCTTGTGGTAAAAAAGGTTTGCAAATATTTGCATTTTTTTTTGCTTTTGCTTTGCGTACGATAGAAAGCTTTTTACACTTGATTTGCCTTTCAAATTGACACATTTAAAAATGCTGGTTGTTTTCAGCGCATACAGATGATGCTGATGTGGCATAATAAATATGTAAAATATTTACAAATATTTAAGTGCAGCATTCATTTAAAGAATTTTAAATATTAAAGATTACTTAAGTATTCGTTAAAAGCTTTTCGGTTTTCAAAATATGCAAATATTTTTAAAACAAAACATATTTTCTAGATGATGCAAAAATCGTATTCATAAATGGATTGCGAATAATAAATTTTTATATTTTCTCAAAGAAATTTTATATTTTATAATAATTTCTTATGATAAATTTAAAAAAAATTTATTTTTCCAGAATCCTTATACATGGCTGGTTGGGCGGCTCTAAGGCTGGCATGTATAAAACTTTGGTGCCCGAATATTTGAAGCTGCAACAGGGTGCCTACAACATTTTCACCGTCGACTGGGGCAAAGGAGCCACGGCTGACTACATAACAGCCAGCTACAGAGTTAAACCGGTTGGCATAATAGTGGCTAAATTCATTGATTTTCTACACCAAGAATCAGGCATCCCCTTTGAAAATATACATGTTGTGGGCTTCAGCATGGGCGCTCATGTCGCGGGAATAGCCGGGAAATATATACAAACTGGCAGATTGGCAGTAATCTATGGCCTTGATCCGGCTTTGCCGCTATTTCGCTATGAAAATATTAACGAAAGACTTGATGCAAGAGATGCCAATCATGTCGAAGTCATACATACCAGCGTGGGTTCGTATGGCTACGATCATCCTTTGGGTCATGTGGATTTCTATATTAATTTTGGTTACAATCAACCTGGCTGCTTTTTCAATGAATGTTCACATTTGAGAGCTATTAAAGTCTATGCGCAAAGCTTAAGGATGGAGATACTGCAGGGCAAAGAGTGTTTACAGAAATTATGGTGGGATATGATTAAACACAAGAGATGCTCATTGCAGTTGGGTAGAAGTTTGCGTGTGGGTGTGGAGGGTTTAAACAGTAAAGAAATGCTCTTAAGAAGGGGCTTATATTATGTGATGACAAATTCTCAGTCGCCGTATAGGATGAGTTGAAATGTTTTTTTTATTTTTTTTTTATATTTAGTTAATTAAGTCTAAGTTTAGAGTCCTTATGCATTAAACACATTCTCCTAGCCGGCTGAGATAATAAAAAAATAATGAATTTATCCAAAAAAAATTTATAATAAAAATGAAAAAAAAATTAGAAAAAATAAATGGGTAAACTCGGATTTGAACTTGAGCCAAACTGTTCGTTTCAATATTCATACACTTAATTAATTTCGAACAAACTAATTTCTATTTTTGTTGGCTACAAAACAAAAACAGTGATGACAATATAGCAAAATATTTAAGGCAAATTGGCGGTTAGAAATATTTTTTTAATGCAAAATAAAAAAAGGAAAATTACAGAAGTTAAATGTTACAATATTTATGCATCAAATAAATTTATTTATTGTATATATGTATATTGAAACGAGTAATTTGGCTCAAGTTCAAATCCAAGTTTACCCATTTATTTTTTCTTATTAATTTTTTTATTTAATTTTTATTAGAAAATTTTGATGGATAAATTCATTATTTTTTTTATTAAGAGAGTACTATATATGGAACAATTTTTTTTATATATACAATATATATAAGTTCGACTAATTACTTACAAACATTAATTTATTTATTTATAAAATAATTGAAATTGTATTTTTTTGTAATATTGAGTGGAGTTTGTCTGGAATCATGTATGTTTCTCGGCTTAAGTCCCGCTCATACTCAAAGTTTCAGCACTAAAAAAATACTTAAATTCTGATAACAAAATTTATAGTATTGTTTGTCGGCCACGCCTATATTCGAGCGAGCGGGGCATAAAAGTTTGAAGCAGTTCGAACGTTTATTTGTAAATTACCTACCTACTCTCGCATATTATACATCAAACGAAAGCTTATTGTCTTTACTTTTAAAAGCTATATACAAAGTATGTATTTATATAAATGATTATTCTTGATATTTCAGATGAATTGAAAAAAGTCCGCCATAAAATAAATTTTTTTACACTTTGAACACTTTCTTGAGCAGCAGTAATATTTTCAGCTGATCTTGCAGTACGTTGTGGTCCATGCCTGGGCCTATCACCTACGGACCCTCTTTCTTCGAAATCATTCACTACACGATAAATAGTGCGTTTTGTTGGCACGATTAAAACACGTTGGTTTATTGAATATTTTTCCATAATAAATTTGCCATGTGTCTACTTCACGACTGCCAAATATGAACTGTCAAGACTAATGGCGGCAAAACAAAGTAGTATATCTTCCCGGCGGACACCCTGTAGTTGACCGAGGTAGTAGTTCGAAGAGGTTGATACATCCTTGGAAAGATAAGCTTTAATTAAATATATAGTTCGTTACCGTGCCCGCTATAGTTCAGATATTTTCAATGTCGCAGCCCCGCCCACCCCAAAGTAGGTGTGACCGATAAAAAATTGTTTGAACACTTTTATTTTCAGCTTTTTAGGCAGTTTCTTAAACTAAACTTGTTCTATGAAAAAAAGGAACTCTTAAAAAAAGCGAAAAATCTAAATTAGCACAACTGAAATTTATATTATTATTAGGTAAATACGTTTTTGTAGATCCCTTTTACGGCCGTAATACTTAACCGAATCTGGAAAGATTTATATGCTTTTAAACGAGTTTTTACACAATCTAAATTATTTAAATCGGTTCAGTATTTTGGGATCTGTAAGCATTTAAAGTTGCTACTAACACATGCACACTTATTGCACATGGACGTATCACCTTCAACTTGAAAAATAAACAAAGTGTGCAGGTGTGTTTGTCCAGTTTGCTTTTGCATAGAAATGACACAGAGTCTTAAATTGTTTATTTAGGATGTTTTTTTTTGTTTTTGTATTTTATCGTATGTGTTTATGCAAATGTTTAATATTAATTTCTAGAATGCGGTCGATTGAGTCGGCCGCTGGATACACTAGTTTAAATAAATCAGCTGCTTATTGTGAAGCTGTCGTTTTTAAAATAATCAAGTAACTGGCGACAGGGCGACACTTGTAGCCAGCGGCATTTGTAGTCGTGTAGTGTGCTGCGGTCAATGTGTTTAAAGCATTACAGAGCAACAATTATGTAAAAAATGTCATCAGTATTTGTTAAAGAAACTGATCAATTTGATATTCTATTTATAAAGTGACCGATCCTCGTATATATTTTATTAATTATTTTAAATTAAATTTAACATTCTGTTTCTCTAAATGCGCAAAAACATTCATTCATTCAAACATTTACATTTAAAACAAAAACGTATTCAATTTTTTGTTTTATTTCCTTCGCTTGAAAGTTGCTTTCGCATTTAAAGAAACCGGCCCTAAATGAACAAAATAAAATCCCAAGGAAATTAGAAAACAACTCAATGCATTTGAAATATAATTGTTATAGATTTTTAAAAAAATTGCCAAGAATTATTAAACTCTGCACGTCGGGAAAGCAAATTACTGCAATAATTTGTCAAAACTATTGAAATATCTCGAATTTTTTGCTACAAAATTTCTCAAGTACACTCATGTTCAAATGTTTGTAATTTTTTTTTAATATAAAAAAAACAAAATAAAAATATTTTTACAAAAACTTTATGATTTTCATTATGCTCTTTTCTAATGTTTTCTATACGTATTATTTTTGTTTATTTGTATGAAGATTTTTTTGTTGTTGTTATTTTGAATTTTTTTTTTTTTGCAGAAGAACATTTTACACATGACAGCCTTTTTTAATTTTGAGCATTTTCATGTTCATGTTGAGTTTAGTATTTTTATTTTGTGCAGGTTTTTTTCTTCTGTTTGTTTGTTTGTTTGTTTGTTTGTAAACTGCGAACACAAACTAAAAAATCCTTTACAAAATTTTCAAAAAGAATGGCAAGTATTAGCTGAATGTGAAGAGCTTTAGCGGAAAAGGGGTAGTAAAAAGATGAATTTTAAAAATTCATTCTGAATAAAAGAATATTTACCATAAATATATGAACGAACTCAGACGTGCATGAGGGCGTGTGTGTGAACCAACACATAAGAGTTCCTGTTACGAATGTATACAAAGTTAAATGAGGAGGTTACACATTTGTATATTTAAGATAATGCACTTAGGAAAATTTTTTAAGGAAAAGAGTGTTAAAGGATGTGCATTAAAATATATTAAAGAATTGATACAAAATAACAGATCACTCCTAATAGATCATTGATATTTTTACTGCAGTGTGTTTGATTGACTGCAGCGTCCTGCTGTAAAGTAGGAGCATTTAACATGATTTAAGTTGCGTAGCTCCAATGATTTCGCTACAATACCGACGAAGGAGGACGCTGTGATTAGGGTGATCGATTATTCGACATTTTTCAACAACCGGTTGTCGAACAGTTCGAATATTTGAAATTTTGGAAAACCCGGTTACGGTTTTTAAAATGCAGCAAAAACCGGTCAACCGGGTTTTTTTTTTCTTAAGAAAAGTTTTGCAATTTATTTGCTTTATTAAAAAAAGAAATTAACAGTTCATGTAAATACTGTAAAATAATATAAAAGTTAAAGATTAAGCATAAAAATTAGCTTCATATCGTTCATATCATAAAGTGTTTGATTGATTGTGGTTCGTCAAACTACATGTTTACAGGTTTCTAAGCTCCTACGATCAAAAACAGATCCTTTGTTACAGAAATTCAAACGGGAGTAAATACAAGTGCATGTATTTTTTACACTTTTATTATAAAAAAATTAAAGAATTGCAAGGAATACTCTATTATTATTGACTTTATAACGTGCTTATCTTCCACTTTAAATTAAGTAAAAGTGTAGTTACGTCGTTACTTGACGCATTCCTTTGTTTCATTTATGAAAGCGTAGTTAATAAAATTCTCGCTTTTGGTGAATTTTCTAGTTCTGAGATATAGAATTAAAGTATTCAAACCTTTTTCAAACCAACAAAACAGATTTTCAAATATGCAGTTTGACATCCATTTCACTCAACAAGTCCAATTTAATTCGCCCCGGCTACCACCTCATAAGATTATTTCGCCGTAGTCAAAAAAAACCTAGAACTTTTACATTGAAAAAAATACATACTTGGATAATAAACAGAAAACGTTCGTCTCAGTTTTAATATAGTAAAAAGTAATTTTATTTGAAAAATATACAAATTGAAAAGTATTCGACTGAGCCGGTTTTTTAATTGTAAAAAACCGTACTATTCGACATTCGAAAAATCAGCATTTTGAAAAAACCGACAACCGTATTGTAGAAAATCCGGTTTAAAAATTCGGTTTTAAAAACCGGTTAAAAACCGAGTTAATCACCCTAGCTGTGATGAACACTCGCATACACCAGTATCAATTGCTGCCGGTACTGTTAAGTGACCAGTGCTATGCCTACGACAACAACAACAACAAATACAATGACACACTGTATTGCATTCATGACTTGCCCGAAAGTGTATCCGAGTCCATGTTCTCAGTCACCCGTTGGCTTTGTAGTCAACACGCTAGCTACTTTAGCAAACATCACTTCTACGTTATTCTGTTGATATTTATTCGAAATAAATATATATTTAAACATTTTCAAGTTCAATTAAAAAAAAAAAGATTTAAATTCGTACCGAAATATCCTTTTAAATTGTAAGCAATTTCTCCAAGAGCCACATTGAAAGAAAAACCCTGTACTAAATTTAAGTATTTTCTATTTACTTTGAGCACGAATTTTGAGCAAAATTTTGAGTACAAATAACAATAATATGTTCTTTAATCAAGTCGAAAACGAGATTTCTTTGGGTGACCAATCCTTGAGCTTCTTTAAATGATTACACAATTCTTTAAACACGTGAAAAGTTTTGAATCAACTAAAAATTTTTTAAATTCAATTGAGAAATTAATTGAGTCCGTACTTAAATCTACATTTCAGTACTTGATTTAAGTTAATCTGGGATTACCGTACTTTTAATACCACTTGGGATGGAATGATTTTTCTTCTCAGTGTATGTGAACATTCCCTGTAAAGTTTGCATTGTTTTTATTTTTCTTTATAAAGCTAGTAACGACAATTAAAATTTAAAGCTTAGATCCTTCTCTATGATTATTGTCTACACCACTTTTTAATCGGATCAGTAGTTTGCCATCGGCCTACTGTGCGCTGACGATTTGCGAACAAGTAATTGTGGTTATTGTTTTTATAATTAGTTTTTAGCCATTGATTTATTTTATTTATATTATTATAATCAAACAGACTGTTGCCTATCAAACATGTTGCGCTGTACCTTAAGCTATATAAAGCTATAAATACAAATTCATACTATTTGCGGTACAATTCTGTGGGCAGCTCGTTATCAGACCATCTTTATATTTTTCACAATGCTGACGATTAAAGGCGCATTTTAATAGAATTAAAGTTGCGTGTATATTTTTTTCCAGTGTAGGCCTTTGTAACCCAAACACACATTAGTGTAACACACTTATACAAATATGCAAGCACGTATTTGTATAAACGAAAACCTTAAAAAAATTATTAAAGAGGCAAAGACAGCGAAAATAACTGGCATACAAATAACACGTACACTACTACAAATATTTTTAACATGTATTAGTAGTCAAGCACATGCATGCACACATGCTCTTCCATACATACATACGTTGTTATACATACAGTGCATTTCATAATTGTAGCAGCACTGCAATTATGATGGTTCGCCGGGAGTGGCAACAGTGTGATATTAACAAAAACCAGAGGATTTTAACATTAAGATCGCATGATCTTCAGACTGCGTTAAGTTATTTGTCAAACAGTTAATATGCTAATTTTATTTTATGATAATTTTTATGTGGATTATATCGATTATTAAAAAATTGCACAAAATAATTAAGCTTTGTTTTCCTTTTTGATATTCTATTATTGTTTTTCAATAACATTGTTTCTCGAAAATACGATCGGAATAGGGAACGAACAAAAAATTTTGCGCCGATTGCTGGAAATCAAAACAGTGGGGAATTGGGAAACTCTAATTAGTATAAATTTTTTGTGCAATCGGGCGCCACTGTATTTTATTACTTGCTGAAAGCCACATAAAATTGCGATGGTTCTATAATTATCAAGAACACTTTAATTAAGTTCGCCACGAATACTAATTATGAGTGGTTGCACATGTGTGTGTATGTGTGCGTGTGTATGTATGTGTGCGAGTGTGTGTGTGCGTAGCTGCGTGTGTTTATGAATAAATATAAATATTGAAGTGGGAGTGTGTGCATGTTTGCCAGAATTATAGGTGTATTTGTATTTCTATGTGTATATGTGTGTTTGTTTGTGGATTTAAATTTGTATGTATGTATGTATGTATGTCAGTATTTCGCTGCTTATGAGTGGGTGTCTTTTTTTCCATTTTCATTTTCTATTATGAGTATTTTTGTGTTTATTTGTTGTTGTAGTATGTGTATGTTAGTAGTGCAAATGGAAAATTTTTTTATTTTGGAAAATAATTTTGTATAAAAGTAAAGTTTTTTCTTCTTGGGATGACATTAAAACGCTGCAAAAAAAAAGTAATCACATCCTCATTATGATTTGAGCTTTTTTTTAATTATTATTGTGCTTTTTTCTTCTTATTTTAAATCTTTAGTAAAAAAGGTTTTGCAAAGAAATCGCTGCAGTTATAATAGTTTGCGTTTAAGGCTGTTTTTTTTAAGATAAAAATAGGTATTTAACTAAATTAGGGAATTTATTAAATTACACAAACAAAAAAAAAAATGCAAAATAACTTGTTTCTTAGAATTATTGTGTTTTAGGTTGGTGTACATAATTAGATTTGGCCAGCTTTTTAAAGTTATTGAAAGTTATGAAATTGGTATTTATATCTTCTAAAGAATAGCTGGGGAAATCGCAAATATGCAAATGCATATTTTTTCTTGTGCTACCTATGGCGACAGAGATAAAATATTTATACGTTTCACAGGTTTTTATGAATTTTGACATCGATTTTTTAATGCATATTTTTGCATATTTCACGTTTTACAAAGTTTTCTACATATTCTAGTTTAAAGAGCATATTTGCAGCATTTTTTTTAAATTATTTAGCTCATAAAACTAGTATTTATTAATTTTCTACAGAATAACCGGGAATATACGAAATATGCAATTGCATGTTTTTTATTGTGCAACCTATGGAGGCAGAAGCAAAATATTTTTTCGTGTCACAGGATTTTTGTGAATTTTGACATCGATTTTTTAATGCACATTTTTTCATATTTTTTCATATTTTGCATATTTTGCTTTTTACAAAATTTGGTACTTATTCTAGTTTTAAAAGCAGACTTGCAGATTTTTTTTATTTATACAGCATATTCTACATTTTTGGTCATAAAGTTATCATTCATATATTTTCTAAAAAAATAGCTGGGGAAATCGAAAATGTGCAAAGGCATATATTTTCTTGTGCAATCTATGGAGAAATAAGTAAAATATTTATCCGTTTCACGTGTTGTTATGAATTTTGACATCGATTTATTAAAGCATATTTTTGCATATTTTTTCATATTTTTGCATATTTTACCTTTTACAAAATTTGCTATATATTCTAGTTTTAAGAGCATATTTGCAGCATTTTTTAATTTATATGGCATATTATATAAACTTTTACTCATAAAACTACTATTTATTAATTTTCTAAAGAATAACTGCGGATACACGAAAAATATGCAATTGCATGTTATTTCATGTGCAATCTATGGAGACAGAGATAACATATTTATTCGTTTCATCGGTTTTTATAATTTTTTGACATCGATTTGTTAGTGCATATTTTTGCATATTTTACTTTTTACAAAATTTGCTACATATCTTAGATGTTTGCAAAATTTTCTTGAATTTATTTACATATTCGATGCTTTTTGAGTTTATTGACATATTTTTATATATGATTTTAGATGTTTTGGTTTTACATTTTAAGCAATAAATTGGTTTTCGGTTTTGCATGTTTCTTTAGTAAAATGTTTTGCTACATTTTCGCCATCTGCATCTCATTTATAGTCTGGATTTGTTTAAAACAATGCGGTTTTGAAATATGATGTTAAGGATATGTTAGCTTTCGAAGATGCCTTTATTATGTCAGTAAGCGTTGACACATTCTAAATATTTAAACGTTTATTTGGATGTAATGGACAATGTTTTTTATTTAAAAAATCCACGTCAATATTTTGGTGCAATAGCAATTGCTAATAAAAAGTTTGTGTTATTTTATCCGAAATTTTGATTCCTGATATCGAGATGTCCTTAGAAATTGTAGTATAATTTCTGTTTATCAACTTGGTTTCTTTCTTGTTCTGTTTCTGTTTATTTCAATTGAAATGCAAATGTTTTACGAGTATATATTATTTTAATTTTTCTTTCTGTTAAATAGCTTTTTGATTGCATATTTCACACTTTTTTGCTGCATATTTGCGGTTTCTCTGACTATAACCTAGATTTGGAATTTAACGCATGCCAGACTTGTTTCAAAAACTTTTAATGACAAAACTTCTGTATGAAGTAAATTATGCTGGATCATTGCAGTGTGTGAGGTGCAGTTAACACCTTTTATTTTATTGGGGTCTATTTAGAAGCCAAGTTTTTTGAATTTCTAAAAGTAATCACATTCAGGTATGAGATGAAAATCGATTTGAAGAAAAAACGATTTCCTGCCTGTTTTTATAAAATGAAAACAAAGTTGTGAGTGAGAATTAATATTGAAAACAACAATAAAATACGAAAAATTGTTTTTGTTTTCAATATAAATTCTCACTCACCGGCAGTTAAAACCGAAAAAAGTTGTGATGTGCTCTCATTACTTTCGTTTTGTACAAATTTTTTAAATACATTTTAGTGCATTTTTAAATAATTTTTGATAAATTTATTTTCAAATTTCTTTTGCGTTGTTTGTGTTTTAATTTCTGATCTGCTTTCTTCAAATTAATAATTTGAGATTAGATAAAAATTCATTCTCAAAATCGTTCAAAATTCATTTTCAAAACAATACTTTTGAAATCGACCGATTTCCATCACAAACCTGATTAATTAAACAAGTTTTCTTTCGCCTTAAATTATAAGAAAAAAACATTTTTCGCATTGTAGCTTTTTTATAAAATATCTACCGATAAAATATATTAAACTTTCTATAGTTTTAATAGAATATTTTATTGTTAATCTAAAGCAATTTAAATTATGTCAGCAGCTGTTGTAGGTTCCAAGAAATTGTAAAATTTTCGTCTTTCCTTTCTTATTAATATCAATCATACGTCCTGAGCAACCTTTTGAGCAAAAATTAAAATAAACCACAAGTGTAAAAAGTAATTCAACATATTTTTCTTTTGCTTCAGTTTTAGCGATTTACAAAAAAATTCCCGGAATTATAATTTCCATTTAAATGAAAATACAACTTTTCAGTTTGTTGGCAGTTTTGAATATTGAAAAGTTCTCATTCCTTCCTTTTATGTACTGCGTAACTTTGTGTGGAAACTACGTCTGTAAAAGTTTAAAATGTCGTAAAAATTCTTATGGTTCTAGTATGCATAGTAACCTATTTTCTTTGTTTTTGTTGTTGTTGTTGTTTTTGTTGGTTTATTACTTGCATGTGCAAGTTTTGATATGAATGAGAAAAACAGGATTTTTGTTTCCTTCTGACGTTATTTTGTTATTAAAACAACTAACTGCTTTTATGACACTCCAGACGTATGAGTGATTTTAATTATAAAAAAAATACTTTTTATTCTGGGATATGTTTTTTTCTTATTGAGTGTGTGTGTGTGTGTATGTGATTTTAGTCAGAAAAGCAAAGGGAAATACAACACTGTAAATTTAAATTACAGAGTTTAAATAGTTAGATGGCAGAGTATTTTAATAAAGATATGTTAATGGGCTTGAAGAGCAAATAAGCAAACGAACGAACAAGCAAACAAAACGACACTTACACTAAGATTGCAATTGCTAATGGGAGCAAAATGTAGAAAAAAATAAGATTTTTTTCTTTTCAAAAACAAATTATGAGGAAAACACACGCACACATTTTGTGTTAAAAGGATAATGGTAATTTGAAATTGTAAATTTATGTGAAAACTTCATTTGAATAACATATTTAAAGACAAACTGGAAGATCTTTAAAGCAAAGAAACAAACTTTTCTTATAGTTTATTATACAATTATTTGCCATTTTCTTAAACAGAATTTTCTAAGGATTCATTTTTATGCCAGCAGCAACTTATAAAACGAAACTTGTTTAAGTTATATTCGAATTAAGTGATTTAAAGAAAATTTATATTAATCATACGCCACACACTGTGCATAGAAATAATATATTTTATATTTGTTAGAGAAACCTTAGAAATGTTTACAATTTCTTTATTCCAAACAAAAATTTAAATCAATAAAGCACACTTTGTAACCCACCATCTTATTGCTTCCAAATAGTTCATGTTGGGAGAGTAGAAAAATGTTTTGAATTATTTTTTTTTTTTGAAATTTAAAGTTTTTATTAAACTTTCCTTATGTTTTTAGTTAAAATTCACTTAAATTAGTTTTATGCTGTTGTTTTTTCTTTTTTTGCAAACTTTTCTTTAAAAAAATATTAACACTTGTTTTAAACACCACGTCCGTTTTGAAAATGACTGCTAAATTGTATGCAAATTCAATACCCCTTTTGTGTGTAATTTCATTTTCTTGGCAATTTTTACGCTAATTTCTAACAAATTTTTTTTGAATGCGGGGTTGTTATACGCGCAGCTAAAAAATAAAATTTACAGAAAAGAAAAAAAAAATATACACACAGATATTGACGAGCATATAAACAGGTGATTTAAGGGCTGAGCAGTAAAAGAAGCCATTGAAATGTTGCAAAAATGTTCAACATAAAAGAGACAGAAATATAAATGAGGAGCTAAATAAATAAATAAATAAATAAAAGCAACAAAAACCTGTTAAATCAAATAAGTACATTTCAACATTTAACAAAACTACATGTGCACACAATATGATAAATACAAGGTAAATTTCATTTTATTTCATTTAAAACAGCCACTAAAAAACAAAAGAAACAAATAAAAAAGCAACAAAACTTTTAGGCAGGGGTTGTTGGCGTAAGCCCTCTAACAGCTAAAGCTGCTCTTTAACTAGTTTTATTTTTAAAGAGTTTGCTTTAAGTCTTGTCTTTTATGCAAAAGAACTAAAGAAAGAAAAGAAATAAACGACTTTTGCTGCTTAGTTTTGTTAACACAAATGCCTGCTAAATATGCCATCTAATTCGTTTTAACAGCCAGACAGATCTTTATATTTGTTTGCTGGATTTTAGTTTAATTGTGCTTAAAATTAATCTTGCTAAAAGTATTCAAATATTTCTCATTTACTTAGCTTGCATACGCCGTTTAAATATTTCTTTTATTGTTAACAGTTTGGCAGATATTAAGGCATCTTCAAAATTATCCATTATTCATAGCAATCATACGTCATGTTGCTCATTTATTCGATTACACAGTGCAACACGAAAAAAATAACCATATACGGACACCACTACGTGATAAAAAACCAAAAAAAAGGAAGTCTCGTGTCTCCCAGTTTTGCACAAAGTCATGCACTTATTTTTTGGGCACCCAAAGTTTTCAGGCTTCGGTGTCATTTTTGCAAAATACTGATGATTTTTTCTGGCTCATATCTTGCAAATCTTTCGGAATTTTGATTTACTTTCTGAGACAAAGTTGTGGATCTTGTCATAAAGAACAAAACTTGTGAACATATAAAATCAAAAACTCTTCATTTTCAAGATGAAAATCGCAAAAAATTAAAAAAAATAGATTTTTTTTAACCTTTTTTCCACTGTTCAGGTTCATAGATAGCAAACCGTTAAAAATTCAAGAAAACAATCAACTACAAAAATGTACCTAAGATCTCAATAAACAACTTTTTAGAACATATGAACTTTCTAGTAGTGATTCTTTATACCGTTTAGGTAGTGCTCATGTAGCAGCAAAAGTGAAAAATTTCCCGAAAATTTTTTAATTTCCTTTGGTTTTTCTTTACTTCAACATTGAGATACATACTGTTCTGTTCATTACAAAAATTTTAAAAATGTTCTCAATAAACAACTCACGCGATCACGCACCGTCCTTCCATACACCAATTCGGCGAATGTAAGGTGGTGGCAGAGTGCGGCGGCATCATGTACTTCTGTCAAAAATCACTGCCTTTGGTGGTTGTAATGACTTCTCTCGATTTATATTCGGTTAACGATTAATCGGTTAGGTTTTTTTAATAAAAAATTTTAAGCTCGATTGCATTGAAAACTAGAGATCCTGGAGCAAAAGGGTCAGAAATCTATTATCGCCCAAACATTTTCAAAATTTGGATTTCACATAAAAAACTTTATAGTCGATTTTCTTTTGCTAAAAAAATAATTTTTCTTTTTTTGTTTCATGAACAACTTTAAACTCGATTTTCTCGAGAGAACTGATTCTGCAACAAAAAGTAAAAAAACAAATTTTATAAAAAATCTTTGAGGTCGTTACTTAAAATTTTAATAAAGTTTTTATAAGAAAAAGTTTTAACAGAAAGCACTAAGCAAAGATAAAATTTTGAGTCTATTATCTGGTGTGCGAAGACCTTCAGATTGTCTGCACCAAAAAAAAACACAGATTCATTAGATTGGATGAATCATACCAATTTTTTAGTTTTACATCAATGGAATTATTATTAATTTTATTTAGAAAAATTCAATATAATTCAAACTATTTAATGCACCTTAATTTGCTTTGCATCAGCCTTCTCGCTGCAGTAAATAATCTGCTTTTGTTTTGCTGTAGAAATCTTTCAACAAACACACCAGCATCATCTTCTTTAATCTTTTTGTAATTACACGCACCTACCGCCCTCCCATCCCCCTCCACAGCATAAGAAAAGTACTACAAAAATATGTATTTCTCTCAAAAGCTGAAGCCAGTCATTGTCAGTGATTGTTGTTTTTTTTTTGTTCTTTTCCATGAAAAGAAAAAGAAAACAAATCTTAACGTTTTTTCTCCCCCGTGAAAAACTTCCATTCAACTGTAAGCTCATCATATATGATTCTAAAAGAACTTTTTTTTGTTTTGAAATTAGGTCAACAGTGGCTTAAGTGCTTTTTAACAAAAAAAAAAAAAAAATAGGTGGAATAGAATTAAAGGGGTTTGTTTTGTGTTGCATTTATGCTGAAAATACTGCAAATACAAACAAAAACTCATAAATCATTGAAATTCGAGATTATAAGATAACAAAAGCTCATACTGACCACTAAATCGTATAAACAATTTGAAAAAGAGAATTTCTTAGCGGACTTAAGTGCGGGTCTAATTTTATATTGAAAATCTTAAATGTAAAAAGGATAAAAATTTTAAAAGGCGCAAGTTACTGTACGAATTTAAAAGGTTCAAACGATTTAAGGAAGCGAAAATTACTCGTAAGCGGTTAAAAATTTATTTTATTAAGCAATTTTATAATAATCTCTTGAGGACTATTTCATAATTTTTTTTTAATAATTTTAAAGTTTCATTGTTCAAGGTTATAAGAAAATATCTTAAAAACTAAAAATACTCTCAGACCATATTTAAGAAAGAAATTTTTCTATTTAAAAAAAATCAAAAAGTATTGAGTAGTATTGAGCAGTCAAAAGTAGCCGCTTTTTACAACACTAATCCACACACAAAGTACATATTGTAGACTTTTATGAATTAATTTAATTTATATTTCTAACCCGCCTACAACACAAATTATTAGAAGAATGAAAAATATCGTCCTAATTAATATTAATCATACGCCAGGTACACTTTTATCAAAATGTTTGTTTTATAGACGAATTAAAATGAAACCAAAAAACTAAAATAGGTAAATAGAAACTGAAACTTTGCTTTAAAGCAATAGTGCTTTAGCTAAAAAATGGGGGGAAAGTCATGGACTTAAAAACAAGAAAAAAATCAAGTTACAAATTTTTGAGAAAAACATTTATTAATACCAGCTCTGACAAAGAAAGTGTACTGAAAAACTTAACTTTTCATATTTTAAAGCAAAACACTTAAAGCTTTAATATTAAAAAAATTACGAACAACTTGTTAATAATAAAACAGAATACGACTGTAAAGTCACCCGAAAATCATTCTGTTCAAAACCACACAAGATGCGGCACGCAAGTTGCGGCACACAAGTTGTTACAACATGTCGAGGTTGTGCAAGAGATTGTAACATTTGTTTGCTGGTTGCATGAAATTGTGTCTTGGTGGTACGAAAAATTCAAAAGTTTCGTACAACTTGTACGCAACGTTGATGAGGGACTTGGTGAACAATCTTCTTCTATTTTGTGCTTATTTCCGAGATGACCGCTTAACAAAAAACATTGTGTGCTATTTCAAATTGACTTGTTTGCAAAGTTAAAGTTGTAAATTAGATTGTTCACCAAATTATATGGGTTTTGAACAAAACGTACAACTTATTTAGCAACTGAGTTGCACCAATGATCGAAACGTCTGTGACTTGCATGAGAGAAGCCAAGCGCGTAATAAAAACGACGACAGCAGCAGCAAACTTCACATTCATTTTAGTTAATATTCTTTGAATATTTATATAGCGTTATGTTTCGTTCAAATCATAAAGTTTTATTTAAAAAATAATAAAAATAATGAAATTTATGAAAATATAGTCGAGTGTGAGACCGAGATTCTTCACATAAAAGCACAAGAAAATATGTTCACAAAATAAAATAATTTCTATTTTAAAACAGCTACTCTGGTCGTATTCAAAATGTCTGTGTGTTTTGCAAAATTACCTTGCAACGGAGTTCTGTTTGATTGTTAAGTTTAATTAATAAAAAATACTTCACGGCGTATGATTAATATTAATATCAAGTATTTTAAGAAATTGTAAATTTTCAAAGTTTAGCAAAATAGCTGGAGTAGTAAATTGTTCCACGAATATTTTCCAAACATAACAGGCAATAAAAAACTTTAACAACTGAATACACTTTTCGAAATGCTCTGCTCATTTAAGCACGTTTTCCTTAAGATAACTAAAACTAACTAAACTTAAAGTAAATATTCAATATAAAAGGAGTGAGTAAATTTCCTTGCACAGGCTTTATGTACTTCTCTTGATAGTAAGTAATAAATAAAAATGCTTGACAGCCATGTAGCACAGGAAACACTGGAAATCTTATGGTTTCTATTCTGTTTATTTTTCCAATTAAAAAGAAAGTTTTTTATTTTATTTTATTTTAAATTCAAAATTTTAGAATGGGACTGGCAGTTATTCTTAGTTGAGATAACTTCATATTGTAATCCCGAAGTTATCTGCCCGTATATCACAAAATTAAAAAAACAAGTGACAAGACCGCTTCTAGTGAAAACTCAAGACTTGACGAGTCAAACCTGACGTCTATGAACTGGGTCTAAGATCCTGAACTTGTGCTCTGGAGGTAGTGCGAATTTGGAACATGCAATAATTTTTTTTGTATATAACGTTGAAACTTTAAACTCAACTTCCCAAAGAAAATTTTTTTTGGAGATATGTGAAGATAACTTTGGGACGACGATATGTTGCAAATAAAATGAGCTGAAATTTATTAAAACCATTTCATAAGTTCTAAATTTATTAAAAATATCTGTAGCATCATGTGTCTCAATTAGGTAGGCTATCAGTTTAGTTTTTCAGGGGGTTTTCCGGGACACTCTTTGTTTCACACTCTAATAAAATACCTCAATAAACAGAAAATATTTTATGAAATTAAGATTTTATTCTCAAATGATTGCTTTGTATGCAAAATGGTTTTATAACCACCTTTTTTAAACGACAATATCAAAGAAAAAACTTTACTTAACAGCGATATTTTTGCATATAATTATTTTTGTATACTTTTGAAAATAAATAATTTTTAATAGAAAATTATAAAGTGCTCTGGTGCGTATGATTAATATTAAATTCAAATATTTCAATGTGAGCAATTTTTCTCTGGGAAATAAAATAGCTGGAGTAAAAAAATGCTGAACAAATATGTTGCAAACAGAGAAGGCTCTGCAATATCGGTGTTCAATAAGAACTATTTAGAAGTTTTTCGTAATTTAAAATCAATTTTATCTAAGAAAATAATTTATTAAGATTAATAAACCGTTTTATTCATTAAAAAAAAAGAAATTTATATATCTTTAAAAAAAACATCAAATAAAACTGAAATAGCTCCACTTGTGTTCATCTATTTTAATTGAATTATATTTATGATTGCTTGTTTTTGAAGTCCTGGTGTCCTTATAAACATTATCTAGTTGATAAAAAGTATTTTAGTTTTTTTTGTAAAATGTTGGCTGTTAGTTTTATTGAAATTTACCTTTAAGTCAAACTTTTCCTTAATGCCTAAAGGGCATGACTTGTCGACTGCAGGACACTTAAGGGGATAGAAAAATCAAAAGCAGATTTTCCATTAAGTTAAAAATAATAATGTTTGTTTAAGGAATTAAAAACTTTGTAAATAGAAGGAATGTCTGTTTCTAAAATGGCAGGCAGCAAACTATAAATATTTATGAAGTTTATTGGTAAAAATTATGAAAAATGGAAGACAAAATGCAACAGCAATTAAAATAAATTTCCTTTAATTTAATGAGTAAAAAATCGAAACACACTGAAGACACCTGATTTCATTTAAAGTTGAGCAATAAATTATAAATTTCGAAAATAAGTCAAATTGCTAGAAAGTTTGTGTTACATTTTAAAAGACAGGGGGCAAATTACCGCATTCGATATCGTACGAAATTTCCAAATAAATTTAAAAAAATTTTGTATGGGATTTCGTTCGATATCGAAAACCGTAATTTGCCCTCAAATTTTAAATGGAATGTGAAAACTTTATTGACCAAGAATTTAAAATAAATAAAATTTGAGTCAATTTATAATTTCAAACGAGTTTTGTCAGTCAACACAGAAATTGAAAATCTGCTACCAAATCAATTGAAAGTTGTTTTCAGCTTAGCGCTTTTCTTTTATGCAAATTTAGCAAAAAAAAAATAAACAATGAGAAGCTTGTTTCCAGGCCTGCAAGGAAGTGTAGGGGCCTGATTTAGAGTCCAGAATTTTGAATTCTTTTTTAAAGAAAATCACTTTAAAAGAATTTACAAATTAAGAGCAGAAGTTTCTCAATGAGCGAGCAAATTTCATTGGAGGATTTCAATTAACAACTAAAACAGAAAAATAAATAAATAATAATAATAATAGAACAAATTAATAAAAAGGATCTGACAACTGATTCTGGCAAAACAAAAGTATACGATGATATCGTCTGGCTTTATGTTTTTTAGAGGGTTAAAGTTTCCCCTTCGGCAAATCTTCTTCGTGAAACGTGAATCTTCCAATTTGGGCATAAAATTTATTCAGCAAACTTATGTGAAACTCTACGAGGAACATTTTTGTGGAATATTTTAATCTTCTAATTCGTCAATTAAAAGAACTACTTTCGTCTCTTTTCAAAAATATTTTCGAAAAAAGTGCGATTATAAATTCAAAACCAAAAATACACGTTATTAAAAAATCTGCAAAAAATTTTAATCTTATGGCGTTTTCTTTTCTAAAAAAATGCAACTCTTTTTGCCCTTTTTATTGAAAATTTGCAATATAAAGATTTTTTGAAATAGTGAGTTTAGTTCAAATTATTGTATCATCACTTACGAGGCAAAATTTTTGTCTTAAGAAAACTCTGAATAGCAATTTTTTTTATTATTATTTAAGAAAATTAAATTTTTTTTTCTGAAAAGAGAACGTTGTTAGTTAACTTTTTTCTCAACTTTCTAAAAAAAATAATATATTTAAAAATATTTCTCCGAAAATATTTTTAGTATATTTTTATAATTTTCGACTTCTTTTTTAATTTTAACAATTCACAGAAGAAACAAGAACTTATTTTTTATTTTCGGTAAAAAGTATGACCTGTTCTCTTATGATAATATTTTCAATTACTTTATATGGTTTATTTTTAAAGCAATCACAAGATAAAATATAAAATAACCTGCAATTAATATTAATCATACGCAACGTTAAACATAATATTTTTATTTTAATGTTGCACGTTTTATTAAACAAAAAAAAATCAATAAAAGTTTTAGTTTCAAATAAAACTTGTTAGGAGACTTGCCCAAGTTAAAAGGCGAAAAGGGCTGATAATGTGCATGATAAAACACCAAATGAAAATTAATTCCCATTGAAAAACATGCTTAAACCTGTTCAAATCATTCATATATTTTTAACTTTTCCTTTTCAAACTTACTCACTGAGAAGCTTCTGTTCTTAATTTGTAAATTGTTTTAAAGTGATTTTCATAAAAAAATCTAAATTCTGGCCTGTGAATCACGCCCTTCCAATGCCTTGCAGGCCTAGAAACAAGATCCTTATTGTTTATTTCTTTGCAAAATTTTTATAAAAGAAAAACTCTCAGTTGAAAATAACTTTCAAGTGATTTCGCAGCAGATTTTCAATTTCTGTGTTGACTGGAAAAACTGTTTTAAAATTATAAATTTACTCAAATTTTATTTACTTTAAACTTCTGTTCAATAGAGTTTTCATATATTTTCAACTTTTCCTTTTCAAAAAAACCCTTCCTTAATATTCCTGAATTTACAAATTAACTTTAATCCTTCAACATCTTAATTTCTAGCACTTAAGCCAAAAACTATTTAACTCTTTAGCAATTTTTGTTTTTCTTAATTTTTGCTTAAATCCAGCAATTTTCCTCTTTCACTTTAATTCAAACTTATTAAACAAATTTCGTGAAATTGTTCTTAAAATATGAAAAAAATGTATTAAAGAAACCATTTCAATTAAAATTGTTTCAAAAGGGATTAAAGTACTTGAAAAAAACACCATGAAAAAATATATTCAAAAAGCAACAAGTGTAGCAGTTTAAGCAAAAAAAAAAAAACAAAGCAAGCAGAAGGAAAGGGTCAGTTAAATGTTTGTACAAAGTGTAACGCAGCAAATGGTTTGGATGCGAATTGCAAATAAAAACTTTCTGTTTATTTTAAAGGTTGCTTTTCTGTACACTATTCCGTGTGTAAAGCTTAAATAAATACATTCAGAAAACATTCAATCAGTGTGTTTCTTTATTAAATTAAATTTAGACAAGATTGTTAAAATTTTACTAAAATTTTTGCATTTTATTTTTTTTTAAAGAAAGTTCGCAAATATATTCCAGTTGGGTTTCTATATTAAAGTGAATTTAGTTGGTTTTGTCATGCTTTTTTCAAGTTTCAAAAATCTCTATGAAGTTTCGAGCAATTGCTATTTTAATGAAATAACTCATAATTAATATTAATTATACGCACCAGGGTTGGAAAATGATTTTTTTTAATTTTACTTACAAACGTTAATTACTTTAAAAGAAAATTTAAGTTTTAATGCAAAATTACATGTAATAGGACAGTTTTTAGCAGCAGTTTGTAATTATTTACAAATATATTTATTTTAGCTAACTTGGTTAGTTTTCCACATGCAATTTTTAAACGTAAATTTTCTGGCTTTTTTTAGAAATTTTTTCCATTGTTTTTGTGTTAACTGCCTGCCTGCTTTTGTTAAAGTAAATTTCATTTATATAATCTTATTTTCATAAATACATTCAGTATCATGCAGTATCATCAGCAGTTCTTATTACCAGAACTCTGGCTCTGCTAAGAACCCTTAAGACCACACTGAAAAGTTTAAGTGTAAATTCTTCCAAGAAGAGATTAAGTTTGTGGTTGAATATTGTAAATTGAAAAATACAAAATACACAAGCAGAGAACAGATACACACAAACAGATTAAAAGATAACAATAAATAATAATAGAGAGTGAGTCTTTGCAAAAAGAAGAAAAGAAAAATCACAATATAATAATAGACATTGAAGAACAATAAGCTAAAACTGAAGATGTTTATTTAATAAATTAAATTAGTTTGTTATTAAAAACTGGCAATAAAATTGTAAAACTGTATTAGTTTAGGCAAATAAACACTTTTGTTTTCACAAAGCAAAAAAAAATCTTGTATAAAATATTGACTTTAAAGATTTGTTTAAGTTACTTGAAAGTTTTGAAAAAAGGTTTGTGAAAATCTTTGTGTTGTTTCCTAATGCTGCCTATTTAAACTAATATTTACTTTTTATGTTACAGAAATTTCGCTTTTATTTTAAAAGTTATAGAGACTTGAAATAAATTTCTAGGAATTAATATCAATCATACGCCACATGTGATTCTTTTTAAATCTTGAGAAATATTCTTTAGAAAATTGTGGAAAATTTCTAAATGTTATTAAAAAAGCTGATGGTTTAGCAGTTAAAGCTGAAATTGTTTTAAAAGATGCCGCATTAATTTGATTAAAATTTTAATACTATCAAAATAACAATAAAATTTCATATCGTTTTTAATATTTGAAAACACAAAAAATATCGCATGAAGAATATATTTTTTTTATTAAAGCAATTTAGAAAAAAATTAAGAGCTTGAGCTGCCATGAAAGTCAAAGCTAAAGCTGTGTTGTACAGAATTGATTTTATTTATATTTTAAAACCTTTTCATTTTTAAAGGCTTAAATATTCTGTTATGTTGTTTGTTAAACGCTCACTTTAATATCCCAGCAAAAACTATTGGAAATTGTTCTTAAGGCAAAGCATTTTCAACTGAATTCAATATTATGCTTTAGATTACTTCCTTTCTATGAAAACTAAGTATTAAATTCGCTGAGGTTTTCCACCAGAAATAGAACTACATGGAGTTCAGTTCATCAATGATTTTACTAACGATTAAAGTGCCCATTTCTTTGCTGGGCAATTCAATATATGAAAATCTATCTGTAACTAAATCTTTATAAAATATACCGCAGCATTTTAATTTCCCCAAACTATTGTTCGGTAATAATCTCGCAAATCTGTTTATTAAAATTATTTTGCACTCAAAACTCGCTGACCTGCTTTCTATACAAAAAAAGAAAACAGAGAAAAAAACTTAAAAAATAAACAGAATGAAACAGCATCACTGCTGTTTTACATAAAAATTTATGACTATTCAAAATCACTTTTACTAAATAATTTAAGGCTAATTAAATTGCAGACATGTTGTAGATTGCCAAGAAATTTTTGCTTTTATCTATTTTTCCGAAAGACAATATTTCAGCTGCTGCAAACAAGTTAAAGTAATTATTTTATATTGTATATTTTGTTTGAATATGATAAACTATTATGAAGAGCGGCAAGAATTTCTTGGCAAACTTCAAACATATTCAAAAGTTAATGTTACAACATTTTATTGAAAATGAAAACATGTCATTCTATGAGTAACTAAACACAAATTGCAAAGCAAAATTTTATTATAAAAATACAATAGATTTGTTTGTGACTTTAATTTGAGATAGAATCAATTAAGCAACGAGTTTAAGGTAAATTAAAAGCTATTAAAAATATGTATATTTTTAGTTTAAGCTTAAGTTTTATTAAATACATTGAACGTATCATAAACAAAATTTCTTTAATTAGTGTTCTAAAGTGATGCACTTTATATGCACCTATTGTGCCTTATTTAAAAATACATTGAAATTGATTATGGATTTACTTAGTTTAATAGTCCAATTTGCTCGCTATTTTTAACAGTTTAAATCATTTCAAATTTCCTAATATTTTCTAAGTTATAATTATTTTAACAAAATATGTCATAATAAATATTAATCATACGCACCAGAGAACAACTAAAGAAAACCTCAGAAAACCCCAAGAACTCACAAAGTTTTAAAAAATTTAAATCGGAGACAATTGAACTATTGTCAATGCATTAAATAAGATTTATAATTGATAAAAATTTTGAGTGAATTTTTTATTTAATAAATTAAAAAAATATATATATATATTTAATCCTACTCTTCTCAATCAAATTTATTTATTAAAAAAAATCTGTTAAATTATTCAAAAGGTGCTCTACATTAATTTCAAATTTTTTTTACCGCACAATTCAAGTTTCACATAAATTCAAAGCAGCCCTTAATTAATTTGCCAGATACATATATTCTTTTTAGTGAAACTTTTACACATTTGTCTAACAAAAAAAAAAAACAAAACAAAAAAGTGATTAAATTTCACATCAAGCCTGTATTAAAAATCACCAAATGTTGAAAGTAATATATCACGACATAAAAAAAAATTATAAAAAATACTACATCTGCTGGCATCTTGCAAGGATCACCAGCAGTCCTTCATATTTAACAACAAAATACAAACAATTATTTTTCATGTTTGGCATTATATTATACTTAATAAACCCTCTTGAGCTTTGGAATGCTAATAAAATAACAAATCAGCAAAAAAAAACTATTTTGTTCGATAATGAGATACAAAACATTTTAATGAAAAATCAATAAATTAGTTGAATTCTAACTAACAAACAAATTAGTTTCAATAAACTCAAAAACCTTAAGGCGGGCAAACAAACAAACACACAATTTGTATTCGGAAAATTTAAGTAATAATGGGTTGAGTGAATTTCTAAAAAAAATTTTGGGTGACGAATTTTTCATAGAAAGTTTTGTTAAGGACATTATTTTTCCATATAGAAAACTTTGATGAAGAGAACATTTTTATGAAGGGAAACTTTCCTATTTAAAGAAAATTTTGTTGAGGACAAATTGTGCTGAACACCAATTTTTCGATATAAAAAATGTTAAAGCACACAATTTTTTTTAAAGACAAAGTTTTCTATTTGTATATAAATTTTGTAGAAAAGAATTTTTTTTCTATAGAAAACATATATATTTCTAAATAGAAAATTTTGTTATCAAAAAATTGTTCCATTAAAGACTTTTATTGAAGACAAATATTTTTGAACACAAATTATTCGATTTAATAAATTTTATTGCTGACAAATTTTCTAAAACACAAAATTTTAGCAATTTCTAAAAAAAGCACCCGTTACAAACTTTTCTATTTGTAGATAAATTTATCGAAGTCAAATTTTTTGATATAGAAAATTTTGTTGAATACACATATTTTTAAAATCTAAATAGAATATTTTGTTTACGAAAAACTGTTCCATTAAAGAGTTTTGCTCAGGACAAATTCTGGAGAGCAAACATTTTTTTAAATAGAAAATTTTCTTATAGAAAAAATTGTTGAAGACAAATTTTTTAGCATAGAAAATATTATTGGCGAAAAACTTTTCTATTTAAAAATTTTTTTAAGGAAAATTTTTCTATAAAAAAATTTTGTCAAACAAGAGTTTTGTTGAACACAAAATTTTCTACACAGAAAATTTCATTGGAGACACAATTTTCAATATAGAAAATTTTATTTCAGCTATTTTTTCAACATAGAAAATTTTGTAGACGAGAAAGTTTTCTATATGGAAAATATTGTTGCAGACAAAATTTTCTTTATAGCAAATTTTGTTGGAGGTATATTTTCGCTATAGAAAATTTTCAACACGAAAATTTTTTTCCATAGAAAAATTTTTCGATGGCAAGTTTTTCTGTATAGAAAACAATGTAGAAGACAACTATTTTAAAATCAAAAATGTTGTTGAAGACAAATTTTTTGTTATAGAACATATTTTTGAACACCCGTGTTCCTATATAAAAATATTGTTGAAGAATTATTTTTCTATATAGAAAATATTGTTGAAGATCCATTTTTCTACATAGAAAACATTGCTTAAGACCCATTTTCTATAAAGAAAATTTTGTGGAGGACCTACTTTTTATTTAGAAAATATTGTTGAAACTCATTTTTCAAATAGAAAATATTATGGAAGACCCATTTTTCTATATAGAAAATATTGTTGAAGATCCATTTTTTATACAGAAAATTTTGTTGAAGACAAATTTTTTATATAGAAAATATTGTTTGTTGAAACCCATTTTTTCATATAGAAAATATTATTGAAGACTCAATTTCTATATAGAAAACATTGTTGAAGACAAATTTTTCAATATAGAAAATTTTGTGGAAGACTTATTTTCTATATAGAAAATATTGTTGAAACCCATTTTTTTCATATAGAAAATTTTGTGGAAGACCTATTTTTCTATATAGAAAACATTTTTGAAGATCCGTTGTTCTATAAAGAAAATTTTTTCGAGGACCTATTGTTTAGAAGACCCAATTTTCTATGTAGAAAATAACGTTGAAGAACCATTTTTCTAAATAGAAAATAACGTTGAATACAAATTTTTCTACATAGAAAATATGGTTAAAGACAAATCCTTTAACATAAAAAATCTTGTCGAAGAGAATTTTTTTCATTATAGAAAATTTTGTTGAAGACATATTTTACTTTAACACATATTTTGTTCACGAGTATTTTTTTTATATAGAACATTTTGTTAAAGAATAATTTTGATGAACAAAAAAATTTCCAAATTAAAAATTTAGCGAGGACTAATTTTTCAATAAAGAAAATTTTTTTGAAAGCAAATTTTTTAACATAGAAAATTTTTTTGGAACACAATTTTTTCATCAAAGAAAATTTTGTTGACGAGAAGTTTTTCTATATAGCAGATATTATGAGAGTTAAGTTTTTCATTACAAGACATTTTTTTTGTTGAAGACACATTTTCTATATAAAAAATTTTGTTCACGAGAAACTTTTTACACAGAAAATATTGTTGAAAACAACTTTTTCTACATAGAAAACATTGTTCAAGAACCCTTTTTCAACAAAGAAAATTATTTTACAGATAATTTCTTAAAACGATTTTTTTTTCTTTTAACAGAAAATTTTGTTGAAGAAAAACTTAATATTTGTTCCACGTGTTTCTGTAAGCAATCTTAATAATTTTTATTAATCACTTTGTTCAAATATGTTGAATGTATTCAACATTATTTATTTGTATTGAGAGGGACTGATACACACATGCACACATTCACACTCACACTCTAATACAAATTCCTGTATGTGTTTATGCAAATAAAGTTGTTTATGTAAATGGCTTTTTGTGCTTTGGCTTTTGTGCGTGAGCGTTCTTTAATGTTCAATCGTGTTGAACAAATTGAACCAATTAATTTTAACTTATTAACATTTTATTTTTGCTGCTGCTGCTGCTGCTTTTGAGTTAAAAAGACTGCGTAACCGTTTTTTAAGTTATTGAAATTTTTTAAAAAATAATTTATTAATTTAATCAGTGTGAAATTATACACATATAAATTTAATTGTTGATAATATGAATAATTTTTTTGATAAGAGTGAATTTCGTTTAAATAGACGTTTGGAAACATTTCTACCTGAAGTTCTTTTAATTTCGATTTAATTAAAATTCGTAAACAAAAACTTCAAGAAAAAGTTATTTGTAGATTTTATTTATGATTGTTCGTTTAAAATATCATTAATTGTGTTTCTTATGCCTAACAGCAGGCAACATTTTACACGTACAAATGTCTTGTTTTAGCTGTGGAGCGAAAAAAAATTATAATTTCAAACAGCAAATGTTTTGCGCTGTTTTAGGAATAAAAAAATGTTTATTCAAAAATAATGTATTTTTTCCATTTTTAATTACAAGACCTATTATTTTTTCACTACTTAACTTTCTAAAGTTTATACCAGCACACATTCATTTAACTACACTTTTATATTTACTGTTCGTATGTGCTCTGTTTGTTTTTTTTTTAATAATTTTCTTCTGTTTAATATGAGCATCAGCCAGCAGTGCCAACCAAACAGAGAGCAAAAAAGTGTATAAAATATTATTCTGCTGAATAGAAATGAAAAAGCGCTTATAAATATGCAACACTATTTGTTTCGTGTTTTTACAAGGCCTTTTAAATCACGTTTTACCCCTAACATTTATTTTTCTTCTGTGTTTTTTTTCTATAGTTTTTGCAAAATGAGCGTTTTGAAGCAAGGCTGTTGCGTCTTTTTTTTGTGTCTGACTGATTGTGTGTTTCAGTTTCACCATAAAATATCGTAGGCTTCTTCATCACAGCCTCCATCACCATCGTTAGTTTCTGTGATTTTTTTCTTTCATTTTTAATATTTCTCAAAACCATGTCTTTATATGGAACAGCATCAAATTGCGTTTAAAAGTGTTTGAATCATTCGCAACGAATTTCAGAAGGCCTACATCATTTTAAATCTTTGCAAATGATATATCAATTGGAATAAATAATTAAAATACATTTTTGATCTATTGTTTTCTAAAGAAGTTTTCATAAAAAATCGAGGCCAAAAAAGATCGGTCTTTTCTAACAAGGAAAATTAAAAAAAAATTGTTTGAAAAAGTTCTTAGGAAAAGACTTTTCAAAAAGACTTTACGAAAATTTCCTATAAAGAAAAGATTATTATTTGTCTAACAAAATTTTCTATGCAGAAAACTCTTCCTTTCAGAATATTTTCTATACAGAAAAAAATTTTTCATGAATTTTATATTTCTTAATATTTTCTATAGCGAAAAATTTTTGTTTAACGAAATTTCCTAAGAATAAAATTTTCAATTTATGGAAAAATTTGTGTTCTAGAAAATTCTCTATTTAGAAAAATGTTTTCGGTAAAGAAACTTGTCTTCAGCAACATTTTTTAAATAGAAAAATTTGACTTCGGTAAAAAAGTTTTTTTATACAAAAATGTTTCTTCAGCAACATTTTTTTTTAAATAGAAATCTTTTTAAATCTTCAACGAAATTTTCTATATAAAAAAGTTGTCTTCACAAATATTTTCCATATAGAAAGATTGTTTGGGGAAAATTTCCTATATATAAAATTTATTTCTAACAAAATTTTCTTTATACAAAAATTTGCCACCAAAAAATAGATTCAACAAAATTTGTTATTGAGAAAAATTTGTCTTGAACCTTTCTTATATAGAACAATTTTCCATTCAGAAAAATTTGCCTTCTTTTTTTCTATATATAGAAAAATTGCTTTTCTGCAAAACTTTTATTTGGAAAATTTAATTCTACAAAATTTTCTATGAACAGAATTTTTCATTAATTGATAAATTTGTCTTAAACAATATTTTCTCAATTTGTGTTTACCAAAATTTTATATTCAAAAAAATTTTTTACAGAGAAAAATTTGAAAAACTTTAGTCTTAAGCAAAATTTTCTATTCACAAAATTTTCTTAATTAGTTTTGAACAAAATTCTGTATGGAAACATTATTTTCATATGAAAAATTGTATTTTTAATTTAATTTTAAATTAAGTTTTTTAAGTAGAAAAATTTTAAATCAACAAAAATTTATTTCAAAGTGATTATTATTTTTGGCTAAAGTTCGTAACATTTTTAGTCAGAAAGACTGAGCCACCTAAACAGTGGCGGATACATGGAAACACACATGAACACTGATGATGGGAGTGTAGCGGCTCCCGAAAAACAACGTTGTTTCTGTTCTGCCGTGTAAGTTGAAATTAATTGGTGTTAAAATTTTCCCTTGTTGCTTTGTTATCTCATGTCCAATTCTTTCTGACTAAAAATGTTACGAACTTTAGCCAAAAATAATAATCACTTTGGATTAAAGAAACCATTAACAACAAAATTGTTCGAAAATAATCACATTAAATAAAAATTTATTTATTTTATATGTAAAACTTTCTTTTCTACAAAATTTTTTATAAAAAAAAATTTGCCTCCAAAATAATAAGATTCAAAAAAACTTTCTATTGAAAATAATTTGACTTGAACAGTTTTTTATATAGAAAAATTTTCTATTGAGAAAAAGATGACTTGAACAAATTTTTTAAATAGAAAAATTTGTCTTGTACAAAATTTACAGAAAAATTCGCCTTTAACAATATTTTCTTAATTTGTCTTCAACCAAATTCTATCTTCACAAACATTTTCGGTATGAAAATTTTGTTTTCAGCAACATTTTGCCTTAATCAAAATTTTCTATTCACAAAATTTTCTATTAATTTCTATTCTATATAGAAAAATTAGTTTTTAGCAAAATTTTTGAACAAATAAATTTTACTTCAACAAAATTTTATTTATAGAAAAATTTGCCTTCAAAAATTCGTTTTCTATGTAGAAAAAATAGAAATCTTCGAAAAAAATTTTTCAACAGAATTTTCTGATTTTGAAAAATTAGTTTCAAAAAAATTTTTTACATAGAAAATTTTATCCATTAAAAAATTTGTCTCGAATAAAATTTTCTTAATAGAAACATTGCTATGAACAAAACTTTAAATACAGAAAAATTTTCTTTCGTAACTGTTGTCACCAATTCTGTGGAAATATCATATTATGTTGTCTTTCGCATTCGAATGAGGGTGAGAAGAAAAAGAGAGAGACAGAAAGAGAGAGCGCGCGTGGAAAAAACTATGAAGGCCTTAAAGGCTTTCAAACAACAAATAATGGGTTTTGCATATAAACAAGACAACGTGCCAGCGCAAAAATAGCAACAGTGGCATCCAGTTGCTTGCAACACTAGTAGTTGCATTTAGTTGCCACTGTTTGTTTGTGTGTGATTTTAGCAGTTTCATTCATTATTCTTCTGTGTTCGTTTCTTACATTATTTTTCAACAAAATGACTTTGAGATCCCCCTTAATAACTTTTTTTTTTATTTTCCTGTGAAATTATTGTGATTTTGTTAACGTGTTTTTGATGCATATTTATTTTTTTGCATTCATTTCATTTGCAGTTTAAACGTGTTTGGATATTACTTTTTTACTTGCGGCGAAATGCGTGCTTTTCTATTTGTGTTAAGTTTGAAATTCTTATTTGAATGCAGGATTTTGGGGCTTTAAGAAAATTCTTTTTTTTTTAATAAAATCTTAAAGTTATGCTCATTATTTCAGAGCTATGTACTCTTGTTCGGCAAGTATGGCCATAAACTCCTTAAAGTATGCTTCGCATTTGTGTTCTTTTGTGGGAAAACATGTTCGATTTTGAAAAACAAATTTCCGTACACAGAAACAAGTATGCGTTTTTTTTTTGGCGAAAAAACTTTGCAGACTTTTTTTATGTTCAACTTCATTAGTTTTGTTTCGTCCAAAAAATATACAACTAATGCCTAAAAGCATGCTACTAGTACTTACAACAACAACAAAAAACCTAACATGTCTTTTAGCATAAAATGGACAAAATATACAAAAAAAAGTGAAGAAGAAAATGAAAAAGAAAAACTATTTAAAAGAAAAACAATAAAATGCCATTAAAATTCAAGAAAAATAAACTCAAAGTAGCAGTTTGCATTTAGCATGTTCTTCTTGCTTATATAGATATTTTTTGTGCAGCATACTTTCCAGAGTCATACTTAACAAGCAAACGCGGTCGGTCGGTCATTCACTTAGGCGGGTGGATTGCTGCTGTATAAAGAAAAAAAATCTGCTATAGACAATCTTGCTTGGAAAAAAACATGTTCTTGACAACAAATGGAAGTAAAAAAACACAAAATATTACAATATTTGCAAACTAAGCCTAAAAGTAGTCTATATAGATATAAAAATATAAACAAACTGTTACAGAAAATGACAAAAAAAAGAAACATGTTTTATATTTTTTAGAATAATTCTTTTTTGAAGTTTGCAGTTGCATTTGTCTCCAATTTCATTTCGGTTTTTTTTCATGCTGCTGCTGCTGCTACATAAATAGTGGCAGTCTGGAAGTTGTGTTGCCATAATTTTGTGTAAGATAAGAATAATAATGTTTCTTTTGTCAAAGCTCGTTATGACAAAATGAATTTAAACATTATTTTTTTATGCACTTTTTTCTGTTTGAAAGCAACTTAAATTATTAAATCTTAAATTATTAAATTACACAGTGCAACAAAAAAAATACCTGGGAAGTGATATTATTTCTCTTGTAGGTGCTGTCGAGTAGATCAAGAATCTGTTTTTGAAATATCCGGGACACCTCTAAAATCTGGTATTATGGATAAAAACCGGGTTTTCGTAACTATATGCACTTACAGGTCTGTAACTTAGTTGAATATTAACCGATTTTTAAAATTTTAGAACGGATTTAGAAGGAAGAGACTGAGGCCTTTTAAATGGTGTATATGATGTTACTTTCAAAAAGATGCTACTTTGGAGTTTTAAATCCGTTAAAAACTGATTGATTTATTAAACTTTTTATAAAAACAAAATATTTGCAAAAATCTCTATCAGTTTTTTGTGTTCTTTTAATATTTGTTTTTTTTTTATTTTAAACAAAAACGATGTAATAATCATAAACCATAAATATAATCATTGGTACATCAGTGTTCGCCAAACTTAATATTCAACTAAGTTACAGACCTATAAGTGCATAGAGGTATGAAAAACCGGGTTTTTACCCGTAACTTCAGATTTCGGGGGTGTCCCGGAAATTTCAAATACAGATTCTTGATCTACTCGACAGCACCTATAAGAAAAATAATATCACATCCCAGGTATTTCGACATCGTTCTTTTTTGTAATACAGTGTTATTATTGCATACTTTCAGGTTAAAATTGCAATACTTCATTTAATATGTATTTTGCTTTATAGAGTTAAAAGAAATTTACTTTTTATATAAATCATGAATTGCTTTATAAAAATTTTTTAAACATTTTTAATAAAATTTTTTTTAACGAATCACATCGTTCAACAAAACCAAATTTAATCCAAAATGAGAAAGGTTTGACAACTGATACTGGCAGACAGAGGGAGGGGACGGAAATAAAATAAACCTGTATTGGTATTGTTAAACGGTTTAACCACATTTAATTTTTATTCTATTTTTTTGAGTGGATGAATTTTTGAACTGTAACTAAAAAGTTAAGAAAATAATGTTTCCATCCAAATACATCCTTTTTTGTAATGATAGATTCCTTTTTTAACTCTCAACAAGTCAAGAGCTTCTCCAGAAGATTCACCGTAGTAAACTGTAATCGAATGCTAAATTGCTGAAATGATAAAAAATTATTCAATATAAGTTGATTAAAAAGGGTTTGTTTCATTTTAATATTAACGGCAGAAATCCGCTCTTCTGCCGTTGATTTCCCTTCTCTTATCTTCACGGGAGCAACAGATTGTTCTATTTGTGAGTAAAAGGCAGAAATTTCTTTCTGTTCCTCAATCCGCTCACTTGTTTTTTAAAGCAAGGTTTTGCCAAGTTTGTACCTTGAAAGGTGGAAAACCTTTGGTTATGATTTGTGACTTATGGTGAAATAGTCCAATTCTATTCAACCAATTTAATTCTCTGTGGTTTTGGGTGGGTTAAAGTGACCACCCTGTTTGCAAATGTTTATTGTGCGTCAGGTAGAGGATGTTAATATTCCATTTAAAGTATAAGTTGTGTTCAGCAAACTTATGTGGAACACTTCGAAGACCATTTTTGTGCAATATTTTAATCATCTAACAGTTCAGTTAAAGGGAATTTTCTGGCCCCTTTTCAAAAAGGGACAGAAAAGATCAATAACAAAACGTAGCCACCTGCAACACTGCACTCAAAAGAATTTCACAATTGAGAGGCAACTTCGGGGAACAGTTTATTTCACTTTTGAGGCCAGTCAATTGGCCGTGCAGATCGTGCAATTTAACACCTTCAGAATATTTTTTGGGGCTCTATTAAGGCTCATATCCATTGGGCAGTGGAGGTCGTTTTTTGAAATGCTGTACACGCGTGTATAGCAAGAAAATTCTGTTTGCGCGACGTTGACACACGTTGCTTATTTACACTCAAAGCAAAATGTTTAATGATGAATGGGAAATTTTTTTTCAAAATTGAATTGCAATACTAGAAATAAATGAACACTTAAAATAATAAGTATGAAATTATCCCTTAAACACATTTTAAGTTTTGATTTATTAATGCTCTTGAAATACAATTTTCAATTTTAGTGCCTTTTGAGACTTTTAATAGAATTTTATGAGAAATATTTTTGTGAAAAATTTGTTACCTTTAGTTTTTCAACTTAAGGCTTTTTAAGTCACTAAAGCTGGAAATTTAATTGCAAAAGCAGATACAAGTCAACAATAAAAATAAATAAACACATTTTAAGTTTTGATTTATTTATTTATTTCTGATCTTTAAATACAAATTTAAATTTTAGTGCCTTTTGAGACTTTTAGTAGAATCTCATGAGAAATATTTTTGTGCAATATTTTGTACCTCTAGTTCTTCAATTTAAGGGTTTTTGTGTCTTTTTATTTAAAAAGCAGCCAATAAAGTTCCTTTCTTTAATTGAGGAACTTGAGGGTTGAAATGTTCTAGAGAATTTTTCTTGTAGTTTGCTAAACACAAGTTATTATAATTTAATATTATTATTATTATTGACAACTTAAATATCAATATTCGGTTACAATTTATTTTTTAATTATTTTTTTAGCGATGAACCATGTATTTCATTGCTTTTTCTAATGAATTATACATTTAATTATGTTATCATTCGTTTTAGGAAATTTAATTAAATTACACAATCTCTTTCATACACACAACCACACACACACACTCGCACACATACACATACATACACACAAACGCACACTAAATCAAAGACTTGCAAATTATTGTGATTAATTAATTGTATTTAGAATAATGAGATTAAAGAAAACTGAATAAAACTTTTGCTATCAAACTCTTGCGCATTTATCAAATTGGCCAAAATATTATGAAAGAAATTATTTATAGAGATTATTGAAGTAATCAATAATATTTTACATGAAATAAAGAAAATACCAAAAAAAAATAAAATACTTTGTGAGACAATCAATTTCGTATGAAATAAATAAAAACTGCAAAAAGCCAGAGAATATTGACTGCACAACCCCAGACTACGCACTAGTTTTATCTCAATAGTAAAATATATGTGCTGTTCTTAGAGTCCAAGCAATCGACTTGGGTAGAAAATATGTATGGAAACTACTTGAAACACTGAGTGGTTTTCATATAAATTGTTCATTCAAGCCGATTGCTGGGATTCTATGAACCGCACAATAATAATAATAATTAATATGAATTAAAGAAAATCGCACAATAACTTTAAGTTTAATAAATATTTATCTTTGATTTTTCTTACGCCTTAAAGTATGCTCCACTTTTGGCTTAATTCCTTTGTGGCACAGCACCCCGATCAGGACAAACTAACTAAACCATGTTTTAACCATTATTCACTTGAGTGAAAATATAAAAATATTTATACTTATTTTTTTTCTTAAAATTTTTTCTAAAAAATAAAATTTTTTAAAAATTTTTTTCCATCCATATCCTAGATTTGTCTTTTTCTCTGTTGCAAATATTTTGTAATAATCTTAAAAGCTTCAAAATGTCAAATGTGTGTCATTAATATGCAACAAACGATTTGCCATGATAATTTTCTCGCAACTCAACTATAATATTTCTATTTTACTTTTATTTCTAATGTATTTTATTTGAGTACAATGCCAACAAAAACAAGACAAAAAACAAAACAATGCCAACAAAATAATTATATTAAAAGCCTTTTATAATATCGAAAATCATCCATAAAAACTTAAATGTATTGGGAAAATATAAAGACATCATTTTTGAAAACAAAAACACAAATACAACTGCAAAAGGTGTATGAGTGAGTGAGTCTACTTGTTTTAATTCCCCGGCTATTAATCAAACGGAGGAAAATATTTGCAAATCACAATATCTCATTTTAAGTTCTGCAACAAATTATATATTCATTTATACACAAGTCTGCATGTGTGTATGTACGAGTATGCCTAAAAATATACACAGACAATTTTACAATTTTATGCAGGCTCATGTGACAATTGTTTCAGTAGTTTAGAGAAATGTCAGGCCTTAATGTGCCATTTAGGACGCCAACATTTTTACAAATACACAACACATACAACGGCAGGAAATGAACATGAGATTGATAGTGTGCTTAGGATTTCAAATTGGATGCCATGAGGAATTTATGACAGGATATCTGTGACAGGCTACAAAGCGCTACAGTGCTTCTTTAAATAGTAAATTTTATTAAAAAAAATGTTCTATAGAAAATTATTTTAAGCGGCCACATAATTTTTCTACAGAATAATTTTTTTGTGTGGCCCCTAAACTTTTTTAGAGACAATCTGTTTAGGCGGACACATATTTTTTTAGAACACCTTTTTAGACTGTTGAAATACGAGTATTTTTTGTAGGACTCTTTTTTCAGAAACTCACAAATTTTTTGTATAGAAATTTTTCTTGGTGGTCACACATTTTTTTTTTGTAAATAAAAGTTTTTTTAGCGGAACCAAATTTTTTATAGAAAAGTTTTTTTTTTACTTTTTTAGGCATCCAAAAAATTTTCCTATGGAATTTGTTTTACGCGGACAGGAAATTTTTTTATAGAAAATTTTTAGCCGGCTACAAAAATTTTTACAAATACATTTTTTAAGCAGCGACAGTATTTTTCTTAAAAAATTTTTAGGCGGCTGCAAAATGTTTTATAGAAACGATTTTTAGGCAGCAGCATTTTTCTTATAACATTTTTAAGGCGGCCATAAAATTTTTTATGGAAAAATTTTTTTTTTTGGATGTTCACACAATTTTTTAATAGAAATTTGTGCTAAGAAATTTTTTTAGGCGGCTGTAATATTTTTTATATAATTTTTTTTAATGAAGCCAAAACATTTCTTTCAAAACTTTTGTAGGACGCCAGAAAATTTAGCAATAGAAATTTTTTTGTATCCCTAACAGTTTTCTACAGCGAATTTTTAAGGCGGCTATAAAACTTTTTTATAAATTTTTTTTGATGGCCACGCAATTTTTCTTTTGTAAATTTTTTTAGGCAGTCGCAAAATTTTTGTTACCAAATTTTTTTAAACAGCCACAAAATTTGTCTTGGAACTTTTTGTAGGCGGCTAGATTATTCAGCAATAGAGATTTTTTTGAGTTACCATAAAATTTTTTATACAGAATTTTTTTGATGGCCACAAAATTTTTCCATTAAAAAATTTTTAAGCAGTCAGAAAATTTTTATAGAAAATTTTTTGCTATAAAATATTTTTAGACGGCTAATCCGCCCAATTTTCGCAAAGAAAATTTTTTTAAATGTCCATAAAATTTTACTACAGAAATTTTTTTTAAAAAATTTTTTATTTGGACACAAATTTTTTTGTAGAAATATTTTTAGGCGCCCACGAAATGTTTGTTAGGAATTTTTTTTATGCGGCCACAAATTATTTTTAACAGCCAGAAAATTTTTTAGAACATTATTTTGATAGCCAGAACATTTTTCAATTGAGAATTATTTTTTGGTGGCCACAAAATTTTTCTCTAGAAAACTTTTTTAAGCAGCCACAAAATTTTTCTAAAGTGAATTTTTTTTGGCGAGCACAAAATTTTTATGAAAATATTTTTTAGGCGGCTACAAAGTTTTTCTATAGAATTATTTTCACGCGGCCACTCAAATGTTGTAAAGAAAGAGAAATAGGGAATTTGTTTAAAGTCTTTCTATAGAAATTTTGTTTTTTGCGCCCACAAAATTTTTGTTAAGAAACTTCTTTAGGCGGCCACAAAATAATTTCATATAAATAATTTTAGGCGGGCCACAGATTTTTTTTAATGTTTGGAAAATGGAGTTCCTATTAAGCGGCCACAAAAGTTTTCCATACAATTTTTTATGCGGTTACGAAATTTGTTCAAGAGGATTTTTCGTTTTGCTGGTCACAAAATTTTACTTTAGAATATTTTTTTATATTTTTTTGAGGGCAAAATAATTTTCTATAGCAATATTTTAAGGCGGCCACAATTTTATAAATTCTTTTTTTTTTAGTCGGCCTTAAAATGTTTCTATAGAAAATTGTTTATGGTCGGTCGTCCACAAAAGTTTTCTACAAAGTCGTTTTGCACTTATTATTGCGCTGGCTTAAAACCAAAACATGAACAGACTTAAACATACATTTAACTTTTGCGTAATTACCTAATTTGTAAATGTTGCCTACTTTTAGGAGCTTATACTCATAATGTGTGTCAATTATTGTTTTGTATGTCAATTTCCTGTATTTTCAATGTGGTTTTTGTGTCACAAACATTTCGATACTTTATGCAAATGTTTTGTAATTATAAAAATTAAATGAAAACTATCAATCACAAAAAATTTGGGGAAAAAATTAAATCCTATTTTTAGGTATCAAATACTTCAAAAAAAGAAATTTGGTGGAAATTTTCGAATATAAAAGAGTTTATTAAAACAAGATTTATTTGATCGTTATTTTAAAAACCCATTAACGGGTTATGCCATGATGTTGAACGTCAACGTTGGCTGGAATTCTAGAAGAAAAACAACTAATTTGCGTCTTATATAAAATATCTTTTATTTAAATATAATTGTTGTTGTTATTTATTTATTTATTTGTTTATTTGTTTATTTATTTATTTATTTATTTATTTATTTATTTATTTATTTATTTATTTATTTATTTATTTATTTATTTATTTGTTTATTTATTTATTTATTTATTTATTTATTTATTTATTTATTTACTTACTTATTTATTTATTTATTTATTTATTTATTTATTTATTTAGTTATTTATTTATTTATTTATTTATTTATTTAATTATTTATTTATTTGTTTCTTTATTTATTTATTTATTTGTTTATTTATTTATTTATTTATTTGTTTATTTATTTATTTATTGATTTATTTATTTATTTGTTTATTTATTTATTTATATTTATTTATTTATTTATTTATTTATTTATTTATTTGTTTATTTATTTATTTATTTATTTATTTATTTATTTATTCATTTATTTATTTATTGATTTAATTACTTATTTATTTACTTACATACTTATTTAAAAAAATTAATAAATACGTGAATGAATAAATAAAATAAATCAACGTTAGTGGGCGGCCAAGCTGTTATTGATAGCCTTTCACATCTTGGAATAGTCCGTAAATATCCTTTTGAAGTAAATTAAATTACTAAAGTAACTGACAGAAGAAGTAGAAATAATATTTCTATAAAAATCAAACCACCTAAACAGTAGCGTCTTCAGAAAAACAACGTTGTTCGCTGTTCTGCCGTGTAAATTGAAATTAATTGATGTTAATTTTTCCCTTATTCTTTTGGAATATTGGCTCATATTCTATTCTTACTGACTGAAAAAAAAAATGTTACGAACTTTAGCCAAAATAATAATCACTTTGGATTACAACCACAAAAAAAAAACACGTTTCACAAAAGGAAAACAAGCACAAACTTTGAGAATGATTTGAATTTTACTGATGAATCAAATGCATGATGCTAAAGATGATGACGATGATTGTACTGTTGCGTCACAACATAAATAAATAATTTAATATTTTCTTTCCTGTAGAGGGGGGTTTCAATTTCTATCTCATGAAAAGAAAAAATTACGTAAAACGGGACACAGCATATATTTTATTTATAAACCTTTTCGTATTATATACTCAACTTGTGTAGGTGGAAATTATATGTTTCTTTTGAACACAAATCCCAACTACTATTTACGCCCAAGTATTAAATGGAGCATACAAAGAAATATTTTATATTTTCCCAAGTCTTTAGTAAGAGATTTCAGTAACTTGCTTCTTTTTTCTTCTTACATCCTTGCGTATGCACCTAAAAGTATGCTCTTCTATCTATATTCATGCCAGCTTATAGCAAACTTTAATGTATGCTTTAGTATTTCTCATAATAGCTGTATTAGATATTAAAGTTCTTCTTAAAGTTAAGCACAGTAAAGTGAATACAAAAAATAAGTATTTCTTAGAAAATCTTAAAGCAAAAACAATTTTATATTTTAAGTTAATAAAAAAAAATTAATTTCTATAAAATCTCAGCTGCAATAAATCTTTTCAAATTAATCTAAATTTATATTAGAAGTAATGACGTAACTGTTTGCTTGATAAAAACTAGATAACTTTTTAATATTTCATCTTATTGTGTGTGACAAGAAAAAAATATATTCATGTGGGTGACAAGGTACCCACCCACCCAGGTACCGCACACACAAACTAGATGAAGTTTCATATTATTTTTGAAATTTGTTTCATGCAAAATAAAATTAAGAATACAATTTTCTTAATAATTTTTGTATTGTTGTTCCACCACCTATTTTTATGCTGATATTTAAAGTGTCATACTATTTTTTTATTCATTTTTTCTTCATATTTTTTGTCATCATCAATTTTAAAATCATCATATAAAAAATCATCATAATTTCTCCATTTGCTGTTAAGCAAATAGAATTTAATTTTTTCATCATTAAAGTAATCACATCTATCTACTCAATGATTACGATCTCTAAATAATAGTATTTTTTATGCAGGACTATACATTTCAGGATCAGAACTGCTGCCTTAAAGTGGCAGGATCGCCATGTAAAAGTTATGTGTAGGGTGTTCAGTGTTATCCCTGTAGCACTTTACTTTCTTTTTTTTCTTTATCTCAAGTCTGTTCTGATCTACTTGGTAAACATCTACTCATGAATTACCAGGATCCTGAATATGAGAGTCAAAATCAGTCTTTAATTGCCAGATTGATTCTGACTTTATTTGTCAACACTTTTACTATTTATACAATATTTATTAAAATATAGGGTGTCCGCCGGGAAGGTATACTACTTAGTTTTGCCGCCATTTTGGTAAACATTAGTCTTGACAGTTCATATTTGGTAGTTGTGAAGTAGACACGAGGCAAATTTATTATGGAGAAATATTCCATAAACTAAACGTGTTTTAATCGTTAAAACATTTTATCAAAATCAATCATCGATTACTGTGACGATAAGAAAGTTACGTGAAATTTTTGGGAGAAACAACGTGTCAACAAAACGCACTATTTATCGTGTAGTGAATGATTTCGAAGAAAGAGGGTCTGCAGGTGGATAGGCCCAAGCATGGACCACAACGTACTGCAAGATCGGCTGAAAACATTACTGCTGCTCAAGAAAGTGTTCAAAACAATCATCCATCAACCTCAATTCGACGCCGTGGTCAAGAGCTTGTTCTTCAAAGAACAACTTTGGCCACAATTTTGCACAAGGATTTGCATTTGTTTCCATTTAAGATTCAGTTGACACAAGAGCTTCTTCCACAAGATCATTTACGCTGACGTACATATGTCAATAGGATGTTACAGCTCGCCCATGACAACCCCGATTTTCATGAAAAAATCTTAACGAATGACGAGTCACATTTTCATTTGAATGGATGTGTGAATAAACAGAATAGTCAGTTCTGGGAAATGGAAAACCCTCATATTATTCATCAGTCACCTTTCCATCCATTAAAAGTGACAGTCTGGTGTGAAATTTGGTCAGGGGGAATCAATGGACCGACCTCACTTCTTTGAAAATGAAAACGGCGTAACGGTAACTGTGACTGGGGAGCGATATCGTGATATAATTGAAAACTTTTTAACTGCATGCTTTGGGCTTGATTAACATGTGGTGATTAAAAATTCGTTTTAACGAACAGGACTGACCCGTTAAATCAGAAAACTACTGTATTTATAATAAATTAAATTTTAACGTACTTATTGTTACAAATTTCAATTAAAAACTTACGAATTAAACGCATTCTTTTAAAAGTAGATGTGACACAAAATATTTGAAAAATTATTAAAATTTCATATTATAAATATCAAAATATTAAAACTTCATATTACAAATTCTGTAGAAAGGAATTCGTCTCATGGTAGAATGTAATCAACTTGTTTTTTCACTACAAACATTATAATTTTATTATAATAACATCATCATTAAAGAGTAAATGCACATCCACACAAACACCCTTACACACACACACACACACACACGCACCCATGAGCTCAGCTCATTATCGGCAACTTAAAAGAAACAACTACAATATCAGCAACAAGAACAGCAACAACATTTAAACAAAACACTACATCTGTAACATCAGCAAAAGCAACAACAACAAAACCAACAATAACAAAAGCAACAACAACAATTGCATTTACTTTGTCAGTTGCAGCAGTTTGTGCAATTAAAACATCAATAATAAACATCATAGGGACTTAAATGCATTTAAACATTATAATGATACTTTACAGACACTTTGATACACATTTTGATGTAACAATGTAAACATTAAATAACACATACTCTCTCACTCTCCCTCTCTATCTCATTTGTATAGAAATAATAGCGTTAACTGTAAAGGAGAGCATAATTACATGTGTGTAGATGTGTGTGTGTGTGTGGAAATATGATTATTTGAAAATAAAATTAAATTTGGTTGCAGCCAATGGCGTTGCACGCACACGAACACTTGCACTAAAGAAATCCTTAAAGATGAGTAAAAACAGGATTAAAGTCACTATTTTCTCCTTCTCTTAGACTATTTGGTGGCAATCAAAAATATTAAACAAATTGTAATTAATAAGTTCTTAAAATTAATTAATTTGTTCATTTATTATAATTATAATAAAAGTTGTTGGTTAGTTCAATCAAACAATCTTTTCACTTCTAGTACATACACACATGTACTTATACACGAGGGTGGATCTCTAGAAATATATAAATTCTTGATCCCAGCCGCTTTGTTTATCAGATCTGTAGAAAAAAAAAAGTAAAAGGTGGCTCGAATCGAGGAAATCTTTTAAAAATAATAATTTTCCTTTTTTTACCTTTTTTAAGCAACATCATTATGAAATGAAAAATATCTGCCAAATTTAGCACTTTCGAATTGTTGAGATGAAAATTTTAGAAGCGAATAATAAAAATTTTGCGACAGAATTGTACACATAAAATAATTGTTATACAAATTATGCGAACTAAATTATTCGAATAAACATTATTTGGATTAATTATTCGCATATAAATAGCATGATTCGCATATAAAAAATTGATGCGAATAAAAAATATGTGCATTAAATTACTCAAATAAAAACTATTTGCATGAAATTTTGCGATTAAATACTCTTTAAATCATTCTAACAAAAATTTTTGTAATTGGTACTTTTTATGGAAATTGCTAAAATTTTAATATTTTAAATTTTTAATCGCACTATTTTTAATCGTTTTACTTTATTGTAATAAATATATTCACACAAAGTTGTTCGAATAAAATCATTCGGCGAAAATATATTCGCAATAAATTATTCTAAAGAAACGTATTCTTAAGAAACGTATTAAAAAACAAACACGCAAACAAATATGTAAAATTGTTCGATTAAATTATTCGATTAAAATTAGTCGAATAAAATTAATCGATTAAAACTATTCGAATATAATTTTATTGCAGTTATTCGAATATACTTATTATTAGGCTAAAATTATTCATCTAAAATTGTTCCGAATAAAAAATATTTGCGAATAAAATTCGCTCGGGCCATGTTATTCGATTATACTACCTTATTCCGTATCTATATGGTAATGACACATTAGGGTATTGATTGCCAAAAAACTCCTTTCCTACTCGTTGTCGGCAACTATTTATTACTATTAACTTCCTTATAGTTCTCTAAGGCCTGGAAATAGCAAGAAAATGCTAAAAGAAGTCAACTTTTGTCGACAGCGAGTGGAGAAGAGCTTGTTTCTGGTGTGGCCTTGATGTGATGTTGGCATAAGAGAGAGAAATTATTTGCACCAATAGTTATTATCAGACATAATTAGTTGAATAAAATTAAGCAAAAAAAAATATTCGAATAAAGTTAGTTCAATTTAATCGACAAAAAATATTCGGAAAAAAATTTACAAGTAAAAATTATAAAGTTTATTTTCGAATAAATTTGCTGGAATATAATTATTCAAATTTATTAGTTTAGTATAGTTATTTTTATTCGAACTTCTTATGTGCTTTAAATTAACTCGGTTTTATGTTTTTGTCATTCAACAATAGTAATTCGCAATAAAATATTCGTATGGAACTCGAAAAAATTATTCGCTTAAAATGAAAATTATTCAAACAAAATTATTTGAATAAAATTACTCAAATAAAATGAATTATGAAAAATTTATTACTTTCGCTTTTCTACAATAAAAAATTTTTGTTAATGATTTCGTTGGATTTTGTCCTGAAGCGTCCAATAATAATTTTTCGATTTTCCAATATTCTTGTTATCTCTATTAATTAAAATATTTTCTTTTTATATAAATTTCGATTTGTTTCGTTTAATAAAGACAACATTGCAACCTTGAATTATTTATTTTATTTTATTTCATATAAATGTGGGTTTGGTTATTTAAAACTTCTTGTTATTGTTGTTGTTTGTTGTTGCTGTGCTGAGAATGTTATTATTTGTTAACAATTGTTGCAGCGTAGTTGCTGCTGCTGCTGCAACCAGTGATAAAAGCAACAGCAACGAAAAAGAAACAATTTCTACAATTGCAAAAAATTGCATTGTGAATTTTAATATGTGTGTGTGTGTGTGTTCGTTAGTTGGTATTTAAAAGGGAAATATTGTACATGAACGAACATGAAAAAGTTTTATATTTATTTATTTGCACAGAGCCATACACACAGTCACATACACACACACTCACTCTTTTATAAATTTTTAATATTTATTCATTGTTATTGCATGTATTTCCATTCGGCCTGAATGTAGTGGTGGCTATCAGATTGAATGTTTGTGCGTGTGTGTGTGTGTGTAAACATGTTCGTTGTGCCTGTCGGTCGGTCGGTGTGTCTAATGAATTTGTAATTTAAAGTTAATATGCCATGTTGCATAATAATTAATTAATAAGGAAATGTTTGTAATTTCAATGTGGATTTTCATTGCAACAATTGTTTATGCTGTTCTTTTCTTAATTAATTAATTTTTTTCTACTGCAATTAATAGACAGTTGATTAGAATTTTTTTGTATGGCCGCCCAGTAACAAAAGATTTATGCAAAATGCTATGTACAATAAATATCAGATTTCTTTTTTAACAAATTGCCGATATAAAATTTAATAAAAACACATTTATTGTGCCGCTTAGTTACACAAGTTCGATATTTATTATTGACAGGCCTCGGATTTGTGTGCAAATGCAAATTTATTTTATTATTTATTTTATTTTTCTTTTGTGAAAGTTAATTAGGCAAATTAATAATCTATTTAAATCGTTCCAAAAACAAACAAAAATATGTGTAAACCAATAAGCAATAAATTTACTTTATTATGGCCAACAAAATTTTAATCTCTACGAAGGAAAAACAAACAACAAAAAAATAAGCAAACAAATCGAAAGTTTGTAACCTTCAATTTAGTACGGTGCTACAAAACAAATTTTAAATTTACTGCTAAACTTAAAAACAAACAAAAAAATATAAAAAAAATTATTTTACGCAAGTTTATTGAAAGTGTGTGTGTGTGTGTTGGTTTAATTGAAAGTTATTAATCGTGCTTGAGTTCAAGGATTGTGTTTTTTGATTCAATAACGCTGATTTAAAGCCAAAAATATTTGAACTTTATATTGTATTTTTTTAAAAGTAATTATAATGAGTTGATTACTAAAATAGTAAATTATGTTTTTAGATGTAGATCTGTCTTTAAATTACCGCACAGAGTCAAATGTTAGTTGGATTAAAATAAATTATTGATTAATATGAAAAACTAATTGCTGCTAATTTGCTTTGATCGACTAAAAACTGACTGAGCTGCATTTATCGAATGAAAATTTTCAGGACATTTGCCGTGATTTTCTTCATTTGCAGAACAAATAATAACAAAATACAGTCTTCGTACTCCTGCAAGGATCACAGGGCCACCACAAGATTTTTCTGTTTGCTTTTCCGTATGTCAATTTGAATAAGATGTTGACCAGCTTCAGACTCGAAGAGTTTAAATGACAAATGAAAAGACTTTCTCAAAGTAAACTTTATGTGTGTGAAAGTGTTCTTTGTGTACTCTTTGTAACTGCCCGGTATTTTAATATTTAAATTACATTCCCAGACGAATCCAATCTAATCATAAAATTATAATGAAATTGAAATGTTTTCAAAGACTTCCCAGAAATCATCTAATCAGAAATAGTTGAAAAATTATGGATATTTATTTCGAATGGGTGTGGTTTTGCCCACTTTTGTATTCATAAAAATTTATTAGGAGGGGAGCTCCGTGTGTGTGTGTGAAAATTCTGGACAACTGAATCAGTAGCATCAGTTAAAAATGGGATTCTGTAACTATGGGCGGGTTACTGCCCACTTTTCCAGCTACAAAATCATTATGCCAGGGCAACTCAAATATATTTGCAAAGTTTCATAAGAAGCGCTTAAGTAAAAGTAATTGAAAGAAAATTATTTATTTGGTGTAGGCGGAGCTCTGCCCACTTTTATAATCATAAATTTCGTTTCCCCGGGTAGATAAAAAGTGTGGAAAGTTCGAATGTCTTGAACAGCGAGGGACAAAGGCATACAATTTTCAATACATAGCACATATCGATATTCAAAAGTGTAGGATTATGAAAATGTCGGGGTACAAACAAATACGTTAACAAAAAGCCCTGACTACCAACAGGTTCCATTATAAAAGTGCGCATATCGATAGTTGTAGCATAAATGAATATAAAATGCTTTTTGTATTGCTAGGAATACGTACAAATATAAATATTAATCGAGGGGTATCCATAAATAAGAGACAATGTTGTAGCGTTTGAAAAAAATTGTTTGCAGAACTATAAACAAAAAGAAACAATTTATTTTCAACTTACAGGTATTTGTTTTAGGCAAAAATTGCAGTTTTTTATTTGGTATTAACTTTTTGAGTAAAAATAATTTTTGCATAAAAATAAGGTCAATGAAATTCATGCATATTGGATCAATATTCTGTGTTCATATTTTTATAAAATCTTAAAAATTCAATGAAGCAATAAATCATATCGCGATAATCGCGAAAGTTTGCAAAATTTTTCAAAATTTTTAAAAGCCATAAAATCTTCTAAAACGGGCTACAAATGCAAGGAATGTGAAAAACTCGCAAAAAACTCGCAAAAAAATTACGAAAAATCTCAATAACTTCCAATCACTGGGAAAATTAAAATGTTGAATATCATTTAAAAGTCGATGAAACAATAAAAAATAGAAAAAGTAACCCACATTGCAAAAAACGCAAAATTCCGCGAAAAGTTGCAAAATTTAGAAAAATCCGTAAAATCTTCTAAAAAAAGAGTTAAAAATGTAAGAAATTTGAAAAATTTGCAAATTATGCAATTTTTTGCAGATTTTCGAAATTTTTGCAAGCAGCTTACCTTTTTTCGTTTCCTTCCATTTTTAAGCTTTTTCTATTCTCAAAAATGTTTGCAAAAATTTGCTTCAAAGTAAAACTGTATACTTTCCAAGTTGACGCGAATTTTTTAATACCGATTTATCGCATTTTGTTTAAAAATGGTTCCTAATAATTACGAAACGAAATCCATAATACAGCTACAGACAAAATTTCTGGCAATACTTATTAAACAAAAATTGGAAAATAAATGTGCTCATAGTCACTGATACATATAGGTGCGCAGGGATATAAACAAATACGAGCATGAATACATACAGGTATAAAACAAAATGCCCACCGATACATACAATTATGAAATTTAACAGATACGAAAAATATTTTGTATTGAAATATATGAATATATGCTAGAGTAATTTATTTATTATTGCATCGTTTGTCGTTCTCTGATCTTGAAATTAGTACTAAATTTCCTTCAAAAAAGTTTAATTCAGTTACAAATGAAACTAGTACAAGCTGTCTAAAGAGGCTCTAAGTTATAAAATGATCCTTCGCTGATAATATTTTAATTATAAAATCATATATAATATTAAATTATACTTTGCAAAAAAAACCCACACAACGCTACACATAAAACATTTAAGAGACTCCCCCGAAAATATGCTTTAAAAGTTCATAAAGCACAAATCACAAAAGTATGCTTTAAAATCCTATTTTGCACTAAACAAACTAAACAGCAAACATTTCCTGAAACAGCCACAATTACCTAAATAATTTTCGGTAATTAACAAGGCCATCTATTTTAATTGGACGACCTAAAACAAACAAACAAAAGCAAAAAAAAAAAACATGTTGGCTAATGTTTTTGAACCGCCATAAAAACCACAATTATTTTAATTGTTAAAACATTATTAAGGCCTACAAATAGGCTGCACTAAATAAAATGATTAATTAAACGAAACAAACAAATAAGCAAAAAGCAAGAAAGTAAATCAAATCAAAAACTACTTCAAATAAATTTTGCTGTACAATATGACGCGGCTACTTCTCGAGCTTGTTTCAAGCAAAATGACAATAAATATATATTTTTTTTCTTTTCACACGAATTTCTCATTACGTCGTTATTCATACGTTAGCGTGCTTGAGTAAAATATTTGTGAACTGTAAAGTGAATAGTTAATAGTGTTTTACTACGTACAATATCCTTTTTCATATTTCTATTTTAATGATATTTTTATTTTTTATTTTTGTTTTGTTTGAATTTAATTTAACACTTCATCACGTTGTAATATTTATTAGGGGCAATCACTGATCAGAACTTAAGAGAGCTGCAGATTTTTAGGAAGTGGAAAAAATTTCCAAAAAATTATTTATTTCCTTGAAGAGAGCAAAGCGAAGAGTGCAGTAATATGTGGAATAGGAATCATCTGAGACGGGAATCTCATACTAACCGAAATTGATTTCGCTTGCGAAAATTAATAGAAGTGATTTAATGGAAATAGAGATCCCTGCTTGTAGGTGTAAGAGAAATTATTAATGAAAACAAAATTGTGAGTGAGAATTTATATTGAAAACAAAAATAAATTTTCATATTTTATTGTTGTTTTCAATAATAATTCTCACTCACAATTTTGTTTTCATTTTCCAAAAACAGGCAGTTAAAGTAAAATTTGATAAAAATTAAAAAAAATATCCTGTTCCACTTTTCATTAATTAAAGTCGGCTTTAATCCTTTTAAATCCTTTTTTTTTTTTGTTGGTGTCTATTACATTCACCTTAACCAATTTGCCTCCGCTTAGTGGGCAGGTCATAAAAATAACACCAAGAGCAACTTATCAAACTATTAGTTTAATTCTTTTTATTTAATGCCACTCCACGCTTTATAATTCTCTCACAGATACTTGAGGTTTGTAAATGAAAAAGCAAAAATGAATGCTCAGCCAATAGCCGCAACGCTAAAAACAGCCAGGAATTGCTGCAAGTATTTAAAAATTTGCACACAAAAAATAAATAAAAAAAAATATAATAAAAAAATGCAAATTTTTTAACTTTATATCCTTTCAACCTTTAACCCGGCCGTTTTCTATTCGCATGATTTATGCATTCAGGTGTTAAAAAGTTTAAAAGGATTAAAACGATTTTAGACGTTTGCAGTTGAATTTTGTGTGCAAGTGTGTGTGTGCGTGTGTATGTGTAGATATGGGCGAGTGTGTGTGTGTGCGTATTTATTTTCATTCATGTTTAAGTTTGCACAACATTTGAAGGGTGTTTCATAAACTAAATGAAGCAGAAAGAAAGAGGAACGATAAGGAGACCAAGTAAGTTTTACCGAGTTTACTGTAGCCTATTTTAAGGCAGTTTTTATCTGCTGTTCATGAGGTGAGTGGGTCAGCAGGCTTGCATAAATTTTAATCATTTGATTAAGTTAAATATACTAAAGCCTTACAGGCAGTGATGCCAAGAGTAGAGAATTTTCCCTTTTTGTAGGGAATTCATTGGAAAGTTTTAAGGGAAGGGAGAAACTGGTAGATTTCTCATTTTGAAAAAAATGTAGGGAATTTTTAAAACTTCGTTTTTCTTCTATTTATATTCCGGTGTAATTGCATAAAACACCAGACAAAACTGATAATACATATAATTTATATATATATTATGCGAGATATTTCATACAGACATTAATGAGTACTTACATCCGTGGAAATTTTTTGGGTGGGTGGTGAGGCAATCACCGATTGAAAACGACGGATGGCACGAACCAATAATTTATCAGCGGATCTTTAAAACATTTCCACACAACAGATTTCTTTAACAAAATAATAACCCCTATTCCAGTTGTCAACATCGTCGTCACATCAATACAATATCAAAAAACTGGGGTTTGTCTACCCGTTGTCGAATACAACCGCCTACTACTGATAGGCTCTTGTTATTTTCTAGACCTTAGAGAACAGAAATAGACTCTCAGGAGCACAAAATTGTTCTCGAGATCGAGTTGACAAGCCCCAATTTTTTTGTATTGTCTTGACGTGACGTCGATGTTGACAACTGGAATAAGGGCGAATATTTGTTAAATATTTCAAAGGATTAAAAAAAAACAACTTTAAAAAAACAAAACTTTTTGGTATAATAATAATTTTCAAGGCAAATTCATAACAGGTAGACTCGCCTCAATTCGCCTTGAAAAATACCTGTTTTCTTTGTCAAAATCAAAAGTTAAACACTAAATCAAACATAAACAAATTTTTACAAACAAAACAAATCAATATGCAAGGAGCAAAAATTAATCAGCTGAGCTGTCAAGACTACCTGTTATGAATTCGCCGTGAATAATTTTCCATATTTTATTTTCTCGCTTCAGTCAAATATTTTTGACAATGTACTTTGATTTTACAAAAACAAAATGCTTGCGGTTTTTGTAGTGTTGTAGTTGTTGTAATATTAAGTCCACCTGTTACAAATTCGCCTTGTTAATAATAAAAAAAAAATCAGTTTCGAATCAAAAGTATCAGAATTAATTATAACTCTTAAACTAATTCTGACAATTGTTTATATGAACAGATGATGTTGGTGATAAAATCTAGACAAGCGAATAGACGTGAGAGGACGTGCTTAGCGGCATAGAAAAATTTACAGGTCTAATTTAAATTATAATCTTTTTTTCAAAAACGTTTACTTCACTTTTATTAAGCACATTTTCAATACTAATAGATAAGTGAAGAAGTTTTATGAAATTGATTAAAATTATTTCATAAATAATTATTACGGCTTCACTCACTTTCAGCACAGCTGAGCATAATAAATAAATGACGCCTTGACTTGTTGTGTTAATTTCCAACTCAAAACATTTTTCTTTAAATGACTTTTTGATTAAAACTCATTATAACCATAAAAAAAAGAATTAACTCCTTGACCTCTTCAAAAAAAATATCAGCGATTACTTTGCCTCACTCAGTCACTCACATAAAACCGTTTTCGTGTGCGTGCTGATAGTGGGCGTGCCTGGGGAATATAAATATTCAGCTGCAACGATAATTTTTTATAATTTTTATTGCCAATTTGTAACACATTTCACACGGCATTTAAAGCAAATAAAACTCTAGTATAAACATTGTCACCACTGACCGGCCGCCAATACAATGAAGTTGTTAAATTAAATTGTGAGTGTTTTTCATTTCACTTTAACACTTTTCTTTTTTTTTTATAAATTTAAGCGAATTATATGTGAGTACTTGTTTCTTTTTTCCCAAATAGATTTTTATCGCCAGGATTAATATGTTAATAGTGCAGTTGAAAGAGAGAGAGAGAGAGAGAGAGGAAGAGAGGGAGAGAGAAAAAAATTATACGTGTTAAATAACATGCAATAAAAAGCTTTAAATTATGAAGTGTAAACAGAATAATTTAACAAAAACACATAGCAGCAGTGACAGCGCTAGCAAAGTATTGCATACCTTTAGGAGTTGTAAATAAAACTATGCAATTTTAAGTGAGTTAATTTAAATGAAGTTTAAAAAATATTTATAGATGTTTATCGAGGAAATGTAACTTTACACGCAGCTGAACAAAACGAAAAATACAACAATGAAAAGTTTGCTGCGATTTCTCTTCGAATGTAAACTATTGAAATCCATGGCAGACGATGAACTTGTGTGAGGCAAAATGTCTGTTCGCAAATATTTGAAAAGATTTCCTTATAGAGAAACGATTTTCAATAACAACAAGATATTTTTAAGTTATTGAAAAGAAAAAGAAAAACTAGAATTCAGAAATTGTTTATAACACGATTTTCTTAAAGATGCAAAATGGAAAAAGACGTTGCAGTAGCTTTTCGTGTCAGTGTAATTTTCCAAGATTTTGTTGACAGTTTCTGGTTCTATCACACAAGTGCTATATATGGACATTATTATCTCACTGGAAACATAGCATCGGCACTCCACAAGAAATGGACTAAACGGATCAAATAGCAACTGCAGGGCAGACAAATGATCTCTCCCAGACGACTGATAGTACGACAGACTCTTCGAGGATTTTTCGACAAAATTCGTTATCCGATAATAAGTTTGCAATACTCCCCAACGTTGAGCAGACGTAAAGCGAACAATTTTGTTTGGCGAAGGTACAGTGATGGACAGTGACTGACAGTCATTCACCTTGATTATGTATGCCGAAGTGGAATTTTCGATAGCGATGATTTCTAATAGATTAAAGAAAATGTGTGCATGTTTTCTTTCTTGCTGTCACATCTTTTAAGCATCACTTTCAATAAATTTTCTTTTTTTTATGATAAGCCATTTATAGCTTTAACAGATTACTTATTTAATTATTGGCATACAGTTTCAAAAGCCTACATTTAGGTGTTCAATTTCAATAAATTTGATGGCATAGTTTTTGGCTACGCACAAAACCCGCAATTTTTGTTGTCTGTTGCAACCATTATTTTGTTTTTGTTATTTTATTTCAACAAAAGCTTATCTTTCAAATAAGAGTCCCTTATGGAAAATTGACCGCAATAAAGTGGCCAAAAATAAAAATAAACTGCAACAACAAAATGGCAATTTTGGTATAATTTCGGGTATTTTTTCTTTTTTTTCATAAAAAAAATTTGTTGTTTCACTTGAAATTGTTACACAACGTTGTTGAGTCATGCTGCAGTTGATTTTATTCGATTGTAGTTCATTTTTTATATTTCAGTTTTCAGACAAACATTCAATAGCTTTTATGGCTTGTTTTGGATTTTTGTGTGGCTTTTTTTGGCAAAAAGACTGTTTACTGTGCGGCTCAAAGGAGCAAAGGAGACAACGAGAGAATGAGTGAGAGAGAGGGGGAGTGAGTAAGACAAGTAGGGGAAAGCAGAAAGTGTTTTATACAGGAGTTATGGGCCCCTGTGTGGCATGAAGTTATTGCAAAAAGGTGTATAAACAAAATTAATGGAATTTTTTTAAGGATTTTTTCAAGTTTTTTTTATATATCAGTAAGTCAGTAAGTCAGTCAGTCAGTCACTCTGCTTTATATACGAGTAGATAGTCATGGTTTTGCTACTTTTATGGCTTCTATGACACACACAGTATATACTTTGAAATTTGTGTTATTTTTGGCTCTTAAATTCAAATAAGTCCTTTTTAATTTCACTCTCATATTTATCTTCAGTTCTGGCTAATTTTTTACTTAGCCGCACACTAACACCAGCCCACCAGCTGTGTGCTTTAACTTCCACACCATCAGGGAACTTCCATGTTATTTTCAAGTCAGGAAATTTCTGTATAATTTTTTATTTCTATTATATTTTTTTCAATACAACGAGGAGTCACTTCTTAAACACGCAATTCAGTCTAAAGAGCAAACGAAGGAAGTAGAGTAACGGCAGCCAGCAGCACACAAGTGCATGTAAAGCAGTAATTTTAACAACTTCCGTTTCGGAATAGTAGCAGTAGCATTAAAAAAAACTGCCATAATCATATAGTGAATCAAAAAAAATCTTGTGAAGGAAAAAATTGTAGAAAGGAAAAAAAGAAAATAAATAAATAAATTATCAAAACTATTAAAATGAACTATTTGAAATCAATAGTTATTGGCTTACTTTATATAAGGTGTTACAACAAGGACGTTTAGAGACACTAGAGAGCATAAGTTTAGCTAAATATTTTTGAAATTGATTTTTTTAAGGAAAAAATTTTTTAAAAATGTTTAACTAGTTTAAGAATTTTATATAAAATTAAGTTTTAAAAGCAATTCGTCCACCTTGATTTTTTGTTTAAAAATTAATAAAAAGTTCGCTGTCAAGATTTTAATGAAAAATAAATTTTAAATACATTTTAACCACCTTTAGTTTTTGCGCAAAAATTAAAAAAATGTTCCAACTCAAGATTTTTATAAGATATTAAATTCTTAATTCAATTTGTTCACCTTATTTTTTTGCTTAAAAATTTCAAAAAGTGTTCCAGGTCAAGATTTTTATATAAAATTGAATTTTAAAAACAATTTGACCACCCAAATTTTTTGTTTAAAAATTAAGAAAATGTTCCAGGTAAATTTTTTGCTTGAAAATTTAAAAAAAACTGGAACAAGATTTTTATATAAAAAAAGTTTTAAATACAATTTGTCCAACTCAATTTTTTGTTTCAGAACTAAAAAAAATGTTTCAGGTCAAGATTTCTATATAAAATTGATTTTTAAATACAATTTTTGTTTAAAAATAAAAGCAAAAAATGTTCCTGTTCAAGCTTTTTATAAGAAATTAAATTTTCAATTCAATTTGTCCACCTCAATTTTTTTTAAATTAAAAAACATTTTCCAGGTCAAGATTTTTATATAAAATTTAATTTTAAATACAATTTGTCCACCCCAATTTTTTGCTTAAAAATTTTAATAAATGTTTCAGGTCAAGATTTTTATAAAAATTAAATTTCAAATACAATTTGATCCCCATAATTTTTTTTTTGTTTAAAACTGTTTCAGGTCAAGATTTTTATATAAAATGATATTTTAAATACATTTTAAAAATAAGGATGGGTAATTTTTTATTTAAAAATTAAAAAAAAGGAAACATTTTTTTAAATTAAACTGAAAAAAAAAAATAAATTTTCTAAATTTTCTAGAATCAATATTATTGAGAGACTGCAAGATTTCTTTTTTGTTTTTAGAAAATGAAAACTAAATTGTGAGCGAGAATTCAATGTTGAAAACAAAAATAAATTTTCGTAATTTATAGTTGTTTCGAATATTAATTCTTATACACAATTTTGTTTTCATTTTCTAAAAACAGCCAGTAAATATTTTTATAATTACATCAAATATAATAATTTATCTTACTTTATACTTTATTTTAATTTGTTCTATTCTTTTTAGAAAAATCTTATTTCACTAAAATATTTAATTTCGACAAAAGTTTATTTTTCTCTCTAGAAAAGTAAAAAAGAAATTCTCACTCACCTGGGTGTTGTTAGGCAGGCGAATGCTTTAATTGGTGTTTGAAACCTGCAACAATAAAAAAACCAGAAAAAAAAAATATTGGCTTTTGGTCTCGGAAAGTTTTTATATTTAAAATACTATGATTATGCAAAATAAAAAAGCAAATTTTTATACAATAATTTCAATTTGTATACCAGCATATATATTTTTTTTAATTTTTAAAGTTTTTATTATACAGATTTTTTTCGAGTTTTATCATTTTGTTTTCCTAAATGTGGAAAATTGAGTTAATCCAAGAAAAATAATATTAAGAAAATATGCGAAAAATGTCCAAGTAATTCCAGAAAAATCTTGCCAATGATTATTATAATTATATTGGAACAGCAGGTTTTTCACGTTTACTACATACCGCCTGCATTACTTTAGAGTACTTCTATAACTATATACATTACTTTCGCATTAGGTAGTGCACTTATCATATGGCAGGTCAGCAGTTCAACTCTTGGCGTAGACATTTCTTATTTCAAAATTTTGTGTGTGTTCGTGAATCTAAGTTTGTTTTAGTAAGTAATAAAATAGTTTTGTATCAAACCAGCGACATTAGACTAGACATCAAATAGCCCGAATTCAATACTCACAGCAGACATTTGATTACTATTGTGTAAAAGAAATGTTCTTTTGTTTTAAAATCAATGAACTTTTAGAGAGGGGAAACTCTAGGGAACTCTTTTTGTTTCTGGGAAAAAGGGGAAATTTTTTCAAGTCATTTAGGGATTTTTTTCAAGTTTCTCCTGGCATCATTGAAAGCAGTACACAATTGTTGCACGCTCTCCCAATGCGCTGTTTTAAAGTGCTTACGAGCAAGCGCAAAAATAAAAGCAGAAATTTCTCAATTTATTTTGAATGGGAGAGAGCGAAGGTCAAAGTGAAACACGTGATTTGATTTTGGTATCTTTAACGATTTCAACAACAACGAAGTTTAACGATGCTGATACATTTGCTTGACGCAATAAGACGAACAAAAGACAGGATTTTGAGTGGAATCTTTTTCCAAAAGATTTAAAAATCAATATAATAAATTAATCTGATGCCGGATTAAAGCAAAAAAAAACTATTTGTTAAAAATAATCGAATAATTAATCAGGGGCCTAATCGTCCGTCGCTTTCAATATCGATTAGCTGATTTGATCGAATTTTCTTAGTTCGAGATTATGGCATTCGCTATCGAACAATATAAACATATTATTCGATATCGAATGTCATAATCTCAAACTAAGATAACTCGATCGAATCAGCTTGATATCGAAAGCGACGATTAGACCCCATCAGTTTCCCAGCATTGTAGGGATTTTGTTAAATTTCTGCTGCGTTCTGTAGGGCATTCTGTTAGTTTTATGTACTCTCAATATTTGCTTAACAACGTCAAAATAAAATATTTTTTTTGAGTTCTCTAAAAAGGATTGCAAAAGGACTTCTTTTAAAAGCGTATTTCATTCAATTTCAAAAGGTTTTGTTTGTTAAGGGGTTTTAGAAATTATTTAAAATAAGATGTCGAAGCATATCTCGAATAATAAATGGCTGGCTCAGACTTCAGAGTGAACCAAGTCCCAAAAAGACATTTCGAAGATATTTTAAATTTCAGTAAATGAACTGCTTCGAAAAAAAAATAAAATGGCAGCCATTGGGAACGAAACACTTTCTTACTCAGTCCGTTACAAAACTAAATAGAGTTAAACTTTGCGGAGAATTTCGCATTAGTTTTGAAATTTTTCATATTTTATGACTTGTTTAACTTTGGCTCTGAGCCCTCCAAATTTACTAAGGACGTACGGAAAAAAGGCTGAATAAATATTAAACTTAAAATTAATCTAAGGATGTTTCATTTTTAAAATAGTACCTGTTGGAAATAAAAACTATTTGTTTGAAAGTAAATTTTCAGTTTTATAATTCATTTTATTTTTGAAATAATTAACTTCAAAATTAATAGTTTTACAATGAAATATTTTACCAACTAAAATTCATTTAGAAATATCAATCAAAGTTAACTCACAAATTATGAAAATTTTAGACATGGGTAAATAGATTAAAAAAGTTAAAGTGAATAAAACTGGGAGTACTTGTCTATATCAGTATTACTAAAATTATTATGTATAAAGAACGTCCACAAAATTTCATACCGATCATAAAGGCTTTTATTTCCGTAAATTTTTTACTTTAGCAAAGGAAAAACGACAAATTTCTGCGAAACGAAATCAATCACTTTCGATTCACGAATCAAGAAGAGGCAAATAAACATTGAGCTCCAAATGAACTTTGTGCTTTGAAAATATGTGCACTGTAGTGCACACCAGAGTAGTGACAGGATTAAATTATCAATTTTAACGTCAACAAGAGTGACATGATTTCAATGTTTTTCCCCTACAGCCGTCTGTTTAATTTTATTTGCCAAATTTATGGCGGTTAAACCATAAAGTAAAACAGAAATAAAAACTACTTAAACACAGCTGCTGCAGGTTGAGAAATTAAATGGGAAAGTAAAATACAAAACCAATTAAAGGCGTGATTGTTTGAACAATAAAAAACAAACACAGCTCATACCGAAATTAATAAGTTTCATTTATAGACTAATTAAAAGTTTAAGGCTAAAAGTTCCTACAGATAAAATAAAAAAATAAAAAATATTTTAAACAAACACGACAAAAAATAAAAATAAACTTTAAAATGCAGAAGGGTTCTTTAAAATTTTGTCATACGATATAAAAATAGAAATATAATAAAAAAAAATGAATTAATAAATAGACAAAAGAAACAAAAGTACATAATTTCAATATAATTATAGAACATGGATTTCATTTCTGTGGACAACAAAATTATAAAAAGCTATTAAAAAAATACTTCTGTATAATAAAATTGTTAAACTTTTCTATCATGAATTTAAATTGTCACATTTACTTGTATACTCAAAGCATTATTTTATAATTATTTGCCAAACAAATTTATTTAAATAGCATTATCATAACAAAAAACAAAACAAGCATTATAAATTACTTTTAATAATTTTAACAATAACAGGAAAAAAATCATCCTTTAATTACAAAATGCACACATAAATAACAAATTTTATTTAATGTTTTAATTATTTAATGATTTAATAGAACATGTTAATAAAATAACAAGGACAGCTAAAAAAGCATAGAAATAAACTAAATAAAATAATTATGAAAAACCAAAAAATATTGTAAAAATATTTACATCAAAAATTGTTAAACACCATAAAGTCAAAAGATCTCTAAAATAATTTTAAAAAGCAATTAAATTCAAATAAATAAAATAAAACTGAGACATTTCGTTTTAATAACGATTACAAAAATGAGTTCATTAAACAGCTAATAAAGAATGCAGTAACTGTTCGAAAATTCAAAAACATTTTCGGAGTTTCAAGACACAACAGAATTTGTGTAATAAAGGCCAAATTTTGACCAAAAAAACTAATATTTTATGCAAAAAGTTGGACTCTAAAAAAATTATTTTAACGGAAATTCGAAATTAATTTCGAAATAAGCAGAAATTAAAAATTTATAGACCTAATATCACAGGATAGTTTGCAAAAGAAAACTTAAAATATAATTTTTTTTGGATAAGGATGTATGTCAATTATTTTCGAATTTTCGAAAAAAGTTTCAAGTTTTCGAAATATATATAAAAAAAGAAATACTTATTAACTAAATTAACATAAAATCGTAACGTTTTCAATTAAAAATATTACTAAATAAATATCTTACACAGCTTAGGCGAAAATTCGAACATACGAGTAGTTTCGAGCTTTAATATTCAACTAGAATCTTCAAATTAAAGCCAAAAAATTATAAAGCTTTATAATTAATATAAAAAAAATCCAAAACTTTTATTTGCCATAAAATTTCAAGAAACTGTAATGAAGCATAAATTTGAACAAAAATCTAATATTTTAAAATACTTAAAATATTTTACCGGAAATTCGAAATTTATTTTTAAATAAGCAGAAATGTTAAATTTATAGACGAATCTGCCAGCACAGCAGAGTTTTTAACAAAAAATATAATATAGTATATATATTAATTTTTTAGTATGTAACAAATATTCAAGTGAATTTCGAATTTTCGAAAAAATTTAAATTTTTGAAGTACACAAAAAACTTCTAGTTAACACAATTAACCTAAAATCGCAACGTTTTCAGTTAAAAATGTTACTAAATTAATATCTGCAGCTTAGACGAAAATTCGAACATAGTTTCGAACTTTCATATTAAGCTAGAATTTTTATACTAAATCCTAAAGTGTATAAAGTGTTATATTAATATAAAATGAATGCATAAATTGCAACGAAAAGCAAAAGATTAAGAAATTGTTTGGTCCTAAGTATATTCGAAAATTCGTATTCTATTTGGAGTGTTGTAAATTAAAAAAAACTATTTTAAAACTTGTCAAAAATAATAGATGTTTGCATATTTGGAATTCGAAACCTCGATTTTTGTAAATTTTATTAGAATATTAACTACAACACGCAAAATCTTAAAAATCTTTATTTCAATGCAAATAATCGAAATCCGAAACGAAAATTAAAATTTATTTTCGAAATTTGCAAAAATAAAATTTTATGCCAGAAATAAAACACAAATGAGAACATATGTGTAGCAATTATATAAAAAACGGTATTGATAATCGGTATTTTTGAAAATGTCTGCCTAACGAAGTCAATTTTAAATATTAAGAAAATGGTATAAAATTGCCAAAACAGTTTCGTGTGTTTGAATTAAGGCAAAATTTAAATTAGATAATTAAAATTTTCAAATTTTTATCATGTTCGAAAATTCGAAATTAATTACGAAATTTCGAACATTACTTACGAATCATATATTTATAGATTTATAGACATTGCAATAAGTTTTAATTATTAAAAAGTGTTTAAAATTGAACTTTTTAGACTTGCGAGAAAGATTGCAGCAAAAGTGTGTTTTACAAGAGTCCTTAAAAGTTATTTAGAACCGCTGTTAATTTTTATTTTTTATTATAAAGAAATGTTATCCTGGATTCCAGTTTTAGTTTTGTATATGGATTTTTTTATATTAATTAAGTTTGTGTTATTTTTAAATCATCTACATAAATTTTGTACAAGTGTTTTATGACAACTGGTTTTTATATTAAAACATTTAATTAGAGAACCTTTTTGTATTTTTAAAGGTTTCTTTTTTCAATGGAATATAATATGGCAAACTGGAGAAAAAAATATAAATTTATTTAAAACACATGCTGTGGCTTTTAATGAAATTTATTAATACTAATTTATAAATAAATAAATATACAAATAATTAAGAAAAACTATGTGCATTAAATTGGTAGCTGTTATTCGGATTTAATTTGCTTGCTTAAGAGAGAAATTATTAATTTAATTTATTAATGCAGAAATAGTAATTATGGTTTTGAAATAATAAACATAAAGTTTTTTTTTTTAATAAATTTATAATTGAGAGTGACACTTTGGTACCATTAAGAATATATGAGTTGGATTAACATAATTAATTATAGGAAGGTGGGTGTGCTAAAGCTGAATATGCAAAAAAATTTAAAATTATAAATCACCCTTATTCCAGTTGGCGACATCGACGTCACGGCAACACAATACCAAAAATTTGGAGCTTGTATATCCGTTGTCGAAAACAACTGACTACTACTGACAGGCTCATGTTATTTTCTAGACCTTATAGAACAGAAGTACACTTTCATTAGCACATAATTGTTCTCGAAAGTGAGTAGACAAGTCCCAATTTTTTGGTATTGTGTTGACGTGACGTTGATGTCGCCAACTGGAATAAGGGTGAATATTTTAAGTCTTACAGTTTGTCTTCTATTGCCTTAGTAAAGTATCGGCATTAAGGCTTGAATTGCCATTAAATTTTAAATGTATACATTTTACTTCTTAGAGTATTTTCGAAACTTTGAACTTTGTTCCGATAAATAAAAAATTTTACATTTTAATGTTGAAACAAATTATTATCCAAAAATGTATTTTATGATTCGAAAGAGCAAAAATTTCAGTTTTTTAAGTATGTTCGAAATTTCGAGCTGAGTAAAATATCGCATTTAAGGCTTGAATTGCCATTAAAATACATGTTATAATGCGAGAGAACACCAATATGACATCTCAAAGTACATTCGAAACTTCGAACTTAGCTCCGAATTGAAGTTAACTATTGTTTTTAAAGTCTGAACTATAAAAGAAAAAAATTTGTGTTTAAATTATAAGGCAAACTATTGCTAAAAAATTTATTTTATGATTCGAAAGTGCAAAAATTTTAGTTTTTAAAATAAGTTCAAAATTTCGAACTTAGTGAAATATTGCGTTTAAAGCTTGAACTGCCATTTAATTGTATATTATAAGGCGAAAGAACACAAATTTTACTTTTTGAAGCATGTTCGAAATTTCGAATTAACAAAAATATCAGCTTTAAAACTTAAATTGCCATCAAATGATATTTCGAAAACGCACTTTCAACGTTTCGAATTAAAAATCGGTATTATAACCTGAATTTGATTATTTATATACAAATCTTATCTTATGTTCAACACAACAGCGGTATTCAGTGTTTAATGCAAATGATCTTGTATAAGTGCAAATGCAAAATATCGTTGCTTTTTCGTGTATTTTGTTGTTGGATTTCATAAAAAAGCTACGATATTTTGCATTTGCACTTATGCAAGACTATTTGCATTAAACACTGAATACCGCTAACATGTTTACATTTAAGACAAACAGTGCAAAATTTTTATATTTAATTATTTTCGGAAAATCGGGCTTTATTTAAAAACATAGAAAATTATCAGTTTTTTTTTAGATTTATTATTTACAGACAAACTTATTCAAACATAAAATATTTCCTATCTGAAAAATTAAAAACTTTCAAAACTCTTTAATTTATTATAATGGGGATTCATAATTTTACTTCTAATTTTTTTTTTTAAATCAACATTAAATTTTATTGTCAAAACTGCATACTGATTAAAAAATAATAATATTTATAAGCGGATATTAATCCAGCTTTTCCACTCTCCACTAATCTATTAGCAGATATCAACAATGTTTATGAAAAAAAAATAATAGAAACACAAAATCTGATTCAAATTCAAATTTGTCTTTAACCGCGCACACCACAACAAAACTACTGCGATTTAAAACGTCATGCAAAAACAAAATATTTCAACCATTTTTAATTTCCGTTTGAAAGTTCCACTACCGAAAATGAGTATTTAACAATGAGTGTGATTTCAGTTGTAATATTTTAGATACTAATGTTTTTGAAAATATCTACATACTATAAAATATAAATTAAATAATAATATATTATTGAAATTAGAAAGTTTTTCATAGAAGAGTGTGACAAATACAATTATAATTTATATACATAAATGTAAAATATAATTCAATAAAAATGTTAATAACTTTCACATCTAATTATTAAAAATATTTTTAAATGTGAAACTCATAGTAAATACGTTTGCAGGTGAACAAATGAATTGTTTGACTCTTTAAGTGCGTTTCGGTGTGATAATTTTATGCCAACACCTGCTTCCAATTTGGATTAGCTGCTAAATATGAACTCATGGATTTTTTTAGTAACCATAAACCATACTCACCCACACGCACACTCACACTCACGCAATATCATAGACAATCCAGAAGCCAGTAAAATTATTTAGACATGAATTATAATGAAAATAGAAAAATTACCTGCAATGAAAAAAACAGAAAAAAAGATTTTAGTTGGAATATCTTAAGCGGGTAAATATTTATTTTGTAGATTTAAGGCCATATAAAATTTTCACATGGCCTCAATGATTTTATACGCACAGAAAAAAATCATTGTAAAGTCCACTAAAACAAGGTTGATTCAACTAGTTTTGTTAACAATTTTGCTTCATAAGCGTTTCATGTTAATTTAACATGATATTAAAGTAAAATAAAAGTTATAATTATCCATTTTAAAACAACTAGAAATCATATTGAATTGACATTGTACGCGGTGAAGTTTTTCTCTTTTATCATGAATTAATTTCATTTCAACATGTTTCATGTTTTTTTTTTGAAACATACAGCAATTTTATTTTAATATTATTCCAATCACTATTAATATTTCATATATTTGATTTAACTTTTTTAACATGTTGATTTAACATGTTGTTAATATTTAAAATTGACAAAGGTTTTTTTTCAAAGTATCCCAATGTTATTTTCAATGTTTATAACCATGTTGATTTTACAAAAGTTAATCTTGTTTCAACTATATTCAATGTTAATTTTACACGAAAAACTGTAATTATTACTACAAAAATTAAACATTGATTGATTTTAACTCTGTAAAAGGTAATGTGATGAATTTTAAATCCACATATTTTAATACTACATTAACAATTTTAACCACTGATTTAACTTAAAACAATGTTAAAAGTAAATTCAATTGGATTTTTTCCACATATTAACAATGACGATATCAACATTTCTTCATGTTGATTTTACATTGGGTTTTTTTCTGTGTGTATTTATGCTTCTATAAGATTTCATTTTAAATTTATATTACAAAATTTATTGAAAACATTTCACTTTCATTTAGTGTTTCCGCATTATTTACGTTGTTTTCTGTAATCAAATCACAAAGTGAAAAGATATTCCTTTACTTTTTCAAAGTTCCCTGCTGAGGCGATTTTTTTCGTGTTTAGCGATAAAAATTTGGAGTTCTGGAAATGTTATAGATAAATAATATTTCTACTAAAACTTGTTTTTCTTTATATTTCTTCTAATCAGATCGAAATTTTTTCCCAAGTTATAAAATCTGCTAAATTAAGACTTCATAAATATATGAAACAAATTATTAACTGAACAATTCTAAACTGGAAATATGAAGTCTACTTTCATATTATTTTCTTATTATAAAAAAAGTAATAATTAAAGCATTTTTGAGGAAAGAAATTTTCAAAATTAAGGATCAGTTTCGAAAAAATTCTTGAGAACCCTGGGCCCTTCGCTTAAAATTTTCCAAATAAAAAGAAAGATACCACTGTACAAAAGTTTCAAATTTTTTCCAAAATTACAGGCTCCCGATGATTGATTCTGTTATAGGAGACAAAAAAAGACTAGTGACACTCGGGGACTGCCGCGGCAAAGCTATTGCATAGATTTTTTTTCAACTTATGCAATTATAATTATTTATTTATGTTTTATTTATGCAGTATTTTTTTTTTCTTTAACATTAATTCAACTTTTTTCTTTGATATTAATTCAAGTTACACTTTTTGAGCGTGGTGACCGATAAAAAAACAAATTTTTTTTGTTTTATTGAATAAATGAGAAGTTTAAAATATTTTTTTATCTTACAATACATGTAGGTTATTCAGGAATTTTTATCATTGAAACTGTAGGTTTATGGTAACTGAAATAAGAAACAAAAGTTTGACACTTGATATCCTCTAAATATCTGGAAAATACCGCTTAAAAACCTACGAATTGTCTGTTTGTTTGTGTATATCATTTTTTGTCCAGCACGATTGCTCGTAAGTACGCCATTTTTTGTTTTCCTTCATGTAAAAATCTGTTCTGGCAATACTGTATGTAATGAAATCAATAGCTTAAAAAAATACTTAAAAAAAGCAAAAGACTTGAGAAACAAATTTAGTGTTAGGTTTTATTTTCGTTACGGAATTTCTTGATTCGGTCGCCGCGCTGAAAGCCTGCGATAAAAGCTATGCAGTAGCTTAAAAATATATGCATGTGTCGGCGTTTTGAAACATCACATCGTAATTTTATTTTACAGGCGGTTGAAGTTTCTCAGCTTTGTTCTTTTCTTGCAGCATATCGGTATGTAAAACTATGTTTCTTTACATCAGAGGTGTAGGGTATGTTCAGCAACTTTGTAGAAAATGTTATGACAAATATATTTTTAGAACATATTTGCCCTCTGACTCCTCCACATAACTGAATTTTTTTATTTTATTCTAACAAATCGTAAGAAATACCCCGATAAAGGCGAAGATCGGGGAAATGTTCTACAAAAATGTTGCCTATAAAATTTCACTCTATATGTTGGAACACACCAAAACCCAAAACTTAACACAAACACCAAAAAGCCTATCAAATTCAATTTCAAACGAATCTTATTTACCCTCCCCGATTAGTAGTAAATATTATGTAAATCCCAAAATTGTGGTATGAGCGAAGCTGAATGGATTTGTAAAGTTTTATAAGCGTCGAATAAGCACGATAATTGTATAAAAAGGCTAATTAATTAAATTAACACATGTATTTAAGACATGTAAAGCACTTCTTAAGCTTTTTAAGAACATGAAAAGATATTTATTTGCCACTCCTAAAAGTATGCTCCTCTTATGCTTTTCACTGCCAGCGATCTATTAGAAAAAATCATTTTGAAAATCTACTTTGGAAATTTAAATCAGTTTGATTCCGCAGATATCGTTTTCTTTGTTTTCTGTAACTTGACTGATTACAACCGAAAAATAAATCTAATCAGCTCTTCAGATTGTAATCAATTTTCAACGACTCTTATCACTGCAAAACGTCACTATTCTCGATTCCAATATACTGTCAATACAAAAAGTTTATCTTTATTGCATGTTTTTGCATGTAAATCGATTAATAAATTAAAAAGACAAAGAAATTCTTATATCACAAACTTAGATTAACTTTCAATTTTCTTATAATTACGAAAACCATTTGGCAACAAGTTATAAATGGAAGAGCATAGAACATGGTCGGTTGGAGGATTTTCAAGCTCGTTAAGCTCTCCTGTTCTCTGTTGCGTTGTCTCAACAGCTTTGGCCACATACAAAGGAATATCACCGTCAGCAAATTCCATTATAAATTGACGACAAACACCGCAGGGTGTGGTGAAGGCATCTTCTTGATAGGCCACCACAGCGGCCGCGATAAATTCTCGGAATCCCTCACTAACAGCCTTACAAATGGCGGTACGTTCGGCACAGGAAGACGGTGTAAAAGCGGCATTTTCCACATTGCAGCCACTAAAGATACGACCACATTTGGAGCGAAAAGCGGCACCAACTTTGAAATTACTGTACGGTACATAAGCAAACTGCCGCACTCTGTTGGCCGATCTTAACAGCTCCTTAACGGACTCGTCTAGATTTTAAGTTAAAGTTTTCATTTATTAATTATTTTGATTTTGTTTCAAAAAGTGTTTCTTTTGCGGGCTTCAACTTGCCTAAATCCTTGTAAAGTTGTATAGTTTCTGGTAAATCAGCCTTCCTTAAGCCCGTCACTCTAGTGGTATCCATTTGATGTATGATTACGTTTTTTTTTTTAATTTTTATTTACTATTTTCTTATATAAAAGTATTCAAAATTAATTTCAGATTCGTGCTTTTTTCAACTTTATTACGCGTTCTTCGCTGTGGCCGTCTATTGCCTGACTGACTACTGATCGAATAAAATATGTGGCCATAATTTGTGGTTGTTTGTCAACATGAAAATGCTCGCTCGCTCGCTTCTATCACAACACAAATATTTGCTAACAACAATTATAACGACAACAACGACAAAAACAATTGCTTTTGAAAACATTTGACTATGTAACTAAAACAATTTGTTTAAAAATTAATTTGTTTTGCGATAAATGCTCTCTTTTACCTTTTACTTTTGAAATAAAAATAGATTACAAATTTGTTTTCAAATGAGCATAAAATTGATATTGAAGCAGGAATGGATATCATAGATTTAAAAATGCCACTGCAGTTCAAAAAAATAATATGAGGCGAATTATTAAGAGATAAGAAAAATGTTTTTTATTTGTTTGTGAGTTGTATTTCTTGGGTGCTTAAAAACTTCCTGGAATAAGATATCGAGGCATATCGCGAATAATAAATTTACAAAACAGTAAATAAAGAAAACTTAAATCATTCTTGCAAAAAATAAATAAGAAATAGAAATAATATGGAAAACGGTTGGCATGGCAGGAAATAATTGGTACGTCCCGCTAAGCTCAAGCCCAAAGCGACCACAAATTTATAAAATTTCTATCAATCCAGCTTGCCAACTCTTTGTTTCGCCAATAATCGCTCACTGGTCATGTATGACCAGACTTGAATTTTCTTGAGCTGGAAAAATTTTCACAAACTCAATAAAGAGATTCCAATTACATTTTGAAATAGAATTCGCTGATAAATTTGGCAAAAGTCTTTCAAATATGTTCAGTAGGAATTAAAGTGTATATTACATATCGTCATATGACTTCATAAAAGCCCTAAGTAACATTGAAAAAATTTTAGAGGACAAGCAAAAAACTCACTCATATGAAAATTTAAGCAACATTTTTCAACATTTTATCAGTTTAAACTTATTTCTCATTAAGGAATTAGTACAATTATAATATATGAAATTTTCCAGGGACATGTATTTTGATATGGTGGATTGTAATCCATCAATAAGTCAGTTCTAAATTTCTTGTAGCTTAGGGCTTTTTTGAAATTATATGACGATATACTTATTTTAGTTCAAAAGTAGACTTGGGTCCAACTAGTTCAATCGCTCGTTTTAAATGGGTTTGATCAAATGATTTTCTCTAAAGCGAGCGACACAACGAGTTGGAACCAAGTTTAATCAAAAGAACTGTTGGATGGACACAAGTCAAAGTAAAAACATCAATGTAAGAGCCCTTTTCCATGGTCAGGGTTTACTTTGCAAAGTCTTGTGTTTTTAGGTGACAAGGGAAAGAAGAAAAGGGGTGAGTACACACTTTGCTGTACTCGCAAAGTTGCTGTCTATTTCGTTCGTCATTTACGCATACTTGTATTTGGTTGCATGTATGTATGTGTTTCGTTTGCATGTTCATCCAACAATCGAACACAAAATTTTTAAAAGTAAACTTTGCGCATGGAGAAGCAAAACAAAGTTTAAAAGAAAATTGAAAAGACTTTGTCAAAGTAAACTTTGATGGTGGAAAAGGGCTCTAAATTAAATAGGTTTGAAACAATGTTTCATTCGAACGTTATTTCGAACATTTTTATCTTCAGTCTTAAATATGCTGGCACAACACGTTGAAATTGTATTGTTGTATTTAAATCGCCATTTTTATCTTCACTCACAACTTATATACAGGGCCCGCCAGATAACTTTTTTTTTTTTAAACAGGGCGCAAAACATCGAGTGTAGCTTCGGGTGTGTGGCACGTAGCGCCGTCCTGTTGAAACCAAATGTTGCCAATATCCTCCTCTTGAATTTTTCTGAACAAAAATTCGTTCAACATGGCCCGATAACGATTGCCATTGACTGTAACGGCCACTCCTTGCTCTTTTTCGTAGAAAAATGGCCCAATTATGCCTCTGGACCAAAATCCCCACCAAACAGTGACTCGTTTTGGGTGCGTCGGCTTTTCAATGTACGCGTGCGGGTTTTCTGTGCACCAAATGCGACAATTTTACTTGTTTACATACCCGCCAAGATCAAAATGAGCTTCATCTGAAAAGATGATTTTTTTTGGCAAAATCTGCATCTTCTGTAAGTCGATCGCAGGCCCACTTAGCGAAGCGTTGTTCAAGAGTATACACAACCATATTCGTTCACCGGAAGGATAAAACTAATTATCTGTCAAATCAGACATGAGCTAAGTGTTACCATTCACGAAATAAGCTTTAGTGGAAAAAAACGGTATATGGCGGACCCTATATATTCAAAAAAAAAAAGAACGAACAATTAAGTACAAAAATAATATTTAAAGGGGAGCGCTACCGCCCACTTTTGTAATCACAATTTTGTATTGTGCCGAGAAGTTTATGTGTCTGCAAAGTTTCATAAGATTCGCTGAAGTAAAAGTAGCTAAAATTGAATACTTACGAGTACTTTATGTGGGTCTTGTAGTGCTCATTTTAGTAATCAATAAAATGTTATTTTAACGAGAATCAAATTTAGCAGAAGCAGTTAAGAAATAACATTATACTTTGCAGGGCCATGGAAGTGTCCACTTTTATAATTATAATCTTGTATTTGCTTGGGAACTAAACGTGTGTGCAAAGTTTTATAGAAGTCTGTTAATTAGAAGTTGCTGAAAAATAATACGTATTTAAATAAATAAATGGCGGAGTTCTAAAGCTTAGTACTCTGTTCAAATTTGCGAAAAATGTTGAGCAACATTCATTATTTCGTTTAAAAATTTTTACAACTGATCAGTGGTGACAATACCACGATTTATAACAAATTTATCGATTTTATTGCCTTGAAATGAGCAACATTGTTTTTCTTATGAAAGCAAAAAAATGTGTTTATTTAAAAAAAATTCAAGCAAATGGACAACAAAATAAGTTTAGGAGCTTGTGCTGCAACGTATCAATTAATGCAAATCGCTGCTGCTGCGGAGGAGCTCATTGAAGACACACGTTCTGCAAAAAGCACTCACCTTCATTTTATATTATATTAACATTATTTTCCATTATTTCTGGGCAGCAAATTTAAATTAAAACCACAACGCCAAGAAATATCTTCAGCTGTTGTTTGTAATTTCGCACGAAATAAGTGGTGCTTACATTATTTCGCAGTTGAAAAATATGTTGCCAGATATATTTTTTGGTTAAAAAATAATGCTGCCAGAAACATTTCGTATGTTTTCACAATATGAACAGAGTACAAATTCGGCCATATTATTTTGCAATTATTTCGCATGAATTTTTTTACATAGACTTTTGACAGCAGTTCGCACGAAATGATGAACAGAGTACCATGGTTAAGACAACAGACATGCAAAACAATACTTGATCACATTTCTTCCTTTTTTAAGGCGTTTTAAAAAATAGATAACAACTATAACACACTTATTCGTTTTTTTGTTTTATACCAAGGAGTTTCATTAAAATGTTGAGCAGAACTAAAGTTCTAATTTTTTTTATTGATAAATCAAAAAATACAGAATATAGTTTTATATATGCTGACAAAATCTTGGGCTCTTGCGCTTTGACTTCTAGACGTATGCATTAAACCAGTAGAGGCATATAATTTATATGAAAAGCACTCCCTTTTTTAAATTAATTTCTTTAAAAATTGTTTACAAAAGTCACCCATCTGTTTCGTAAAAGCAGCACTTCCCTTTCATCTGAAAATTTTACTATTAAACGAATTTCTTCGCAATGACTTGCGCGTTAGTTCAACAGATATACATACATATATACATATATATAAATATGATAATATAAATATAATTGTACAATAGTACATAATTATCCGTCCCTGTGTTATAATGGAAAAACTTCTCATTTGCTTATGAAAACCTCCTTAACAAATAGAGGAAAATACTGATTTTAAATGAGTAGAGAGTAACAGAGTAACAAAGACCAAGAGAATAAGCAAACTATCACCTTGATGAGCAAAAAATCTTTACAGTCGCATTCGGTAAAATGTGCTGCCAATTATGAATTTAATTAATAAATCGCGTGAGAAGCATGCGAAAGTACATGAGTGCCTTTCCGGTCAACAGTTTCTCACTTTTGATTGATGACGGAGGGACAGTTTCTCTTTAATATCCCAACGATTGATTGGATATTCAATACATGAAAATGTTATATGTTTCAACCATTTTCTAGGATGACTCAAAACAGTTCAGAACAAACCAGTATGGAAATTCCCATTTTCATTATTTCTAATGAGGGTTTCCCCATGTTTTTTTTAATAATAGCGTCTTTCGAAAAACGTCAATGATTTCACTTTTTAATTAAAAATAAAAATTGTGATTTTATTTACTGCTGTTGTCAGGTGGAGCTGAGCTGTGAGTAAATGGGTGTCCTTGCAAGTATTTGTTTATACAAATCTCTTGAGGAAATAGAATACGAGAATTACAATTTCTTGAAAATTTCTAATTTGGCGTACTATTAATTACTTTGTACCAAAACAAACATTCGTGTTTATTGTTGTTTTAAATAATAATTTTCACTTACAATTAACAACATAAAAACTTGATTTTTCCAATATTTCGCTTTCTCTGTGGAAAGCTTCTTGAGGAATATAAATAAAATTCATTATAAAAATTGTTTACTTCTTAAATTGGATAAAATTAAGTTTTTATAATTTTTTTGTTGACCTTAAGCTTGAAGAAGTTTTTTAATAAAATTATATTATTAATAGGCTAGCACGTTTTTTTAGATCCCTTTTGCGCCCGTAATACTGAACCGATTTTGAAAAGATTTATATGTTTTTAATGGGGGTTCTTACATAGATGTACACAATCTTAATTTCATTTAAATCAGTTTAGTGTTTTGGGAATTGTAAGTGTTTAAAGTTGATTCTAACACATGCACACTTAATATTACACATGCATGTATCAGCATCAAGTTGAAAAATAAACAAAGTGTACTATTTAATGACTAGATACACTAGTTAGTATTAATAAAAAGGTCGAAAAATTTGAATAATTTTTAAATTTTTTAAATTTTAATTGCTTTTTTATATAATTTTTTTTTCATAAAATACAAAAATTTTTAAGGTTTTTTATATTTGAAAATTTGTGTGCTGAATGCACATGAAAATTTCATTAAATTCGATTCATTTATATTGAAAAAAAAACAAATCTGAGTTTTTTTGTTTTTAATATAAATTTTCGAATGCAATTTTCTTTTACATTTATTTTTGAGCAAAACAATCACTTTTATTGCTAATAAAAAAAAATCGCTTGAAATGCGTTCCCTTTTGCTAAATTTGCGATCGTCAATTTTGTATTGTTGTTGTGTATCTGTGCGTGCATTTATGTTAATTTTTATAAGCCCTCCTTTTTTATTCTTGTTAAATATTTCACGTGAAAAAATGTCCTCCTCTTTTTCACGATAAGAGTGCAGTTCAAACACGACAATTAGACACTGAATTTTTAGACTAGATTTCTTTTAAATTTCCCTTTTGAAGTTGCTACTGAGAGTCATGAACATTTATACGATGAGTTTTCCATTTATGTCTTTTTGAAAACTTTCTATATTTTCTATATATTCTTAAATTTACAAATTCTATCACAGTAATATAAAAACAAGTGCTGGATTAAAAAAAATATCAAAAAGAAACATGAAAAACACAAATCCTTTTCAATCCCATTCACCAATAAACTAAACACTCACAACTGAACAAACATTTGAAAATTTTAAAGACGAATCATTATAAAGAAAGCACATAAATAAGTGCAATATTACTGCATTTTCCATCTCTGGAAAAATCTCGTCAACTCAATAAATTATCGAGAAACTGAAAACAACCGCGTTTATTTAACAGCTGTTTTTATTGAACAGTAAACAGCTGTTTATGTCATTAAAAATAATCAATTAATTTGAAATTATTTTTCTTATTATTATTTAATTTACTTTAAATATTTATTTTATTTTAAATATCTTTTTGCAAATGTTTTTTGTTTATTTTTGATATAAAAATTTAGAGTGACTGCTGATTAACAGAGAACAATAAGTTTGAAAATAAAGACTTTTTGGAATGAAACAGAAAAAATATATAAAAAAAAACATAGAAATCCACATTAAATTTCGCTGCCAAATGAAATGATAAGAAAACAGAGTGACCAGCTTCAACTAATAAATCGGTAAGAATAGATTGCGGCTGATGACAGGGAGGCCATACACGATTGACTCATGATCGGCAGAATATTAATAAAGAAGATTGTGGAAGAATCGTGGAAGGAAAAATATTCAAACTAAAAGAAACAAATTTTAACAAAATAACTCGCAAATTAATATTGAATTTTAAAAGTTATATAAATTTTTTAAAAATATTTTTAAATTTATTTGTGAAGATTTTTTGTTGTTTTTTGTTTTTGCTTATAAATCGTGTGAAAAAATTGTAATGTCACAATTTATTTTTTTAAATATCAGCAGGACAAAAATATATAAAAAAATATGCGCAGAATTTATTTTCAATGCTTTTGGGGAGACTGTCAGAGCACAAGCGGGTTACTTGATTGCAATTGCAGCCACTGTCGCCAAGCAATATTATAAATTTTGAAACTTTTTATAGCATTTTTTTTTTCGCTGTCATAATTGTATTTCTCAATCTGTTAAAAGTCGATTTAAAAACTGTCTTGATTATATCTTAATTATGTATATTAAGTCCACTTAATGCCTTTTAACTTTTGAAATTTTAACAAGCAAATAAAAAACTTTATAATAATATTACAGTAAAATAATTTCTTTTGTAAACCGAATTAAAAACTAAAACACAAATTTACACATGAATGAAAAAATGAAATAAAAAAAAATCGTGAACACAATTTGATAAAAAAAAGAGTCCAGCGTAAATAGCAAAACACACACACGCACCCAAATTGTGCTTTTAATAACCCAAAAACAACAACAGCAGCCACACACTCGACCCCACCACACGCACAACCAGCAGCATCGTACACTGTTAATTTGCATGTCGGCTGCTGTTTGCACAACGCGTCCAAAACAGAGTGCTTTGAGAGAAGTGCATCAGTAGCCAACCACTAAATGTGATTGTATGATTTTATAGATCTTTTCAACGATTAAGAAGTGTTGAAATTTTTATGAGAATTTAATTGTTTAAATTCGAATTTATTTAAAAGCTGAGGAAATTCAAAACGTATTTCAATCTCAATAAAAAGAAAGGAAAGGAAATTTGAATGTGTATGAATTTTTAATTGATCATCAATGTGTTATGTTTGTTTGTAAGTAATTGTTAGATACTTTAACACAAAATAAATATTAAAAATAATTTAATATTTGTACGTAATTTGTTGAACTGTTTAGTTGAAAAATATTGTTTGGCTCAAGTTCAAATTTTCATTTGCCAATTTCTTCTTTATTAAAAAATGTTTGCTAACTTCAAATTATTTTTATTAAGAAATTAATATTGGTAAATTGTTAATTATCAAAGGAGCAGAACGGACCAGTACTGATTCCTCTGCGATCGCTGCACCATCTCATCAGGGTTCTTTATAAGATTTTAGCACTTATCACGGTGAATACTAATGACTGGGAATATCAACTATTTCACTGAATTATCTAACAAATTGGAATACGAAAATTACTGCTAATTAATCAATTTCGATTAGTTTGATAGTTTTTGTTCGTCTCTAAAAATGTATGTGATAAAGATTAGGGAAAGATATGAATCAGTCAAGTGCTAGTCCAACTCGCGCACGGAGGATTTTGTACTTGTTTGGGTAGTGACACCGTTTAATTTGTAACTGAATTCAATTTTGAGTATTTGTTTAAATGTTACACTATTTTCGCTTTGCTAATTTCCTGTAGTTTAAAATGGTTCTCTACATAGAAAAATGTCACCTCGCTTAATTTTATATCTAAATTATATTTTTTTATATTTTTGTTTTAGAAGCCGATCTTCGTTTTATCAATTTTAAGCCAATCTTTACAGTTTTAGCAATTTATCTTTGTTTTGGTGGTTTTAAGTTAAAACTTATAGTTTTAGCGCTTTTTCTTCGTTTTAACGATTTTCATACAATATTTACAGATTTGGCGTTTTTTTCGTTTTGACGATTTTTAAACAATCTCTGCAGTTTTAGAGATTTTGCTTCGTTTCATAGACTTACAACTAGAGATGGGATCGTGAGTGACTTTTAACCCACGCTCATATACGCTCGCGATTAAAAAATTTTACTCATGCACGAACTTATATTTTTGGATCACTTTAATGCACGCTCACGTGATTGCAAAAAAAGTTAGTCACAATCATGAACACTCACGAAGTACTTACGAAATAAAAACTATGAAATAATTTAAAAAAATGTAAAAATGAAATGAAAAATAAAGCAAAAAAAAATCAACTCATGCATTCTCACTCACGCTAAATTTTTCTATACTCACATGCATGCACGCTTACTCAATTGAAACAAAAAACTAGTTAAGATTATACATCATAACGCATGATTCACGCTAATCACGTGAGCGAAGCCCATCTCTACTTTCAATCAATCTTTGCAGCTTTAAGGATTTTTTTAAGTCAAACGTGACACTTTCAGCGCTCTTTCTTCGTTTTGACAATATTTTTCGGGTTTGGTAACTTTTTCCGGTTTAGCGCTTTTTACTTTTGTGACGCAATTTTCTGATTTAGGAACTTTTTCCATTTTAGTCATTGTTACATTTTTTAAAACGATTTTTCCGGTAGTACAATTTTTCCAATAATAGCGATTTTTTCTGTATGGTCGATTTTTTCCATGCGACTAATTTAATAAATATTCTTTATTTAAAAGCCCCCGAAATCGCCTGTTAAAAAATGCATATAAAATTTTTAATACACCACGTTTGTTTTGACTACCAGCTGCACTCGTAGACCGAGACAGCAGCAGTCTATTTTTATTTTGTCTATTTTTAGTTTTATTTTCAAAGCAACATTTTCTGCTGCCTTTTTCCATTATAAACTGTTATCTTTCATACCATTATCCTTTTACATTAGAGGTATGAACACAATTTAAGTTCGCACATGTACATAAGTGTGTGTTTAAAGGTTGTTTCCAAAAAAAAAAAAAACTAAAATTAGTTTCATCGTGGATGGGTGGGTATCGACTGTATGTGTGCGGCTATCGGTGGTTATGGTGGTGTTAGTGTTATCTTCTATCGAAAATCTTTTAAAGCTATTAAAACTTAAAAGAAAAACATCGAAAATGTTTCTACTTAGAAGGAAGTTTATTTAATAACATTTTCATACCATTCTTTATGTGGAGAGATGGAAACAAGGACACAACTTTAAGCACAACTCGAAGAAATTAGGAAATTTAGGTGTAAAAGGCTTTAATAGCTTTTTGAAAGTTTTTAAATTTCTTTAGTTTAGAAATGGCTTTGACGGTTGCTAAATTTACAATGTTATACAGGGTGTCCGCCGGGAACAAAGTAATATGTTTTGCCGCCATTTTGGTAACCACTAGTCGTGACAGTTCATATTTGGTAGTTGTGAAGTAGACACGAGGCAAATTTATTATGGAGAAATATTCGATAAACCAACGTGTTTTAATGTCAACAAAACGCACTAATTATCGTGTAGTGAATGATTTCGAAGAAAGAGGGTCTGCAGGTTGATAGGCCCAAGCATGGACCACAACGTACTGCAAGATCGGCTGAAAACATTACTGCTGCTCAAGAAAGTGTTCAAAACAATCATCCATCAACCTCAATTCGACGCCGTGCTCAGGAGCTTGGTCTTCAAAGAACAGCTTTGGCCACAATTTTGCACAAGGATTTGCATTTGTTTCCATTTAAGATTCAGTTGACACAAGAGCTTCTTCCACAAGATCATTTACGCCACCGTACATATGCCAATAGGATGTTACAGCTCGGTCGTCCATGACATCCCCGATTTTCATGATAAAATCATAATGAGTGACGACGAGGCACATTTTCATTTGAATGGATGGACATGTATATAAACAGAATAGTCGGTTCTGGGCAATGGAAAACGCTCAAATTATTCAGCAGTCACTTTTCCATCCATTAAAAGTGACAGTCTGGTGGGCAATTTGGTTAGGAGGAGTCATTGAACCGACCCCACTTCTTTGAAAATGAAAACGGCGCAACGGTAACTGTGAATGGGGAGCGATACGTGACATGATTGAAAACTTTTTAACGCCACAACTGCATGATTTGGGCTTGATTAACATGTGGCATCAACAACACGGTGCCACATCGCATACAGCCCGGATTACAATGGAATTACCGTGAGACCTCTCTCTTTCCACAACAATTAATTTCAAGAAATGGTGATGTTGAATGGCCTCCACGGTCGCCTGATTTGACTGCTCCGGACTTCTTTTTGTGGGGATATCTGAAAAGCAAAGTTTATGCAAACAAACCAGAAATGCTTGAGCAACTCAAACAAAATGTTCGTGATGAAATTAATGAAATACCGCGTGAAATAGGTGAGAATGTAATGAAAAATGTGCCTAAAAAGGGCTCGCATTTGTGAGGCTAACAGAGGCGGACATTTATCTGATATTGTATTCCATACATAATTGCCGACATTAAATAAAACATTTATCAATGTGAGATCCATTCTCTTTCATTAAATCAAAAATTATAAACAAACAAAGTAGTATACCTTCCCGGCGGACACCTTGTATTTTCAAAGGATATGCGTCTCGTCCTTTGAAGTAAATTTTTTATGGCTGCACTGAGTCGTGTATTCACCAGCATTCATGTATGTCAGTTGTTTGCGAAGTTTGCGGCCTCCTCACTTTGTTAATGAAATATTAAAGTAATAAGTCTTGTATTCTTTATTATTTAATAATTCGATCAAATAGCTGATATTCCTAACAATTTAACCAAGTTGTTTAATAATAAGGAATATTATAATTATTACTACTTCATATGCCGCTGAATGCTTTTTCTCTAGTCAGAATTAATTAAATATTCTTGTTCTCCTTTCTTAACGATATTGATTTGATTTATTAAACTCAAGACTGATCTAATAACTAATGAAATTTTCTTTCGCCTAAGAGAAACAGATTCTTAATAAAGTGCAGTTAAAGCTTTACTAATGAATCAGGTCCAGTGTTCAAGACATCTTCCATAAGCGGGCGAATGTTTTATTTTAGTGCCCGCATACGGGAGCTTTCACTCTTTTAGGGATTCATAAGACCAACTGTCCAATTACACTAAGGAATTTTATACAACTCTATCCATTCTAAGCAAACAATCTTTCTGGTTTATTCTCAAACAAAACCCACAACAAAGATAATGTTCTTCTCCTCCGTATCAATTACTTTTCTTTTTTTTCCAATACAAATAATATTATTTTCATTGTACGTTTATTTTTACATTCTAAGATGAGTTTTTGTACGATTTCTTTGTTAAGATAAATCAAATAAACAGTCATAAAGAAAATAAACCACAAGAAAAACTTAAAATCTATTTTATTAAGGAACACAATGTAGAGGAAGTTGTAGTAGAACATGATTGTGAAGGCTTTCTTGGTTTTTCGTTAAGATAAAAATAGATTAGATTGCTTATCGTTGGCTAAGAAAAAATATACTATTATTAGGTGATTTTTTTAGTACTGGACCTGTTCTTCTTCTTTTATATTGCGCATACAAATTAAAATTTAAGCGAGTTCATGCCAGGTTTTTCTAACTTAAAACAAATTAATAAATGTATATTTTATAAAATATTGTTTTTTATTGGGACAAAATCATCTCTGTTTCTCGCAGTATGGATTAGTTCACCAATGATTCCCAAACCAGTACGGTTTCTAATATTTCTCAGCCACGATATTTGTTTTCTTTCAATGACTATACTTCCTTCTATACGGCCTTGTTTTTTTTAAAGAACAAAGACAAGCCGCAAAGCCATTTTGGCTTGTCTGCTTGTGACCCCCACACTAATAATCTAGTGGGCTATCTACTAGTCTACAGGGGCTTCCGCCGTTGCAGTTATAGCAATTCATATTTATCTCCTCTAATAATGTGGCCAAGGTACACAGTTTTACTTATTTCTATAATTTTTACTACTTCACGTTCTCTCTGTAGCCTGTTTAAGACCATCACATTTCAAAAGTTTCTAATCTATTTAAATCTACAACTTTAAGGGTCCATGCTTCGACTCCATACAAAAGTAATGACCAAGGATAACATTTTAAAAATTTTATACAAAATTTAATATTTATATCGCGACTTGTTAATAATTTGTGCAGCTTACAAAATAAACTTCTTGACATTTTTATACGCACATTAATTTCTTTATCACACTCCCAAGTTTCCGTGTAACGAACAGCCAATATATTTACAGCCATATGCATAAAAACTTACAGCAGGTTTATAAACCGCTTTTAAGCAAAATTCACTAAAGTTAAATTCATAAATGATTAAAAGGCTTTTAAACGTTTAATAAAGCATCTATAAAATCTGAATCTGAACTGAACTGAATCTGAACCAAAAATAAAAGGACACTTTGCCATTTTGGCATTTTGTTAAAACATATATTTACATTTTATAAAAACATTTTTCGGGAATATTATTGTAAAAGTGATTTAATTAAAATTATGGATTCGATAAACACAATTCGCTTAATAGGAAAGTACTATTAACAAAAAAAAATTTACTAACAAATTTAAATATTCACAAACACTTTAGCTCAGATATCAAATGATCGGCAACCAAAAAGGTACTAGGAAAGCGCAAATCTATTTTACATAACAGATGAGCAATTTAAAGTTAATTATAAATTTTGTGGATTTAGTAAGAGAAAATGCCGCGCTGGATAGCAGTGGAATCAATCAGTAAGTTTTAAAAATTTACATGTGTTCGATATTGCAGTTAACATTGCATAAATGCAAAAAACACCAAAACTTTTGAGGCAAGAATTCGAGATTCCGGGCCATCAACTTTAAGCAGTATACTTGAAATATAAAACAATATTAAAGAAGTATATAAAAATCTTATAGAACTTCTGCGAAGGTGCACTCAATAAAAGTAATTGTTAAGATTGCCAAGTTCAAGCAAAAAAAAAAGAAAAACAAACAAAAATTATAAATAAATATAATTTATGTGGCTGTAATAATTGTGAGTACCTTCAGGCGCTACATTAAGATTTGTTAACACACAAAGCTAGCGAATCAAGTATTTATATATTCGCTCCTAAAAGTATACCTCAAACATGAGACTATAAAACTAATAAAAACTTCTAATAGTTAATTTAGACTTATTGCACATTTATGAATACTCTTTCTTATTATTAGTTTACAAAACAAAAAGTTTTTAATAACTAATGTGAATTTAAAATTTAAAATAAGTAATTTTTATGAATAAGGCCGTTAAACTTTATTACCCACTCGATAGGTTAAATTTTTACGTAAAGAATATTTATTGCTTGATGATTCGGACACCCGCCGTTAAGAGTAAAATTTTATAATTATTCAGGAAAATGATGATATCTCATTAAGAATTACAGACTTTTTAACACAAGCTGCGTACCGTCTGCATTACTTTGCAATACCTACACAATTACTTACTAGTAGATAAAATTTAATTTTTTCAACTGAACGATGTGATAGTACACATTTGTTGAGACCCTAAAAGGAGCAACGGGGCTACAAATATTTATATACATATTAAAAATATTTGATTGAAAAACTGATGTTAAATTTTAAATTTAAACAAGTCAATAATTGTATTATTTGCATTTCAACATCTCAGCTTGTTTACGCCATAAGTGACATTTAAAAAAATCATGTTTGTCTTTGACACATGTCACAAATCACAAAGAAACTAAAATACAAAAGATTTCTAATTAAAAAACAAACTGAAAAAAAAATCAAACTGTATTTACTGAAATAAGATTTGTTATCCTTTAAAAAGTTTTATTTAGTTTTACAAATAAACCAGAAATCTTTTTGTTATTAAAAAAAAGAACAACAACCACACCTTTGCTTGAACAAAATGAATTTTTGTTAAAGAAAATGCAAACTTTTAAAGTGTTAATGTATTTGCATTTGAAATTTCGAACATAATTTCAAATTTTTAAATTTATATAGAATAACAATTTGAAATTTAATTTCATAAAATCTTTTTGATTTTTGGCGAAAAAAAATTAATTTTCAAAAAACTAATTAGGTTGCAAAATTCGGGTTACATTTCGAAATTTATTGTATGAATTAGCAAAAAGTACAAAAAATGCATGTTCGAAAATTCGAACTTAATTTCGAAATCTGTAAAAATTATAAAAAACATATTAAAAACATATGAAATAAAATAAAATAAATTATGTGGTCACACTTTGCAAAACGCAAATACCTTTGGGTCGCCGTGAAGGCCTTTCGCGGCCAGTTGGACTAATTTTAATTGTATTTCATAGAATAATTTTAATCAGATTCATATAAAGTTTTCCTTTTCTCTATTAGAAAAGAAAATATTTTTAAATAATGTAACAATTATCTAAAGAAAACAAAAAAATAAAAAAAAAAATCATGTATACGTCCCACTGTGCATCGTGGTAAAAGTATACTTTTTCTTTATTTAAAAATCTTATTTATACAAATTTTACACACACAACACAAATTCTGTTCATTGGGTTTATTATTCCAAAGACCTAAACATAATTTTCAAATGCTTATTATTCAATTCACAGTGACGGCGCAGCGCTAGCGCTTGCAAATGTGCCACGGTTGCATGTGTGACACTAATTTTCAAATTTAATATTATTTTATGCACTAAATGAATGTGTGTGTAAATTTGTAATGTATTTATATATGTTTGCGGCACAAATTTGGCAGTAGAGCTTCTCCTTAAACCCCTCCAATAATCATTTGTTTCCCCCTCCGCTGGTGCATTAGAGCAGCAGTTCTTAATTGGTATTTGAAATTATAATTTAATATTTGAAATTATGTTTGACAGTATTTTGAGCTAATTATTCGTATACGTGTGTGTGTGTTTGTTGTGTGTGGATCTACTCGTACTACTTTTTTTTAAAATAAATTCAGCAATTTGTAGGATTTAATAAACATTTTGTAAATATTACCAAAACAACAACAAAAACAGAAAAATTATCAAAGTGTGTGCAAATGGCGGGATTGTGGTTGGGGAAATTCACTTGTGTGTACCGTCAAAGTAACTAAAATGTTTTGTATGAATGTTCAGAATTAGATCATAATAAATTTTATTAATAAAAATAGAGATAGAAAAATGTGTTCGTATATTTTATAAAAATTTAAATTTAAAAGTTTTCATGATTTGCAAAAATATTTCATTTATTTACTGAATGTTACAATACAATCATGAATTATAGCCAGTGAAGCCGAAATTATGATCGAGAAAAAGTGAAAATATGCTTCAAAAACTTTAAAAGAATATGCTCTTAAAAAAGCACAAATATGCATTCAAAATAATTCAAAAACAAAACAAATAGAACAAGAAACAAAACGAAAATTGCATTTCAGTTTCTAAGCAAATCTCGTTATCAAAATTTTAGATACAAATTTTGTTGGCAATTAATTTTGCAATAAAGGACAACATATTGATTTGGATTTAAGAAGAAAAACGTCTAAATAAACTATTGCTCCATTAACGTGTTCTTTCAGCATTTACTAATGTACTAGGAGCATATTTAAAGGATAACACCTCCTTGACAAAATATTTTAAAATTGCGCTGAAGCAAATCTGAACTAGAAATGAAATATAGATGGCGAAAATGTGGCAATCACACTTTAGTTGATAGATATACAAAATGTAAAAGCCATGGGCTGATCAGAATTCAAAAAGGATTTGTTGCGAAAACAAAAAAAAACTTAATAAAACATCTAAATATGCTCTAAAAAGTTGAATGAGCTCTATAAAGTGGCAAGATACTTCGAATATGCTCTTAAGGCTGAAATAAGCGAAAATGGTGCGATTGATAAAATATGCAAAAATATGCACTAGAAATTCCACTGCCAAAATTCATAAGAACGTCTAAAAAGGGTAAATATTTTATCTCCGCCGCAATAGGTTACACAAGGAAAAACATGCAATTGCATATTTGCCCTTTTGCTAATTATAAATAACCTACTTTATCGGTTCGTTGCCTAATTATAAAAAATTTCAATAAAGTGTCTAAGCATGCTCTAAAAAGTCGAATAAGCGCTATAAATTAGCAAAGTACGGCATATATTCTCTTAAGGATGAAATAACCGAAAAATTATGCGATTGAGAAAATATGCAAAAATATGCAATAACATTTCTAAAGCCAAAATTCATAAAATTGGCTCGCTAATTTGCACAAGAAAAAACATGCAATTGCATATTTGCGGTTTCCCTGATTAAAAATAACTTAATTTAATGTGGGCGCTATAATTTAAAGATTTTTTTTACAAACTTCTGCTTCGAAGAGCTCTTAACTATTTTGAAATTAATTTTGAGAAAATATTTTATTTAAAAATGTCCTTTTCTAGAAAAAAAAGCTTCTTAGTAAACAAATATACTACAAACCCGCTTTTTGTATTTTTAAGAGTTTGCAGCACTGACAACAGATCTATTACTTTAAATTTCGAACATTTTTAAGCCTCTCTCTGGTTCTCTATTCACATTGTGTGTTATTTCAGCTTATCTTCTTAATCACTGGCTAACGATCGCTCTTTGTTATTCTTTGTTGTAAATTTAGTCAGTATTTGCTTATGATTAAATAGAAACACTTTGTGATCAACAAGAAAATGTTTGCAAATGTTTTTAAATGTATTTTAGTTTTACTAATATTCTATTGTTTGCCTGCAACGCAGTGTAACACCAATGATGACCCTAAAGTTCACATCGATAATGATGTATTCAAAGGCACAATAGTAGGCAAAAGACTCCAAGACTCAAACGTTGATTATTTCGGTTTCCGTGGAATACCGTATGCCAAGCCGCCCATAAAAGAGTTGAGATTTCGGGTAAGTTTAAGCTGCTTAACTCTAGTGTTACTTTCATAAACATTTTCCTAAAGTTCGAATTTTTATAATCAAAATGAAATATTTGTTAACGGAGTGAAAATTGATTCCAAGTTAAAATTCACATAAAAATCGAATTCCAAAGCAAAACTATGATTCTAAGAATGTCTAAGAAATTTCTAAATTGATTTCGAAATTAATTTCGGGTGTTGGAAATGTCGTACTTTATTTACACAAATTCAAGCAAGGCTCATATTTTAAGACAAAAACTTTTTCAAATTTTATTATTAATGTAAAATGTTTAAAATTAAGATTTCGAATATTAAATTAAAATTTCGAAGTTGGCCAAAACTTAAAATTTATGACATATTGTTGTAAAAAATTCTATACAAAAGTATTCTAGAAATACTACTGATAGGGACAATATTTTGGCAGGGAAAGCTTAAACTTGTTCATCCTTGTGTTGTGATCAAATAAATCAAACTTGTTTTCCAAAATAAGCAACGTTTTAGATAAGAATTTTCCATAAAAAAATTTAGCTACATGAAAAATAACGCAAGTAATCTTTCTGGAAGTGTCTTTTGATTTTTAAACTAAATTTCGAATTTTCGAAATTAAGTTCGAAATTTCGAAATTTATTTTAGTTAATTAAATTTAAGAGTAATCAATATTTAAAGACCAAAATTCTGTGAATTTTTTAATTTTTTTAAGTTTTGTTATATTCAAAAACTTAATTAACCTCGAAACTAGCCAAATGTAAAATTTGCAAACTGTTTTGTTGAAAAAATCTTAAGAAAAACCTCTAATGACTATTTCTCTGTGACCAGCAGTGAAAATTAAAAAAAATTTGTAAATAAAATATGATAACAATAAACATATTTTAGTTGCTGCAACGAAAAAATGTTCAATATAACTAAAGCACTTCAATAAAATAAAAACTTTATTTTTGTTAAGAGCAAAAAATTGTTTGTTGGTTTAAGTTCAATTACTTAATATTTTCGCATTTTGCAGGACCCTCAAGAACTTGAAAAATTTGTGGGCACTTTGGATGCCACTCATGATGGTTATGAATGTTGCTCTGTGACTGCCCGCAATGGCTCCGAGGATTGTTTAAGCTTAAATGTCTACACAAAACAGGTAAGTAAAAACCAAAATTAATTTTAATAGTTTTAGAAAAATTTTAATAATTTCATTGCAGTCCTCCAAATTACTACCCGTCGTGGTGCTAATACACCCTGGGGGCTTGTATTTGGGCAGTGGTGCCAGCTTTTTTATGCAACCAGGGCATATGATGACACAAGACTTGGTTTTAGTGACCTTTAACTATCGCTTAGGCGCTTTAGGCTTCCTTAACTTGGGCACGGCTCAAATACCCGGTAACGCTGGCTTTAAGGATCAGGTTTATGCCTTGAGATGGGTTCAAAAATTTATAAAATATTTTGGCGGCAACCCCCAAGATGTTACCTTAATGGGCTATAGCGCAGGAGCTCTAAGTGTTCAGCTTCATTTGATGTCAACGATGAGTAAAGACCTCTTTCAGAAGGCCATCATGATGAGTTGTTCGTTACCACCTCAAACTTATCTGCCACAAGGACAACAAAAATATTTGGCTGTACGTCTGGCAAAACGTTTGGATTGTGAAAAATTGCGTTCAATAGAAGAAGAAATTCCTTATGGAGTTGAACGAAAGTTCTCCGACTATGAGGACATCCGGAACGAAGACATTTTAGAGTGCCTTAATCGACACAATGGCTCGGTTATAGGCCACACTTTGAGACCAATGTTTGATTTCTTCAAAGACAATCCGATTTTCTTGTGGCTGCCTGTCATCGAAAGGGATTTCAAGCAGGAACGTTTTCTCAACGAACATTTAACAGTTGCACGCAAAACTGTACTCATAGGATATACGAATGGAGAGTTGTGTTCGTCAGCTAAAGAAATTTTGGAATATGTTGATGCTAAAAAAAAGTTTTCAAATGAATTTGATACTTTGGCTCCGCGTGCTTTCATGTATGAACGTTATCCTCATAGAAACGAAATAACGCAAATAATTAAACAGAAATTTTTTAATGGCTCCACGGATTTCTCTGCCAAAGATTATGATGCGATATGTGATGTATTTTCGGATACTCTAATACGTTACGGAGCCCATAAATTTGCAGAGTTTTTATCTCAAAATGAAGGTTTGGTGTATTTTTATGAATTTTCCTTTGTGGATGATCACGAAAAGGAGTCGAATGGATTTCCAGAGAAAGCAGGTAAAGTTTCGATTATTTTTTTTTTAAATTACAAAATTTTTATAAATCGAAAAACGACACCTTAAGACACATTTTAAGGGGCTTTAAAATTTAAAACTTATTGGCATTTTGGCATAAAAGTACGTTAATTTATCTTTGTCTCTTCAATTATTATATGCTATAAAAATTAATTTCTATTGTAAATAGAAATAATAATTAAGGAATAATTAAAAAATATTTAATAAATTAAGAAAAAGTATAATTCAAATTCCATAATTATTAAGTAAAAAGCAATATTTAGTCAAAAGCATAATTTCAGGGATTTAAACTTACGCCTTAAACTATGCCGAATATGTTTCACTTGTTTTTGCGATTTTCTTAACACGTCTCGTAGGTTTTGACTATTTATTAAAATTTAATTTATATTTTTGAAACAATTCCACAGATCGTTGCGAACACATGTTCGATTTTCAGTATCTATTCAATTGGCCCGGAAGGAAACATGACTCAGAGAAACAAAAGAAAATGGTGGAAATGTACACGCGTTTTATATATGACTTCGCTAAAAATGAGTGGGTTCATTTGATAATTATAAAAGAAATATTTTTTAACTAAAGTATATTTTTTAGAAAACCTTCGGAGTCCGGGGCCAAACCATATCCCCATTCTTATGCTTTAATTAACGAGACTATTGAGTACAAAGAGGGACGCAGCTTTAAAAATTATGAATTTTGGCAGGAATTGTTTCCAAAATATTTTAATAGCAATTTGAATTAAAATAAAATATAATAAAATAAATTAAGTTAAAATAAATTAAATTTTTCAAAATAAAATATAATAAAATAAAATATAATAAAATAAGTTGAAACGAAATAAATTAAAATAAAATAAACTGAAATAAAACAAAATTAATAAAATAATTGCAAAAAAAATTAAAATTAAATAAGTGCAAATAAAAAAAAATTAAATAAATTGAAATAAAATTAAAATAAATTAAATTAAATAAAATGAAATAAAATAATAAAATAAACTGAAATAAAATAAAACAAATTAAAATAAAATAAATTGAAATTAAATAAATTAAAATAAAATAAACTGAAATAGAATTAAATTAAATATAATGAAATAAATTACAATGAATTAAAATAAAATAAAATTGTATAAAAAAATTAAATAAAAAACTGATATCAAATTAAATAAAATTAAATTAAGTGAAATAATATAATAAAAAAATTACATTAAATAAACTGCAATAAAGTAAGATTAAATTCAATAAAATGAAATAAAATAATAGAAAATGAAATAAAATAAACTGAAATATAATAAAATTAAATAAATTGAAATAAAATGAACTAAAATAAAATACAATTAAAAAAAATAAAATTTATTAAAATAAAATGTAATAAAAATAATAAAATTAAATATAATAAACTGAAATAAAATAATGAAAAAAATTAAATTAAATAAACTAATTTAAAATAAACTGAAATCAGTAAAAATAAAATAAAAAAATATGTCTAAATTAAATAAAATTAAATAAAATAAAATAAAATAATAAAAAGAATTACATTAATTAAAATAAGTTGAAATAAACTGAAATAAAATAAAACAAATTAAAATAAAGTAACTGAAATAAAATAAATTTAATTTAAATAAAACAAAATAAAATAAAATGATATAAGTGAAAATGAATAAAATAAAAAAATAAATTTAAATTAAATAATCGGCAATAAATTAAATTTAATTTAAATAAATTTTAATAAAATGATATAAAATTAAATAAAATGCAAATGAAATAAAAAGAAATTAGATTAAATAAATTAAAATAAAATAAACTGAAATAAAATAAGGTAAAATAAAATTAAACAAAATAAAATTTATTTAAATGAAATAAAATGAAATAAGTGAAAATAAAACATTTAATTAAATTAAAATTAAATAAACGGCAATAAATTAAATTTAATTCAAATAAATTTTTTTAAATGATATAAAATTAAATAAAATGCAAATGAAATGAAATTAAATTAAATAAAAAGAAATTAGATTAAATAAATTAAAATAAAATAAACTTAAATAAAATAATTTAAAATAAAATTAAATAAAACAAAATAATTTAAATGAAATAAAATCAAATAAGTGAAAATAAAATATTTAATTAAATTAAAGTTAAATAAACGGCAATAAAATAAATTTAATTAAAATAAATTTTTTTAAAATGAAATAAGAAAAATTTTTAATAAAATAAATTAATGTTTATGCATAATTTGTTAAACTGTTTAGGTTTCTATTGAAAATAAATTGTTAGGCTTGAGTTCGCATCTGAGTTTACGCATTTCTTTTAATTTAAGAAATTTATTAGATAAATTGGTTATTTTATCAAGAAGAATAAGTACTCTTTGGAATAATTTATTATTCATCAGACAGAACGGATCAGTACTCATTTCGAGCTCGCTACACCATCTCGTCAACGTTCTTTGTTCGATTTTACAACTTTTGACGATGGATACTAGTGACTGGGAATATCAATGTTGCATTTTTAATAGAATAATGAATTTATCAAACAAATTCTTAAATTAAAAAGAAATGAGTAAACTCAGGTTTAAACTCAAGCCAACCCAATCCTTTCAATTAAAAAAAATATTGTTGCAAAATTATTAGTAACTCAATTTCTTCTCTTAATCAGAAAAAAAAACAACAATAAACTTGCAAGATTTCTAGTCAGTATGACAGAAGCCTTTACAGGACTGAAAAATAAACTGATTTTTTAATAAAATCTGCATTTTTGTGATCTCATACGATTTTTATGTTGTTCTGTCAACCGAGTGGTGCCAATTGATTACATTGCGCTGTACCTTCCAGGGATTTGAGGTCTTTGCTCTGTGATTATTGTTGAATTGTTTTTAATCAAATAAGTTTAAGCTATTTCAAAATAGTTTTTCTTGAATCGCTATTATTAATCAAAACGAATGTAAATGCAATTTGGAATTTTATTTAATATTTGCAGCACATTAAGTAATTTAAATATAAAGTTATTTAAATGTCCTTAAAGTGTATGTTCCTGAGATATTTGTAAGCACTTTAATCTGTAGTTAATTAAATAAAAGTACACAGAAATCCTATACTCGAGAGCAACTTGTTTTTTTTTTCTTTTTTTGCTTTCCAAAGTAAAGTAAATATTAACAAAAAGCTTAACAGAGAAAAGTGTGGCATTTAAAAAACGAAAAAAAAACACACACACACAAGCTGAGCGAACAAATCCTTACACAGTTGCACATACACACACACCCACACACATATGAATATAAATATGTTGACTAAAATATTTGAAAGTGAATAAATATTAACACCACAACTCAAGCGGGGGTGTTGTGCGCGGCTCGTAAGTCAAAATGGTATTTACTGTGTACTTGACAAATGTTTCCCAAGTGGGCGTCCAGCAACAATGGACCAATGGTAACAATAAGAGCAGGAAACGCCAAACAAACGCACATACACAAAAAAGAATGAATAATGAAAATCCTAAATAACACATGTAAATGGTCCGAGTTTCGGATGAAATAAGAAGTAGTTTTAGAAATTTGTTTAGTGAGCAAAAGTGAAGAGTGAAAAGTGATCCTGCGAAATCGGCTCAAATCAATAATAATTAAATAAAAACAAGCAAAAGAAACACATGCTTGAGGGAATCATAATTTAAGAGCAAAATTATTGTGATTGAATTATGTGGCGGCAGTCAACAACATATTCTTCTCAAATCTAATCGCATTGTTCTCTAATTCATTTTCAATAAGATTTGTTTTTTTTTTTTGCCAAGTAATTTAGAATATTTTGAATAATTTCCAATTTACATAAATTTAATAGGCCGAATTAGTTTATTGGAAATCATTAAATTGAGCTTGAGGTCACTTTTTTATAAATATAACTATCCAAATTTATTATTTTTTTTAGAAAGAAAGAATTTATTTTTTCTATAAAAAAGTGCCATTAAGCTCAATTGGAAGAATCATATAAATATATTAAGAAAAGATCGAAAAATGTTACATTCAAAGAAAATCATTAAAAAAATTTCAATAACTCCGAATTCCAGTGAAAATTGGGAGTGTGTTTTCTCGGTTGCACTTTTATTTGGAAACTTTTAAACCTCATAGAAGACGCTGGTATTGATATCTTTATTTCCAAATTTTTCCAAGGATTTTGTATTTTACAATAGCGCTGAAAGCATAAGACTGATTCAACCAATTTGTTTTTAATTGATAAGTTCAAATTATTTTTCATGGAGAAAATAATATTGGTAAATTTTTAATCATCAGATTAGGAGAAAGGATCAGTATTACTGATTCGCTCGTGATCGTCACAACATCTCATCAGCGTTCCTTCGTCGTTTTTATCGCTTATCAATCACGGTGGGTCTTAGTGAACTGCGATGTCAACTATTTAACCGAATCATTTAACAAATTAGAATACGAGAATTACATCTATACATTTTTACCATCAAAATCAATTTCGGTCAGATCGATTATTAATTATCTTTCATGATTAGTTTTTTAATATATTACTGCTTTTATGGTTTTTCCAGCTTCATTGCCTGCTAAGCTGGACTCAAATACCGTTCAACTTAAACTTAAACAGTTCAACTAGATGAAATGAAATGAGGTCGTTCGATCCTTTCGTTCATCGTTCCTTTTTAACTTTGAACAGTGTAGGAACAGGGAACGGGTGAAATTCTCTGTCGCTCCTGAAAACGTCAACAAACATTTGTTATTGTTTGTTTTCATTTTCTTGGTGTACAAAAAAAAATTCTATAAGTGCTTTCATTTATTAAGTCGGCATCTCTGATCTCTATAGAAAAAGTCGACATTGTTCTAAGTTTACAGAATGTGTGCACGAAATAATTGTAACAAACAGTCTTGACGTGTCAACAATTTGCTGGTAAGTCCTTGAAAAATCATACATGAAAAAATAATATCAAATTGCTGTTGACTTTTCATACTGACTTTGACATTTATCAGAAAAAGTTAATGATTCCTCAAGATGGTTTGCGATTTCAGAACTTGGAACGATAAAAAAGTAACGTTTGGATCGGACCTCATTGTTCCAATTAGGGAATCTTTCAATGGAACTAGGGCGTTTTGGAACGACACAACTCTAGTTAGTTGATGAGAAGTTCTCGTGAAGGTAACATCGTTTCTCATTTATCTATATAATTAACAGGCAAATACGTTTTTTAGATCTCTTTTACGTTTCTAATACTGGACCGATTTGGGAAATATTTATATGTTTTTAAAAGTCTTTTTTTACATAGATGTGCACAATCTTAATTTTATTTAAGTTGTTTCAGTATTTTGAGAGCTATAGGCGTTTAAAGTTGCTACTAACACATGCAAACTTATTACACATGCATGTATCAGCTTTAACTTGAAAAAGAAACAAAGTGTGCACGCGTGTTAGTTCAATTTGCTTTTGCATAAAAATGAGGCAGATTTTTAAGTTGTTTATTTACAATGCTTTTTGTTTTTGTGTTCTATCTTATGTATTTATGTAAATGTTTAATATTAATTTCTAGAAAGCGGTCGACCGAGTCGACAGCTGGATACACTAGTATTTGTTATAACAACCGTAATTTTAACTGCGTTGTAATACAAATTTTTAGGTTTCTTTTTTACGAAAAGCTTTACCATTCGCTTGTGAAAATCATTATTTTTTTATAATTTAAAAGTTACATTATAATTTATAGCAAACATTGTTGCAGCGAATATAATATAGTCGTTGTAACCATGTCCACAATAAACTGCACTTTTATCGGCTTGTAGACCAAACAAAATTTTTTTTCGATATTTTTGGTGAAAAAGAGCTGTAGAAATTAACTAACTGTTGCTCCTGCCCGATTTCAAATGTAAATTGCAGAGAGAAAGCAAAAAAATACCAACAAGAATTTTTTGCGTTCAAATAACACTGACAGCGTGTGAGAGAAAGTGTTGTTGTATATTTACTTAAGCTGAAGTTTATTTAGTCTTTATGCAGAGTTGGTACAAAACACACACACACGCGCACACGTACACTTATACACGGCCATTTTGAGCAATTCTTTTTGTTAACTTAAAACAATACACAATTGTTTGTTTTTATTTTTTTTGTGAGTGAAATTGTTGGCTGCTGTTGCTGCTGCTGCTGCTATTTTGAAATATTAAAGCAGGGATTTAATTCGGACTTCAGCATTGGGGATTTGCTATCGTAGTATTTTGTTTTTGTTTAATTTTTTTTTAAGCGAATTAAGTTTTAACAAGATTTTGCAGGATTTGAATTGTTCAAACGATGTCGATTATTTTAATGAAATGATGAAGACAGAGGAGGGGTATATTGTGTTTGGGAATTTTATTAGAAAATTTTTAAAATTGAAGTAAGAAAATCTTCAATGATTTCTGAAGGATTTTGTCAATACACATTTGTAATTTATAGACATTGAAGCTCAGTATTGCATGTACACAAATTTATTAAGAAAATACGGGCCCTACATATTGTGTTGACCTATTTAATCGTTCCGCATGAATAGCTCGAATAGTTCCATTGCTAAAAATAAAGTGAAAGCTTTTACAAATCGCCATAAGACATGGATGGATGGCATGTCCTAGAGGGAACTAGAAAATAATGTAATATATTGTGGAGCGATAAAACTTAAATTGTTTTGTTTAAAAATTATGCTGGCTGGAAGCTAAGAAGACCAAAGAGTCATGAATTCAATCTACGCTAACCTAAAAAGAGAGACAATCAAATATAGCGGTAGTACCTATTTTAATGACCACATGTGTATTTGGGCACGTCCTTTTGCGGCCATTCATCTGAACAATGAGTTTAAATTTGAAGCCTACGATTAAAAAAAAACATGTAGATGATTTTAAACGTCTTGAGAATTCCTTTTCCACGCACTCTGCTGCACTTTAAGGATATAATGATTTAGGTTCCGTGAGAATATAAAACTTAATTCTCATATGTATATGAATTTCATAACTATGCTTTCATAAATGTACATATAATTCAAAGACCAAAATTTTTTTCGAGTTATTAAACTGAAAAAATTAAGAAAAGTTGAAAATTTTTATTTTTATATACCAATTTTTTTCTTCTTCAATTATTATATTTTCCTAGAACATATTTTTCTTTAAACGTAATCGTATTTATAAAAAAAAACAGGTTTGTATTGTAAAATCTATGTTAAAATAAAAATACTCTACATTTTCTGTATTTGACTAAAAGTATGCAATGGATTTCCGTTTCTTAAAAGAAATTCATTTCCATTTAGCGATCTACAGGATGATGATGATGATGATGGCGTTGATGGAAAAAAATCCATTATACTCATTTAAAACCATTAACAAAATATAATAATAATAAAATGGAAGAAATATATACAATATTTCCACAATAAAATAAAGCAAACAAACACAAAAAAAATTAAAAAAAACGCAACAATTCAGTTTCTTTTTAAATGGATTTTCAAGATGAAAATGGCCGAGAAAAAGAGAATGCAATAAAAGCAAATACTTGCTATGACTTTTATGAACAATACACAACAGCAGAAGTGTGTCAAAATCATGTGGCAGATTTCGTTTATCCGATACGATATAAATAATTATTGAAAATATTATAATAAGAAATTATTTTTTTATATTCGTATATTTAAAAACAGTTCTTTGTTAGCAAAAGATTTTTAAAATGTTTAATTATGTTGTATTTTTGTATGCTCACAAAAAGCCTACTTTTAGCCTTTTGTTTAATGACATTTAACAAAGCATAATTTTAGGCGTTGTTTTTTTTTTTTAAATTTAAATTACAAAGCTAAAGCTGGGGAAAAAGACAGCACAAAAAGAGACGCTTTGTTTCAACATCCTTTTACAAAATATTATATTTCCTTTAGTCATTGTTTAATATTCTTCTTTTTGTTTAATACGTTTTTTTGTTTTGTTCTTATTATTATTTTTTTGGGAAACAAAAAGCAAAACTATTATTCATTTTTAGTTCATTGTTGCTTTAGTTTGTGTTGTTTCGCTTTTTTCTTCCTGCTTCCTTTATTTTTCAGTTAAATATTTGTGAATGCTACAAATATATAAATATTATTTACTTAGGATAATTACTGATTTACATTTTGTTGTTTGCTGTAGTGTTTTGTTAGTGAAGTCTATGCACAGTGAAGGGCAAAATGAGCCTGAACAAATAGTGCAAAAGTACTGAAATCAAATACGGTAAAAGAGGGGTCTCGAATAATTTTAACCACAATTTTATTAATATAAAGAAATTCTATTTTAAATTTAAAAAAAATATAATCGCTTTCTTCAGCCATTTGGTTAAAATTTTGCGAATAGGTGGGAGTTTTAATAAAATAATAATTAACTATTACAAATATTTTTGCAACTCTTGATGTAATTTTAAATCGCAAAAGAAAAATATTAAATTAAATTTAAAAATGTTTAATTTGCCAATTCCTTTTCATTATTTAAAAGGATGCAAAACTAAAAATGTTTTGAAATTTTTTATTGTGTTAAATTTTTATTAATTTAGAAAAACATTCCCTTTAAAAGACCCAAGAAAGGAGGGGCGAAATATTCAAGAAAACTAATAAATAAACATATTTTTATATCAATATAAATAACCTGGAGCTTGTTAATTGAATGTTGACGTACGAATATAGAAAAACATTTCACCTTAAAGAATTTTTTTAGAAAATCCCCTGCAAACAATTTGTATTCAAATTGAATCTTGAATAAAAAAATCTTTTTTTAAAACCCAGACAATAATTGAACTAAATTTCATTTCAATTGAGACAAAACTTGAACCAAATTTCACGCTTGAATTTAACAAACCAAAAGTTTTCTAAGAACATCATCAAAATTGTCTTTTGATTGTTCGCTTAGTTACAAATTAATTTCACTTGCTAGTAATTTTCTAGTTGTTTCAATTACATTTCCTTTTCTATGCTCATGAAAAACCACCACTGTATTTTTCAGCGTCTCTTAGAATTTGTAAAACATTGTAAAATTTCCTGCCATTATTTTATATATAATTTAACAGTTTCGTTTTTCATTTCTTGTTTTCGTTTTTTCCGTTGTTTCGTTTTGTCTGTGTGTGTGTGTGTGTGTGTGTGTGTGTGTGTGTGTGTGTGTGTGTGTGTGTATGTAAGTTGCAGTGTTTGCCAAGGATTTTTCCTATTTTTTTTGTTGCTGCCTTAGATTTTTGTTAACATCAGATTTGACAACAAACAATTTGTTTAATGGGTTTTTTAAATACTCGTAGTTATTAAAAATATATTACATTGAGTACAATAATTACTACAAGTTGGCTTGTATTATTGCTAACGGGTGTTATTTCTTGGCATTAGGCGGAGAGCGCAGTGCGTTGTGACGACATTCGGCATCGATGATATCAAAGAAATTTTTGTAAATAGATGAAATTTTTAAAGCTGTTGCTTGATTTGATATTTGATAAGAAAATTTTGAAGGTACTTTTGAAGGCCACCTTCTCATTATCCTTAATTTAAGAAATTAAATTTAAGCTAGAATTAAGTTCAAAATGCTGCAGAATGAAATATAGCTACCTTGGAAATTGTGATGTTGGAATCTGTGGTAAGTTTCATGTCAATCAGCGAAAGGATTTGGTAAGCCTAATATTAAATAATCTAATTTTAACAAGAATTATGATAAAAATTGCGTTTCAACTTTATAACAACTTATAAAATTGTGGTTCTAGTCTGTGTGTCAAGTTTCAGTTTAAACGGTGCAAGGACTTGCCCACCTCCCATATATCCTTTATAAAAAAAATCTCTTTTTGCTGCAATTGTGATGAGAACACAATAAGAGTTTTTAAAATTATGCTTTTAGGCTGCCTCAGGCAATTCTAATTTGAAATGATGCAAGGACATGTCCACTAATATTTGTCCTTAATATTATATATACATAATATATGTAAGCTACTATTATTATCACTTCTAAAATAATGCTTTTAGGCGGCACTGTGTTTAATTTACTCCTCATCAGGTGCTAGGATATGTCTACTTTCCATATATCCTTAATTAAAAAAAACTTGCATTCAATTCGAAATTACGGTAAGAATGCCAAAAAAAGCTGTAGAGAACTTCTTAAATTATACTATTAAGATTTGTGACGAATTTAATTGCAATCCCTGCCAGGAGTCACATTCGTTTCATATATCCTTTTTATTAAAACTAGGATTAAGTAGGATCTTGTGTTTTATCTTCAATATACATTTGATTTAGTTATCTTTAGAGTTACAATTTTTATGCAGGAATAAAATTTTGACAACATTTTTCCCGACAAGTATGTTTCGCAACTCTTCAAGAATTTTTCGCGACGTTGAAAAAACTCTTTCACTTGTGGCTGAGCGAGCCAGATGATATACAAAGTATTTGTTTAGCTAATTTTTGCAGAAGTAAAAGCTCTTTAGCTTTTTTTCTAAAAACTTCTAAAGGTATGGTTACATCACCGATATAAAACGTGACCAACAGACAAGCTAAAATTCGCATTTTCTTTAATTCCAATATTTTTTTAATATGGTTTCGCATTTATTAAAAATAATAAAAAAATAGCATTTTGCGGCATAATTATAATTATAAAAACTAAGTTAGATCACACTAACCCTAAGCAAAAGTAGTGGTTACGTTTTTGTTTTTAGGCAAATGCCGTAATTTGCCCCTACATGTTATTTTTTTCAAATTTTCGCCAGTCTAAACTTTTAATTATAGGACTCTAATCATTCATGTGCGTATGTCTAATGGGTTTGATGAAAGGTGCTTGTCTAAAATGAGCAACTGAACGAGTTGGACCCAACTGTACATCAATGCATACCGCCACAATGTGGTATTCCCACTTGTTTTATGTCTTCATGACAAAATTGGTCTGGCAGCAAATCACGGCATTCGATATCATGTAAAAGCCCATAAAATTTTTTTTAATTTGAATGGAAATTTCGTTCGATATCGAATGCCGTGATTTGCCCCCTGATATTAAAAATATGAAAAAAAAATTACACAAATTAAAAAAAATCACGAAACAATCAGGCAAAAAATCTACTCATGCACGCTCGCTCACGGCCAATCATTTTAAACTCGTGTTCATGCACGCTCAAATGATTGAGCGTGAGCGGTGCCCATCTCTTAACATTTCTAAAAGTATTTTTTTTTTTTGCTAAATAGTTTTTCTCATGAATTGTCCTCTTGTGTTGACATATTAAATGGAAAAATTCGTTCAGCAGTTCGTATTAGGGGCCGTGTTGGCTTTCCAAAATTATGTGGCTCTTGACAATTCGTTAACATTGTTATTTAAGATTTTTGCTTATTTGACTGTGGAACAACAACACAAGCCTGCAATCATATTCGATCCTTAATGCCATAAAATTGTATTTCAAATAAAACTGAAAAATATGTTTTATGTGGGACTTTTTATGTTTTATTTTAATTTAAGTGTTTTGCGTTTAAAAAAACCACCCGCTAAAAGATTTTAATATTAAGCCAAATTGTTTTCAGCTTGTTTGAAAAGTAGGCCATTGTATTATTAATAATGTAAAACGATTACGATGACGACGACGACGACGACGACGATGATGATGGTTTCTTAAGCAGCTGGTCATCAATTATAAATATCAAGGAACATTAATAAAATATTTTACAAATTGTAAAATGTATTTTTTGTCTTTTCATAACTATAAAAGAAATGTCTAGTTCAATAATGTACAAGTGAAGCAAAGCCTTAAAGTATGTTATACTTTGTATGGAGTACTAGAGGTGGAGATATTTATAAATTTTACCCGATTATCTTGTGCATCTTTCGGCATTGTGAGTTTTTCATTGGTAACTTACCTAAAAAGAAATAAAGAAAATATATATTATTAAATTTTGTTTAACTTAGGTTGGTGCTAAAAAGAATTTGTCTACTTTTAGGCGTACAACAGAAAATTCTAAATGTTTAAGTTTATTTAATGAAAACAAAGCAAACACTTTTATTTCCTGCAAAAATATTCATTTTATTTAATTCACTGTCATTTGCTCAAAGACCTTCCGTGAGCGTTTTTTTTAATAAAATTATTTCCTCCTTCCAACATTTTGTCTTCTGACTGACGACTAAAATCGTTAGCGGGAATATGACAATTTTAATTTTCTTTTTTATTTGGAATGTTCCAAATATTGCATCTTTTGGCATGAATTCTTTTCTTTTTTCTCCAGCTGCTCAAATACGTGCTCTGGAAATCGAAGATGCATTTCAACGATTTTGTTTTCACTCATATTAAAAGCATCTCTAATACATACATGCACACGTATGTATATTTGTATGTTCATATTTTGTGCAAGTGTGTGTGTGTGTGTCTTTTTGTATATCTCTGCTGTCATTTCAAAGACAACGACAGATATGACAGTTTGTTTATTATATTTTCATATCTCATTTTTTTGTTGCTTCTTTTGCAAGCAACAACAAAAACTTTTTGCGTTTAAAAACATAAATAAAACAAAATTTTAGTTTTTGTTTTTTCTTTTGTATTTTTCAAAACAAACTCAAATTTCACAGCACGTTTTCAATTTTAAATGTGTTTATAAGAAATTTCTGGTCATTATTATTTTTTTTTGCTTCTTATTTTTGTTGATGCATCTTGTGGCAGCGGTTTTTGTAAAATCCAAAATTGAAGGGGGTGGTTTGTCAAGAAACAAACAAAATATTTAATTTGCAGTTAAAACAAAAGTTTGACAATTTCGTTCGAACATACGAATGTTAAAAACAAAAATGAGGAACTTAAATTGCATATTTGTTTTCAGCATTAATATTCGCATGAAATTTTGTGAAGCAAAGAAAGAATCAATAGCACTTATTTAATACTGGTGGCCTCATTGGATTAATACTCAAGCAGAAAACAATCAATAATTCGCTTCAAAAATCAAATTAAACTTGAAATGCGTTCCTAAATCAGGCAACATTCCTTTTGCAACCATTTCTTTGTCTCATAATTAACATTTTTAAATTGGAATTGATATAAGAAATTATGCACAGGGGCTTGTTTAATATAAATAGAAAAAGCGTTTGATAGCATATGGATCCACATTTGCAAGGAAAGATAATCGGAACAATATAATTCATTGAAAAAAAGAAAACTGCTTGAAGATTGAAAATTTTAAAATTGCAAACAGAATTAATCTTGAATACTTCATCATAAGCCGTGAAAAACAACATCACTATTGTACTGCGCAGTCCTTTAATCTTTCATTACAAGCCAACATATTTATAAGCACCTCAAAGTAGACTTTAAAATGTGTGTTAAAAACCCAGCCTTAAATTATACTGTAAAATAATTTCTCACAACTTATTTCAGATTAAAGAGTTAAACATTTATTTTATTAACAAGCGAAAGCTTAATTTAGACATTTTTTGTTAAGTCCCAAAAGTATGCTTTAGATTTCTAAATAATAAAGGATCTTATAGCATTCACTGCCTGCCTGTTTTTAAAAAATGAAAACAAAATTCTGAGTGAAAATAATATTGAAAACAACAATAAAATACGAAAATTTGGGAAAAAAATTCTAAATTAAGCTTTCGCTTGTTAACAAAATAAATGTTCAACTCTTTAATCTGATTCGTGTGGTTCATTTAAAAATTAAATTAAACAAAAAAAAGGAAAGCAAAAGAATTTATTATTCGCTCTCAACATCAGCAGCAGCAACAACCACAGCAACCAACCGTCACCAAGAGGCGTTAAGGATACATGTGGCGTTAAATTCCAGCAGTGTGGCATTGCAACAGCAAATAACTCAGAGCAACAACGGCAACAACAACAGCAACAGCATCAAAGCAGGCACATGTTGAGAATTCTGTTGACAATTTCTACTTGTTGTTTCTTTCATTTTTTTCTATATATTTTCTATTTGTTAATGTTTTTGCCTTGATCCCAAAAAAAAAGAAAAAAAAGAAAATGAAATGAATATAAAAACAGTCTTAGCAAACGTTTGGCCTGATCAACAAGTGGCTTTAAAATTTCACAGACATTTTACACTTCACACAATTGCTGTGTGGCAAGTGTGTGTGTGTGTGTTTGTTTAAATGATTTTATTGGTTTATTTGTCAGACAGCGGTCCATTAATTCAATTTGTTTGACTAGAAATAGAGAAAGAGAGAAAGAGTTCATTCGGTATGAATTTTTTATGTCCTTAAACAGATTTCATTTCATAAAATTCAAGTAACACTTTTCAACTCATATTTCGTTACTCTCCTTGAAACTGGTCTAAAATAAACAACAGATTTCATTTGAAAAAATTTTAATCTAAATAAATATTTTTCTAAGCTGTTGGCAAATGATGGAGAGAGTCCGTCCTTTTGTTATTTAAATTTTTTATTTTTAAATCTGAAAGTTTAATAAACTCCAGACATTTCGAAAGAAGATTCACAAAAATGAATTTGAACTTTTTTGCTGGCCAACTTAATTTATGAGAGTATTTATTTATTTATTTATAAACTGTTTGTATTTATTGCGATGCTTTAATATGGAGGTAAACAATTTAATTTATATTCAAATATCGTATTCATTTACAAGTGTCAAAAATTGCAATTTAAACACATTTCAGTTGTTTTGGTCGAATATTTTTTTGACCAAATAAAATCACAAACACAAGGAAAGAGCCAATAGTGTTCGTTGTTATTTAAAAGGAGAAAATGGAGAGGGATAGGAAATGCTCTTCCTTGCGAGAACCGCCTTAGAATGGAGTCCCGAAGGAAGTCGGCGCTGTGTTCTTTCAAAAAACACAATGCGTTGAACAATTCTATAGAAAATATAAAATTAAAAAATTAAACAAATCTTTTGATAAAATTAAATTAATTTGTAATAATAAAATTAGTTGGAATTTTATTGCAGACGCCCGATGTTTTCAAGTGAAATAAATAAAGGAATAAAACAAAACCCATTAAATAACCAGAAACTGAGTCAGATTTGGCTTAACTACAATTTGACTCGGCCTTGAGTATTCAAAATAAATATAACTATGAATTATGTATGATATGACTGCGACAAGAATGTTACTTCATTATGACCACGGAAGTAAGTCCCTGTGTCTTGAGTATATTAATCATATTTCCATAACTATAAATAAAGCACGTTGTATTCTTGGTTTTATCAAAAGATGGGCAAAAGAATTTAAAAGGCCCATATGTTACAAAGCAACTTTATGTTTCCCTCAGCAGACTCGATCAGACAGATCGAATATGCATCTACAATTTGGGAATCTATATACATGATTCACAACAATTACATTGAATCTGTACAAAAGCAATTTTTGTTATTCTGCCTTCGTGGTCTTAAGTGGAACCCATTCGATCTTCCGTCATACACTAGCCGTCTTGCTCTAATCAAACTTCCAACTCTTAAAAGCCGAAGGACTATGTTGAATGTGTCGTTTATATTAAATTTAATTAATGGTTCTTTTTCTAATTCCTAATTTCCTGTTCGATAACATTTCGTTTAATGTTTTCCATCGTCCATCTGGACACTTTGAATTGCTAACAATTAAATTCTTCACATCAAATTACGCAAATCCTGATCCATTTAGAAGGATGTGCAGTCAGTTTAATAAATTTTATAAAATTATAGATTTTTCTTTAAATGTAAATGTTATTAAACTTAAAATTACCGTTCTGTTAAATAATCAATAATTTAGTATTTTATTTGTATTTACTATATGTAATTATATTGTTTAACTGTCTGTAAGGATATTATATCCAAAGACAAAATATATAAAAAAATAAATTTTAAAAAATTACTTGATTGTTGTTTAACTGCGACTTGAGCGTAATTTAACTATAATTGATTTTTGGTGTTCATTTGACGGTAACTAGACTGCAGACAATGTCTTACTTTTGCTTAGCTTCCATCTAAGTCTCCCCTGATTGTTTATCTTTATTAACTCAGTCTTTGAGTCAACTGTTTCTAGACCAATTCCACACAAAATAAATTGTCTATAACAATATCAACCATTATTCTTTAAATTTAAATAATGCTACCGTGAAATATTTTTCTATGATTGATTGTATTCAAAACTTCATGTTAATATCTCTGACTTTGCTTTTAATCACTGTTGGTATAATTTTTAAATGAAATACTGCTCATTTGAGGAATCGTATACGATAAATGATCGTGTCATTTATCATTAGTTTACAAACAAAGCATTTTTTTTAATTAATAAAAAATAATTCTGTGCATTTTTAAGAAAAACAGCTTAAATCATCATATCTCTAAATATTTGAAACAGCTGTGTTTTTTTTTTGTTAATTTAGAACAAAAATTTTATTAAAAGTACTTGTGATATAAATTCAGACACGATTGATGATGAAAATGCAAGAAGACAAAATCTCACATTAGAACGAAAGCTCTTGAGATAGAAATTCGACATAGTGAACACCAATTTCAGTTTATTGCTTTAATGATTGTATAGTTTTTTTTTTTTGAAAAGGTTTGAACGTTACTGTATAGTACTTTAAACTTTAATTTAATTCTCGTCAAACAGATTAAGAAATTTCATTTTTATGTTCCACCTTGTTCGCTCATTATTTCCTTACCTTTTCGTCATCCATCTCCTAAACGTATCGGCGAGCCAAGAGAATTTAAAACTCTTGCGATTTCTTCCCATTGTTCTCTAAATTGACTTGAATGAGTGCCTCTGCGAAATCCCACTGCAAGAGAAGGATTCTTCTGCAACTCTTTCACTAATTTTTCAAACTGAGTTGCAGTTGTTAATTTAATTTTTTCAGTTTCTTCCATTTTTCAATTTGTTTATATTTCAAATAAAGTCAAGACGTTATGAAAAATGGCGACGAAAAATTCAAAGACGTTTCAAAACAATATCGCCGTCAAATTTTCTTATACAATACAAATTCTATATTGACAGTCATCCGATATCCGATAACGACAACTGGAATAACAATTTGAAGTAAACAAGGCAAAAAAATATCGTTTTGTATTCATGTTGACAACTGGAATAAGGGTGCATATTTAGAAATTCTAATAAAAGCGTGGAAAAGCAAATAAAACGATGCAAAATCAAAGTTTTGTTTTTATTTGAAAATCAGTTTTTTTTATTATTGAAAAAAATATTTCTTTAATTTCAATTAAACTACTTTAAATTTTCTCAACAAAAAAAAACATAATTTTTACATTAGAAGTTTTATCACGACTTAAGATATTTCCTCAAAAGTCCACAGCGCTCTAAAACCAGCTACACAAATCCATTTTATTAACATCTCATCTTGATTAATGTTTCTTTCTTTGTTAAACAAAGAAATTAATGACGACATTAAATTTGAAATGAAGTTAATAAATCTAAAACAAAACAACATCAGTAGCGAAATAAAACAAAAAAAAAATTAAAATAAAAAATTAAAATACAAATTCATTCCGAATATCGATCAAAATTCACATTTTTGTTAAACAACTTTGAAAAACATAAATATGTGCCGCTTAATATGAGAATTTTTTTAAATATTCAATTCATTTTAGCGTTTTAAACGTTTTGTCAAATTATTTTTAACGAATTAAAAAATTATGTAAATTTTTAAACATTTTTATTTGTTATGGGACGTTTCAGCCGGAGACCACCAAACAGTTTAAAGAAGAAAAAAATAAAATAAAAAATTAGCGACGGAAAGCGAAATTAATGCAAATCAAAAGAAACAGAAAAATTAAGTGTTAATATGCTGCTGGCAAAATCAAAAAAGTAAAAGAAAATGAAGACAACAAAAGGAATACGATACTGAGTTTGATCGACATTTTATCTCAGCCGTCATCACATCCGCCAAAGACCACACCGGCCGCCATGACCACAACAAACATTTCCATAAAATCATTCGAGTTTGTAATAATTGGAATCCCATAAAAGTGGGCATTAAACTACACTCTCGTCGTCATTCAGTCGTCAGCATCAGTTGTTGAAAGTAAAATTTAGCATAAATAATGCCAACCAACCGGTTCTTCTATCACCAAAAACTAAAAACTAAAAACTTAATATTTGCTGAACAAGATGAACCCATTTAAAAGATTATTTAGAAAAGAAACTTTAAATTAAACTCTGGTCAAGCTTAAGAAAAATATATTTATATTAACATAAAAATAATGCGAAATTTCATGGCTGTTGGAAATTGTGACGCAGTTTTTTTTGTTAATTATTTTAAATACTCTTGTCGCGCATTAATATTCAAATCGATAATTAATGAAGGTAATCAAATATTAAAATAAGTTTTTAATAGGAAACTAATATATTAATAATAACATATCGGTAATTTGACAAAGTTGAAAAACAAACTAGTATTTGCTTAAACGAATTAACATTTTCCCTCGTTGATTTGTAGGCATATTATATTGAAATTAAATGAAAGCCAAGGTTAAATAGATCTCGGTTCAGCCGTACTCACTGAAATGTGATGTAACAGCTGCGCA